>JAJJMB010008429.1:482376-553757 GCA_023531105.1 Papaver atlanticum | reverse complement strand
TACGGGTACGCATACTTTGGGTTCCCGGTTTTGGACTTTTACACAAATGTGAGAACACACCATGTTTATATCCAAAGATGGTTACATGTTCTAAACTCTCATTTCAATCATTGAAACTTTCGTATAGGATGTTATATAGTTGTTATTCACAAACTATTTTTCATCAAAGCGATTTTCAAGTTATTGAAATAATCAACATGACTTTCGTCACGAGTAAAGATGAACTTGTCCAAAGTGAAAGCTTACCAACACATATTTCGAGAAATAGATAAGCGAAATAAACTCGGCTCAAAACAACAAATGTGTATAATCGAAGTCTATATTGCAATACGACTTTTGTCTCAAGATAGGAGATAGAATAGATAGACTTCTGAGTGATAGATCAGTTCAAGTCTCCACATACCTTTTTGTCGATGAAGTTCCATAAGTTCCTTGAGTAGTTTTTCGTCTTTGCATGATGAACGTTGTGGAGTCTAGAGCTCAACTAAGCTTACTATCCTAGTCCGAGACTTAGCTATAAGTATACTAGAAATCAAGACTTATAGTTTTGGCAACTAAACTTGACAAACAAGCTTGAGATAGCAACGCTTGCGAATTCGACCGAGCAGTGCTCTAACAATTTTTTTCTTCCTGATTCTTAAGGTGTCGAAGAGCATGTCGATTTTTTTTCATTGTAACTGCTCGCCGTTGTCGAAGACAATTTCTGCGGGTATACCGAATTTGCATATGATGTTCTGAAAAATGAATGTGAATACATCCACATCTCTGATCCTTGCAAATCTTTAGCCTCTACCCATTTGTTGAAGTAGTCCGTGGATACTATTAAAAATCGTCGTTTTCCTGTTCCTTCAATTAGTGGGCCGACGATATCAACTCCCCATTTTGTGAATGGCCAAGGACTTCCTACTAAATTTAGCTTCGTTGCTGGCGCATGGATCCTTTTAGCGAAACGCTGATATTCTTCACATCTTCTTTCCATCCTTGCAGCGTCCTGTATCATCTGTGGCCAGTAGTATCCTTGCATCTTGTCTTTGTCAGCCAATGATCTCATCCCGCTATTGTTTCCAGCGTCTCCATAATGTATGTCCTTCAAGATACGATGGTCCTCCTGTCTGGATAGGCATCACAGTAGAGGTCCGATGAACGATTTCTTGTATAAAACTCCATCACGAAGTTGGTACCTTCCTGCTTTTGATTGTATTTTTCTTGCTAGTTAATATCTGCGGGAAGTATCCCTTCTTCGAGAAAAAGATGGACTTCGGCTCTCCAATCTTCTTCATTGCTGAAATCTTCATCCTCGTTTGCCCTTGTTAGAATATCATCTTCGGTGAAATCTTCGGCAATATCTTCCCCTATATCATCTTCGTGATTTGTTGTAACGAGGACTTGAAGTGGTCTGACTGAAGGCTCGTACACCCTCCCTATCTTGATGGCCGTAACGTTCTCGTCTTTTAGCATCGATGATATATAGGTTAGGGCATCAGCATGCCTGTTGTATTTTCTGCGTAAGTGTCTGAACTTGATGTTTGGTACTTGAGACGCTAGGTTTTGAACCATAGCCATGTATGCTGAAAGGACTTCATCATAGGTGTTATACTCCATCTCTATTTGTCGGATGACTAGCTTTGAGTCACTTGTTAGACGCACGTCGGTTATTCCCAGCTCTATTATTAGGGGGAGAGCATGTACGACGGCCTCATATTCCACAATGTTGTTGGTATGTTCTTCGAATTCCATCCTCAATGCATGTACCATTTTGTCACCCGTAGGGGTTGTGATGACGACCCAATTCCGGCACCCTCCTTGTTCCTTGATCCGTCGACGAAGACTTTCCATCTTCGTTGATTTGTTGGTTCGAGCGCATCTGCGGGATCTTCTTCATCTTCCTTTGTTCCAGGTAGGCCGTTCACCTCTTCGTCGTTATTCGATGGTAGATCTGCTAAGAAATCCTCCAAGACTTGTGATTTTTGAGCGGTTTGGATCTCGTGCATGATGTTAAATTGTTCTAACTGCGCGTTCCACTTAGCTATTCTACCAACTTTTCCTGCGTTCTTGAGAATAGCTACTAGTGGTGCTTTGCTTGGGACGCAGACATAATGTGTTAGGAAGTAGGTTCTCAGCTTCTGCGTCACGAATACTAGTGCAAGGATGAGCTGCTCAATCTTCATATAGTTTCTTTCCGCTGCATTGAGGGTTTTGTTGACGTAATACACCGGCTGTTCTACCTTCGTGTTTGTTCGAACTAATACAGCGCTCACTGCATCTTCGGTCGAAGCTATGTATAATGCCAGAACTTCATCAGGCTCTGGTTTCTGGAGGATCGGGATCGCCGCCAAGTATTCTTTGATCTTTTGAAAAGCTTCTTCACATTCAGCAGTCTTTTCGAATTTATTATTTTTCTTCAGAATGTTAGAGAAATGTTTGTGAAAAAGTGGGGGTACAACAACCTCACCCAATAATTTGCTTAGCAATCTGTATGGACTAACTCCAAGATACTTTTAAGAGAATCAACTAGACAGTCAGAATCAATCTTAACAAAAGTATATCAAAGAGTTATATCTCAATTTCTCGATTCAATCCTTACTCAAGCAAATAGAAATCTGCGAGTCTAATTGAATACAAGAGAAATTAACTTGAACGGTAATAAAGACCAATGTTCAAGTATCAATCAATTTCAATCAACAACCAAAGGTTGGATTTCCCAATTGATTGATTCAACGCACAACCTGTGATATTTCAATTATATAACAAAATATAATGTGGAAAAGAAATAACACAGACACCAGAAGTTTTGTTAACGAGGAAACCGAAAATGCAGAAAAACCCCGGGACCTAGTCCATATTTGAACACCACACTGTATTAAGCCGCTACAGACACTAGCCTACTACAAACTAACTTCGGTCTGGACTGTAGTTGAACCCTAATCGATCTCACACTGATTGATGTGTTTTGTAGTTGTAGTAAAAATGGTAATAAGATTCGTTCAACTCGGACTTGTGAAGAATAATTTTTAGACTTAATTAAGAAAACTAGAAAAATCAAAATAATGTTTTGGTCAAGATTATAAAAAGCACTAAGACTCAGGATTCCACCAAATTCCATTCTTGTGATTCAAATAATAATTCCAATCAATTATAGCTCAAATATTAAAAATATGGACTCTTATTCTTTGCCAAAAGTAGATTTTTGAAAAGCAATGACTGTAAATCAAAAGCATGATGTATCAAAAATACATTGACCAAGCATACATCATCAAACAATATCACACCCATTCAATAAAAATCATAAATCAAATAAAAATCAATGAAAATAGTCATAAAAGAATTTTTAGAATTACCACATGCGTGAAATAGGGCTTCCTCCGTCATCCCAGTGTTGGGGTTTAGCTCCTCATGGTAAAAACATGCTCAAAAGATAGAAACATGGCTCAAAAGGTGTTTTTATTGAAGTAAAATAATATTACAGCGAATCTGCAACGCTTTTCTGGCGTTACAGAAATCACCGATACAATTGAAGTGCTGTTAATAAACGATAAATCGGTTCTGCTGTTGAAGAATGACACTCTTCTGCGACGGTTCGGTGTGGGTCGATGTTCTTCGTGTTCTTCAGAAGCAGCAGCAGCAGCCGGTTTCCTGCACCTTTGATTTTTCGGCTCTGTGGTGTTCTAAACTTCCCCTAACTTTCGACACCCCTTCTATATGACCCAAACAATCTATTTATATCAAAAATACCAATTAAATCTCTCCAGAATCTTCCAAAATCTCTTCCTTTCTCTTCACAGCAAAGTTGCGGAAATTACTTGTTTTAGGATTTCCACGCGTTTCTGAGCTTTCCTTTTGATTCTAAACTCTTCCTTAGATAGATATCAAGCTTTGGGAAGGTTTATAGCACTTTAATCTCTCTAAAATTTCCTAAAATCGGTCACACACGTGACTTACCATATTTTGCTGTTGAGATAAAAATCCGTCGATTGAGCCCAGTTTAATCGATTTCAACACCCATGTTAGATTCCTAGACCCATAAGGAGTCTACCCTATGAAAATAAGAGGTTTAATCGACCTCAAACTCCTCCAAATCACTACCACCAAAACTGCCAGAAACGTGTATAAATTTTGGTTTTGGTTTCCCGCCAGAATTTAGAATTTGAACGTGAAGGGGTAAGGTTACCCCTTATCTAGTGGTCGCCCCTTATCCGTTTCTGGATTCCGCATAACACTCGTCCCTTGGGTTGCATTTATCAACTTTTCGAGCCAATTTCGCCGCAAAAGCTTATTTCTCCAAAAACACCTACAAAGAGATAAAATACCAAAATAAGTACAAAAATGGGTACTAACAATATACACAATAGAGATGAAAATAGACACATAAATGCGTCTATCACTGATCCAAGGTATAATTGCGCTCCTTACGTCTCTGATCCCAACAGGATACTACGCACTTGATTCCCTTAGCTGATCTCACCCACAACTAAGAGTTGCTACGACCCAAAGTCGAAGACTTTAATAAACAAATCTGTCTCACACAGAAAAGTCTACAAGAATAGATAAATCTGTCTCCCACGGAAATACCTACAAGTTTTTGTTCCGTCTTTTGATAAATCAAGGTGAACATGAACCAATCGATAACTCGGACTTATATTCCCGAAGAACAGCCTAGAATTATCAATCCCTCACAATAATCTTAATCGACTAGCGAAAAAAGATATTGTGTAATCACAAACGATGAGACGAAGATGTTTGTGATTACTTTTCTATCTTGCCTATCGTAGAAATTAATCTCGAGCCAATTTTACAATTGTACTCAATACGATAGAAACAGCAAGATCAGATCACGCAACTACAGAGAAAATAGTTGGGTCTGGCTTCACAATCCCAATGAAGTCTTCAAGTCGTTAACCTACAGGGTCTCGGTAGAAACCTAAGGTTAAAGGAGAATCGACTCTAGCTTATACAACTAGTATCACACAGGAGGTATGGGGATTAACTTTCCCAGTTTCTAGAGTTCTCCTTTATATAGTCTCCAAATCAGGGTTTGCAATCTAAGTTACCTTGGTAACAAAGCATTCAATATTCACCGTTAGATGAAAACCTGATTAGATTCAAGCTAATATCTTTCAACCCTTAGATCGAACTTTGCTTGTTATACACAAATGAAATATACGTCATTTAGGTTTGAGTAACCGTACCTAAACGTGTACAAGTCGTTGGTTCAATAGTAGTTAACCAAATGGTTAGCCATATGAGCACTTTCATATCAACCTTATTCATCTTCACCATAACTAGTTCAAATGACTCATATGAACTAGTTCAAGAGTTGTTCAAATTCTTAGATCTCATAGTAGTATACAAGACACAATCGAAGCAAAATTGGTTTTGATTCACTCGAATCGATTCATGAACTTTATAGCCATGGTTTGCAAATATACATTCCTTAGTTTATATAAATTTAAGTTCACGAATAAACCAATTTTAGAAAGTAACACACTTAAGTATGCATACTTAAGTAATCGGATTTGAGTTTGTTTTAGTTTCCAAACTCAGCAGAAATTCACGGACGTGAACTTTCCACCAGTATGCGTACGAGACTTAGGTAACCGGATTGAGTTGGTTTTGATTTCCAAACTCAACAGAAATTCACGGACGTGAACTTCCGCCAGTATGCGTACGGGTACGCATATTTACCCAGTCTCCATAAACCATTTAGTACATACACAAGTATGCATACATTTGATTCCCGGTTTTGGACTTATACACTAATGCACGAACACATTATATGCTTATATCCAAAGATGGTTACATGTTCTAAACTCTTTATTTCAATCATTTAAACATTCTTAAAGGATGTTAAATAGAGGTTTTTCACACACTATTTTTCATTAAAGCAATTTTAAAGATATTGAAATAATCAACATGACTTTCGTCACTTGTAAAGATGAACTTGGCCAAAGCGAAAGCTTACAACACATATTTCGGGAGCGAGATAAACTCGGCTTGAAATAGCAAATGTGTATAATCGAAGTCTATATAGCAATACGAATTTTGTCTCAAGATAGGAGATAGAGTAGAGAGACTTTTTGTGTGATAGATAAGTTCAAGTCTCCACATACCTTTTAGTCGATGAAGTTCCACCGGTTCCTTAGTAGTTCTGTGTCTTTGTATGATGAACGCCGTGGAGTCTAGAGCTCAACTACACTTTCTATCCTTGTCCAAGACTTAGCTATGTGTACACTAGAAATCAAGACTTATAGTTTTGGCAACTAAACTTGACAACAAGCTTGAGATAGCAACGCTTGCGAGTTCGACCGAGCAGTGCTCTAACAATCTCCCCTTTTGTCAATTTTAGTGACTACACTATCAATACATATGGAATACAAAAAATAAACTTTGCAGCTTCTCTTCCACATGCATGATCTCCTTGGTTCTTCAACATTACCCAAAATCTTCGTCACTTCCAAGTACTCCAATGATTCCAAAGGTTGTAAGTTCAGTATCATTGTTGTTGAAAATCCGTAGCCATAACAATGAGAAACAAAAGCTCTCAATCATTGTTACACAGTGTCATAGTATTATTACACAGCATAAAAGTTCAATTGTATCACAATTTTGACAACAATACTATGGTGATATGTATCACTCCCCCTTAGTCAATACTCCATCTCACATGGAAACCACTCCCCCTTACATAATGATCCGAAAACCATATGTATTTGTAGTGTGAACTACACATTAATTCTCCCCCTTTTTGTCAATAAAATTGGCAAAGGTACGAAAACTAGTGGGATCCTAATGAAATTTTCATAGAGACATTTCATGACCAAAAGACAACACATATCAACTTTTTAGATACAATCATATAGCCGAAACTAAATGCATTCATCAAGGAGTTTATAAAGATACAAGATAACCCCTATAATATTCCACAGCCGCACTCCCCACAAAGATTTGGTAATAAAGCACAAGTTCAAAAAAGAACTCTCCCCCATATAATGTCATTCCCGAAAGAATAACAAGAGCGACCTTACTTTCACAAGAAAAGAAGGATTTCTTTGGACAACAACAAATCATATAAGAATATGAAATTGTATCCAAAATACTCAATTGAATTAACCACAAGTGAACCCATGATTAATTCAACCGGAATACTCAACTAAATTAACCACAAGAGATCCCATGATTAATCCAATTGGAAATGCTCAACATAAGAGAACTTACGGAGCCACGCAGTATATACATAAAAGATATGGATCAGGGAAGCTCAATACTGCGGAATAGACAAAGATTCATTCTATCTTCCATCACTATTTGCAAAATGACATACAATAGACTTAATCTTTGTAAACAAAAGCTTATCCTTTCTTCCATCAATATTGACATAAAAGGCTTAACTTTTGTTTTTGTCAAAAGTTCGTTCATTCTTTTATCAATACTTGCATATTAACGTACGAAAGACTTAACTTTTGACAACGTATGGGACAATCATAGTTCACAGACACAAACTCACATATCCCATAACAAATTGAAAAATATAAAACCATAAAGATTAATACTGCAAAAATCATCTTCCAAACAAAAATAATTTAGAATTAAAACAAATAAATCTAAAAACATTGAAGATGAAAACGTTGGACATAGCTATGTGTAATCACAATGATGGCTATTCCAAACTCTAGTTATTCTTCTTAAAAAGACAAGAATAAAATTCTCATAAGAAGTTTTTCTAGACAAAATAAAATCAACAAGCTAATGAACAAAGACAGACTCCTAAACCACAAAAACCGAACACGAGCTGAAATCACATAGACGTTTCGGAATCCTCATGATCCTTGAGGTCTTTGAGCTTGTGATTGACAGCATCCACTGCTTCTTCAGAGAAGATATCCTCATTGAGAAGATCTTTAACATGTGTCTTTATGAGACCAAGGTCAGAAGTAACCTTTTTCAATTTAGTTCTTAACACATAAAGACTCTTCAAAGTATCAACGAGCTACAGTTTTGCTTCCTCAAAATATTTGAGAAAATCATGAACCACTTCAGCAGAAACCATATCCTCATTCTCAACATCCTGATGTGTATAGGCATAGTAACATGAGGCATTAGGATGATCATCTTCGACTAGGGTTCTTTTCTTCCTTCCTTTAGACTCGAAACCAATACCTTTATCAAGAAAACCTCTTGCAAAACCGCTAGAGCTAGAAGAAGACATTCTTGACAAATCACAAAAAAATCCCAGAGTATGTGTACGAGACTCAAAGGTTTGGTATTTAAAAGGTTTCTTAGGGAAGATAATTTTTAGGGTTTCCAAAAATTGATTCGTGACAGTAACACGGGTACTCGTACGAATACAATTTGACCCAAAAAATAAAAACACAAAATGACAGAATTATTGCTACGTGAAAAATATCACTAGTCTTTTTTGGATCAATAAATTTATATCTGCAGAGAGAAACAATTTAGAGCACAAGAGTAGCAATTTGTCAAAATGAAAATTCAAAAAAAAAAACTTCGTAAAAACAAAAATGCAAATACTTGTGCAAACATGCTTGTAAAATTATCCGGCTAGGAACGATAAGAAAATAGCCAGAGAATCAAAACACACTTTGTCATCAAGTATACCTGACCATTACCACAACTTACTCAACAGGATTCTTATGAGTAAGTTCTCAACCCTTGTGATTAATTAGCACAAGAATGATCCCTAAGCTCATTAAATGAACGATGTTCATGGTTGAGTCTCTTTTTCCTTTCAAATCTCGGAAAGAATCCCTTTTGATGTGAAAAATTATCATAAAACTTACTATCATCAAAATACGAGACATAGTTTGAGTTCTTACCAGAAGAATTTTGACTAGAGGCGGTTGACAGCCTGTTGACGATTTCTTTATAACCTTCAATTATCACCTTTAAGTTATTATTCATATCATCATTTTTGCTTCCTTCTCCTTATACTTTGTTCACATCAACAGTAACATTATCTCCCTTTTTGACAGAAGAAAAAACTTGATCTCTTCTTAGACGATTTTTGTTGAGACGTCTGTTATGCTTCTGAGCATTTGAGGAACTCATAGAACTGACTTTCCTGGTAGAATACACAGGGTGAGTACTGAACCCAATTTGTTTAGACATACGAATGTCAGTTACACCTTTGAGAACTAAATCTAAGGTGTGTTGAAGTCGTACAATGGAATTTTCATTCAACCTAGAGTTTCTCTCTTGCTTAACAGGTCCTTTTGAATCACAAAAGAGACATACTTTCTGATCATTAGAGTGATTAGAAGGTATCGTCTTAACATCATCGTTTGGAGATTTCTTCCTTCCATGTGATGTGCAACATCCTTGATTAGAAGAGGCTTTAGGCACATCTTTTCCAATAGAAGGGAATTCTGATTTTACTTCTCGAACTGGAACTCTCTCAGTTGCAATAGAAGTAGATGGTATAGACGACTTTTTGGAACATCCTTGAATCGAGAGTTTATTCAAGAGATGTTCAATTTCAAAAGCATCCTTTTTGAGGCTTTCCTCAAGTAAGATATGTGAAGACTGAACTTCAGTATTTTCTTTACAAGGAGCTTTTTCTTTAGAGTCACAGTCTCTTACTATACCGAGAAGAACATTGAAATTATTTTTCAACTGATTAAATCTATCAGTTTGGATTCTAACAAGATTTAGAATCAGTTCACTCTCTTCAGCTGTTCCCCTTTCATCGAAGATAGACTCTTCGGAATAACACATGTCAGTGTCTGTCTGTCTCGTTAGAACACTGGGTTCTTCTAAATTTGAGATTAACTAATCTTTCTCTTTAATAGACACTGTCGAGACAGAGTTTTTGTTTCTGGTGACGCGTTTGTCAGAGATATTACTGCCGTCCATATAATCAGATCGCTACAAACACAGACTTATAAGGTCTTAAACGTGTTTGCCTGCTCTGATACCAATTGAAAAGGTGGGGGTACAACAACCTCACCCAATAATTCGTTTAGCAATCTGTATGGACTGACTCCAAGATACTTTTAAGAGAATCAACTAGACAGTCAGACTCAATCTTAACAAAAGTATATCAAAGAGTTATATCTCAATTTATCTATTCAATCCTTACTCAAGCAAATAGAAATCTGCGAGTCTAATTGAATACAAGAGAAATTAACTTGAACGGTACCAAAAACCAATGTTCAAGTATCAATCAATTTCAATCAACAACCAAAGGTCGGATTTCCCAATTGATTGATTCAACGCATAACCTGTGATATTCAATTATATAACAAAATATAATGCGGAAAAGAAATAACACAAACACCATAAGTTTTGTTAACGAGGAAACCGCAAATGTAGAAAAACCCCGGGACCTAGTCCAGATTGAACACACACTGTACTAAGCCGCTACAAACACTAGCCTACTAAAAACTAACTTCGGTCTGGACTGTAGTTGAACCCCAATCAATCTAACACTAATCTAAGGTACAGTTGCGCTCCTTATGTATCTGATCCCAGCAGGATACTACGCACTTGATTCCCTTAGCTGATCTCACCCACAACTAAGAGTTGCTACGACCCAAAGTCGAAGACTTTAATAAACAAATTTGTCTCACACAGAAAAGTCTACAAGAATAGATAAATCTGTCTCCCACAAAAATACCTACAAGTTTTTGTTTCGTCTTTTGATAAATCAAGGTGAACAGGAACCAATCGATAACCCGGACTTATATTCCTGAAGAACAGCCTAGAATTATCAATCCCTCACAATAATCTTAATCGACTAGCGAAACAAGATATTGTGGAATCATAAACGATGAGACGAAGATGTTTGTGATTACTTTTCTATCTTGCCTATCGGAGAAATTAATCTCGAGCCAATTTTACAATTGTACTTAATACGATAGAAACAGCAAGATCAGATCACGCAACTATAGAGAAAATAGTTGGGTCTGGCTTCACAATCCCAATGAAGTCTTCAAGTCGTTAACCTACAGGGTCTCGGTAGAAACCTAAGGTTAAAGGAGAATCGACTCTAGCTTATACAACTAGTATCACACAGGAGGTGTGGGGATTTAATTTCCCAGTTGCTAGAGTTCTCCTTTATATAGTCTCCAAATCATGGTTTGCAATCTAAGTTACCTTGGTAACAAAGCATTCAATATTCACCGTTAGATGAAAACCTGATTAGATTCAAGCTAATATCTTTCAACAGTTAGATCGAACTTAGCTTGTTATACACAAATAAATTATACGTCATTTATGTTTGAGTAACCGTACCTAAATGTGTACAAGTCGTTGGTTCAACAGTAGTTAACCAAATGGTTAGCCATATGAGCACTTTCATATCAACCTTATTCATCTTCACCATAACTAGTTCAAATGACTCAAATGAACTTGTTCAAGAATTGTTCAATTGCTTAGATCTCATAGAAGTATACAAGACACAATCGAAACAAAATTGGTTTTGATTCACTCGAATCGATTCATGAACTTTATAGCCATGGTTTTCAAATATGCATTCCTTAGTTTATATAAATTTAAGTTCACGAATAAAACAATTTTATAAAGAAACACACTTAAGTAACCGGATTTGAGTTTGTTTTAGTTTCCAAACTCAGCAGAAATTCACGGACGTGAACTTTCCGCCCGTATGCGTATGGGTATGCATACTTAGGTAACCGGATTGAGTTGGTTTTGATTTCCAAACTCAGCATAAATTCATGGACGTGAACTTCCGCCAGTATGCGTACGGGTACGCATACTTACCCAGTCTCCATCAACCATTTATTACACACACAAGTATGCATACATTTGGTTCCCGGTTTTGGACTTATACACTAATGCACGAACACATTATATGATTATATCCAAAGATGGTTACATGTTCTAAACTCTTTATTTCAATCATTGAAACATTCTTAGAGGATGTTAAATAGAGGTTATTCACATACTATTTTTCATCAAAGCAATTTTCAAGATATTGAAATAATCAACATGACTTTCGTCACTTGTAAAGATGAACTTGACCAAAGCGAAAGCTTACCAACACATATTTCGAGAGCGAGATAAACTCGGCTTGAAATAACAAATGTGTATAATTGAAGTCTATATAGCAATACGAATTTTGTCTCAAGATAGGAGATAGAGTAGATAAACTTTTTGAGTGATAGATAAGTTCAAGTCTCCACATACCTTTTAGTCGATGAAGTTCCACTAGTTCATTGAGTAGTTCTTCGTCTTTGTTTGATGAACGTCGTGGAGTCTAGAGCTCAACTACACTTTCTATCCTAGTCCGAGACTTAGGTATAAGTAGACTAGAAATCAAGACTTATAGTTTTGGCAACTAAACTTGACAACAAGCTTGAGATAGCAACGCTTGCGAGTTCGACCGAGCAGTGCTCTAACAATTTGTATTTGTTTGATGATCTCGCGATGAATCTACCTAGGGCTGCTATGCATCCGTTAAGATTTTGCACCTCCTTTAAGTTCCTTGGTGATGGCATTTCGACGATGGCCTGGATCTTAGCGGGATCAACTTCGATACCTTTCTTCGTTACCAGATATCCGAGAAACTTACCTGATGTGACGCTGAAAGTGCACTTCTATGGGTTCACCTTCATGTTGTACTTCCTCAGTGCCTCAAATATTTCCCTTAAGTGATCCTTACGTAATTTTCTTTTGACAAGCATATCATCGACATAAACCTCTAAAGTGCGTCCTATCCATGGTTTGAAAATTGCATCAACCATCCTTTTGGTACGTTGCCCTGCCTGCGTTCCTAAGTCCGAAAGGCATGCGGGTGTAGCAATAAAGTCTGTGGGAGTGAAAAATGTTGTATGTTATTGATCCTCTTCCGTCGGAGCTATCTGGCTGTAGCTTGAGTAACCATCCATGAATAACAGTTCTTCATGACTCTCTACTGCTTCCACCAATTGATCGATGCTTGGGAGCGGGTAGCTATCCTTCGGACAAGCTTTATTGAGATTGGTGAAGTCGATGCATATCCTTACTCCGCGGTTCTTCTTTGGAACGATGACCATGTTTGAGATCCATGTGGGGTATCTGACCTCCTTTATGAATCCTGCTTCCATGAGTTTGGTAAGCTCCTTTTCTACAGCCTGATGGTATTCTGGTGCCACTTTGCGCAACTTCTGCCTAAACGGGTTCGTGCCTGGTTTTATTCGAAGCTCGTGTTGTATGATCTTAGGGTCAATCCCTGGCATATCTCCTAGCTTCCATGCAAAAATTTCCGGATAATCTTTGAGTAATTTGATTAATGCTTCCTCTCGATCCTTATCTAATAATGTCCCGATTTTTATCCTCTTCGGTTCCTCTTCGGTTCCAATATTTACTTCTTTGGTGGGTTCGACCGACGTAAACGTGGGTTTGGGATCGCCTAGATGAGGGACGTTCTTTAATTGCTATTTGGTGGGCTCTTCACCATCCTTCATCCCTGAAGTTCTAGCTTCGGCATTCATGGCTTCGTTGCCTCTTGTCAAGCTTTTTCCGGAGATTTCTTCGAGATATTGATCAATTGCTTTATCCTTAGCTTCTGCTTTGTTTTTGCCCCTTCGGGCTCTACGCTCTTCTTCTTATTCAATGTTGAGTTGGTTTTGTTGAGCCTGGCATTCTCGTGCAGTGACTTGATCGCCTTTGATTTCTATTTCTCCTTTGGGGGTTGGGAACCTTAGATACTGGTGGTACGTTGCCACCACCTCCTTGAGTTTATGTACCCATCGTCGTCTAATGATAGCGTTGTAGGGTAATGGTGCATCGACCATGCTGAATCTGGTACTGACTTTTATTGGTCCTGCCTTGACTTCTAGAACGATGTCCCCTAGCGGTTTCGTGGCCGCTCCATTGAATCCGTAGATGGTGTAATAAGAAGTCATCAGCTGCTTGTCGTTTAATTTCATTCGCTTGAAGGTATCATAGAAAAGGACGTTCACTGAACTCCCTCCATCGATTAAGATCTTCTTTATGTTCCATCCTGAGACGGGTAAAGTGAGTACTAATAGATCATTGTGATCTTCCATATATTCTTCTACATTATCGACGGAGAATGTCAGCGGTACGTTCATCCAGTCCTCATGTTCCTTGACTTCCTTCCCATCGATTTTGTATAATTCACAGTAATACTCAAATTGTTTTCTCAATCTCTTTCCAATCTGTCCTATCAACGATGGACCATTAGGCTCGGAGCAAGAAATGGTAGTAATTGTTCGGTCGTTCTCAGGCAAGTGGACTTGCTTGCTTTGGTTGTTCCTTTCTTCTAGCTCTGGTTTTTGAACATACTCTTTGAGTTCTCTGGTGTCAATCAGTTTTTGGATCATTATCTTCAAATTCTTGCACTTTTCGGTCTGGTGGCCGTTGAAGAAATGGTATTCGCAATAATCCCTTGATTTTTCGGATCTTGGCGGCTGCTTTCCCTTTGACCACGACCATTCGAAGTTAGTCTTTCCTTTGATTTATCGTAGGATACGAACATATCTTGTATTGAGCTTCGTGTAGACTTGGTCTTCAAACTTTTGGTCATTACGTCGATAGTCTTCTCGTCGTCCTCGCTTATCTTCATTGAAACGTTTGGTAGAGTTCGTCCTCTTTGATCCGCTAGCTTGTTCCACTAAATTAGTCCGATGGGACTTTTGCATCTGCGCTCTGGGATTTTCCCGCTAGATTTCTTCCAACCTAGCGTGCTTTTCGATAATTACTCGGAGATCTCCTTCGGTCGTGGGGTTATTTCCATGAATCTCAACAAATAATAGGCTCATTTTGTCCAATCCCCACTTGTAGCAGTTGATGCTGACCACTGGGTTAACATTCCCTATTGCTTGGAAGATCTTGTGCCACCTGTTGGTGTATTCTCTTATTGTTTCTTTGGGTCCGACCGCTAGTGAGAATAGCTTGTCCATGCCTGCATTAACAGTCTTGTTGTACATGTAGGTTTCCAAGAATACCTCGGTGATCCGGCATTAAGAGTCGATGGAGTTGGGAGGTAGGTTGTCGAATCATGATAGTGCCGATACCTTCAGATTCGAAGGAAAATATCTGCATAGGACTACGTCATCTCTCTCCCATCGGGCCATTGTTCGGTTGTAGTAATGAAGATGAGCTGCAGGATCATTGGAACCATCGTAACATTCAAATGCTGGGATTGGGCACTTCGGTGGGATAAGTGCTCTTGTCAGGTGTGCAGTCAGCGGTGTAGTAATGGCTTCTCTCATTACTTCCTCCAATCTTCCTCCTCCTTGCTTTGCTTTTAACTTCTTGATCTCTGTCATCATTTCGTTACGAAGATTTTCCATTGCCAGGAAATGTTCGTCCCATATTGCCGCTCGTCCTAGTCTTCGGGATTCACTATCGAAGTAATCGGAATCTCCTGGTATATAATCGGGGTCGGATGATTTATTTCTTCCTGCAGTACGATGGTTCAATGGTTCGGGATTGTTGAGGTTAGCCACGATCATTCTTCGGTCAGGCTTCGGTTATGGTGCTTTGGAATGTGTTTCATCATGTTGGTTTGTCGCCTCTGCACTAAAGGCAATTTTGTCCTTAAACTCTTGATTTTCTCGTGCAAGTAGTGCCAACGTATCTACATATGCCTTCCTTTTCATCTCCTCGAGTTCTGCAACCAATTGGATGGAGTGGTTTGACCCTTGGTTCGGATTACCTCCCGGTGCTAGTCCGTCAGCAGTAACGGTATGATCTTCGTCCACATTCTGAATCAAGGGGATCGGTGGATCCGTAGGCAGGATTTGGAGTCCTATTTGCTGGGGTAATGCTTGATTCGCTGTCAGTAGAGGTTGGTTTTGTTAATTGTTCAGCGGCATCTCGTAGATAGGTTGTTGCACAACAGATTCCGCGACCACTTCTCGATGTTCGTTGAAACGTGCTGTTGCTGCCGCCTTTGTTGCATCTGCCTTAGCCGCTGCTGTTTTGAGTGCCGCTGCCGCTATAGCATTGGCGTCCAAGGGTGGGGTACTTTCTGCGGCATCCTTCTTTTTGCTTGCTGCTTTAAGTTTCTCGCCCTTCTTCTTGCTACGTGTTATGACGGGTGTTGTCCTTGGCGTCTTTTTTGACGCTACTCTTGGCTTTCCGATGTCTTTCGTTTTATCCATATTCTGTAGAGGTAGACAATTAACAAGAAAAATGCATCCACGGAAATTTTGTTAGACTCAGGCACAACGATGATGCAAGAAAAAAAAAGGGTTTTCAATTTAAGAAACCGAGGTATAAATAAAAAGTATTTTTGGAAGGAATACTCATATCTGAGGGTTTTCCATGGTCAAGATCCGGATATTTTGTAATAAAAACTGTTAGATCTGAAGATCTTGTTTTTGGGGTCAAAACTTTTGTATTTTACGGTGAACTTTCAGATCTGAGGAATTTTTGTAGTTAAAACTTGTGTTTTGTATGAAACTTTTTAGATTTGTGGGTTTTTTGTGATTTGTCATCCAAAGTTTGTACCGAAAAACATCATGGGATGATAAAAAGGGTTTACAGGAAAAGATAAATCTTTTACCGGGACAAAAGTCCTTGTTTCTAACGCCAAATTGTGAACACAGAAGTAACGATCATAGCTTCGTGTTTACGATCAATGTTCACAATGACGATTTGTTCAATCTTTGAAATACATGGATAAACACAGAATAAACAAAATGGGAGAACTCTGAGCATAAAAGCCCGTCATCGCTCTATTTATACTAAGTTTGAATGCATGTTAACGATCATAGGTTAGTACGCAAGATAAGATAAACAATAAGTGCAAAATGTAAACGAGACAACGATTTACGTGGTTCAGCACTAAGGCCTACATCCACGGGGTGTTGAGGTTTTCACTATGGATTGATCGAAATTACAAAGCTTAGTCAAATGACTCTGAGTAGGGAAACGAAGGTAAAGTAAAAAGAGATTTCTCATACCTAATGTTTTACACTCTCTTGCCCCCCCCCCCCCCCCCCGCTCTCTCTCGACTAAGGATTCTTCTCTCAATTTGTCGACCCCCTCTTCAAAGGTTGAGCAGGGTATTTATAGGCTTTTCATGCGGGCCTCTCTTACTGACACAGTTGTCACTTGTCGTCTTGGTTAGTGTGCCGATCCCGAAGACTATCTTCGTGATGACCCGAAGCCTCCAACGGTAATGTATCGTAACGATGATCCGCCTTTGCTTCTTTCATAGGAATTGCGATACGTATCCTATGTTCGTAGCATTTAATGCAGGTGGTTGGGCAGTCCGCACGCGCTAGACAGCTGTTGCAGTAGCTGTCACTTCCATGTCGGTGGATTTCATTTCCTCCGTTCATTTTGGATCTTTCTTGGGATGGGGTAAAGTAACTTCCCTGAGCTCCTATCGTGCTTCGCGGTAGTCTTTTCATCAGGTGCTCCATAACTTCTTGATCGTTGGATCTGTCTTATAATGGATGTGTGGAAGATGATGATCAATGTCTCTGAGGTGTTGTAACGTGGCATCATGATATGATGCTCCTTTGTCTCAGGGCGTACACGTGTATTATTATTGACACGTGGTCAATTGTGAATTATGCGTATACAAGAAAAAGAATACCCGATGCATAGTACGGCACAAATCTAGTATTATTAATATAAGTTCAATTAACAAGCATGAATGCTGTAGTTAATATTTGCGGGCCTAGACATTTCAGTTTTGGCCTGATCAGTTGGATGCCCACACAACGTGTTCGACTTCAATTTTGGCCTTTAATTTAATTTAATTTATTAATTTGCTTAACTTAATCTAATTTTATTTTTGTATTTCATGTTATCAATATTATTAAATCATGCAATCATCATCACACTTCTATAAGTATAAAGTATAAACATCTCAATCGATTGTTTACAGGCTGGGTACAACCAGTTTATTGTGCCAAAGATGGATTCTGAAAGACTAGGGGTTTGATTGTATGGACCTACGTTTAGCTAACGATGCTAATAAGAAAGTTTGAATAAAATGCTTTTAATTTTTTATCAACGGCTCTCACCTGTTTTAAAATTTTAAATTCGTTTAACCTCTTTTAGCTAATGATGCTAATAAGAAAGTTTGAATAAAATGGTGTTCATATCTTTCGTTTTATGTTTCTCAAATCTTTCTAAACTTGAACTTTGTTACAGTAAAAACTCTATATATTGATACTCCATGTATTAATAAACTCTATATATTAATAAAAAATCAGAGTCCCAATTTGGGCCAGTTATAAATAATAATAACCACCACATTTTAATATTAATAGTTTTTTCTAGTCCTGTCATAAGAAATTTACCTCCATATATTAATATAATTGTCATTATTGGAAACTTAATTATAAATCTTGTTACATCAAAATAAAAATCTAAGATGAAACAAAATACTTATCTATAGTTATTTGAGAAAATGATGCAACTTTTTGGATTATTATCGCATCTTTTGATTTATGGCTGCGTAAGACCTCATTAATATGAACACCTTCTTGTTGAAGCCAAAGCATTTACAACTTATCGAGCATGTTTAAAGCTTCTTGGCATGAAACATTTGGTATCTTTGTATAATCATCATCAGGATTATCTTCTTTTTTTTCTTGTCTAATTCCATCGTTCTTCGATTAAAGCAAATACGACTTATTGCTCATTTGGATGATTAGTGAAGACATCCGTATCCATTGTCATTTACATACTTTGAATTAGCAAAGAAAAAAAAAGATATACCTCCCTATATTAATAAACTCCATATATTAATAATTTTGTGAAGTCCCGATGCTATTAATATATGGAGTTTTTACTGTATTATGGTTTCTTTCTTCCTTGATCCGGGAGAACACAATTAATTAACCGACAAAGTATTTTTAGTCAAAATTTATGGACATGAAAAAGTAGTTTAGCAGCCAACCAACGACGTCTAAATCTAATCAATGTTAATCTAATTTATGGACATCTGTGGGGATTCTCTTGTGTGTCCGTCACTAATATCTTACCTATGAGATAAAACCTCCCATCTAGCGTACGACCAAAAAAAGTCGTGCACTTGTGTTTATATTTGCAGTGGTACAAATTTCTTGTTTCTCCATAGTACACCGAGATCAGTGTTCGGTAAAAGATGTGACCCCGGAAAAAATCGGGTAAATTAGGAGATGAGAAGAACATCACGAATGATGTAGTATTGATCTCAATAAAATAATAATAATAAAAAAAAAACGATTTTTCTAGATAACTAATCCGGCCTTTCCGAATAAATCCGTTGAGTACAGGTCGATGAATTAATGCTTTCGGAATATAGTGAAGTCCTAACGGCATAACTGGATTCAAGAATTGTACTATTTTGATTCGACCAAGAATATCGACGTAATTTTCAATGATGTTTTTGAGAAATGAGAAAATAGCAGAAAAAGAAAATTGTGATTAAATGAAAACCAATATTATAATGGATTGGTGTAGAGTTGTACATGGGCGGGTAGGTTCGTGTTTTATTAAAACCAACCCCGACCGCCAGTATATCAGGTTTTAGAATTTTTAAATCAACCCCGCCCGATCAATATTTGGGTCGGGTTTTAAACCGCTCGTTTCGAGTCGGTTGGGTTCGATTTAACTGCGAGTTAACCAGGTTATTACCAACCATAACATCAATAACACAATCAGAGAAATCAATTGGATCAATTTAGAGCAATCAATTCAAAATTATTTAAACTTTAGAAACAAACAGAAAATCATTCTTCAAGCCCTAAAAAGAACAAATCATTCTCAACTTATTTATATTTTGTATGATTCATGAAAAAACCAAAACCCCAAATTTTCCATACCTAGTTCACAGGTGAAGATAAAGATTTGCATGTGTCTGTTGTTTCGATTGGTGTTGTTGGTGAAGAAGTAATTGTTGTTGATGAGTAGTTGTTGAATCGAAGAAGAAGAACTGGTGAGATTCAGTACTCTTTCATATCACATGATTAAAGAAGAAGAAGTGAGGAAGAAGAGGAAAAACTCGAGAAGAGTGGAGAGAGTAATTGACTGAGATATTAGTAGAAACTAGGTCTTTTAGTTTCTATGGTTTCAAACATTGGAGGGCTAGGATTAATTTTCATCAACGACATGTAACTATTAGGGTTTTCGGGCAGATTCGGTCGGGTTTTAGTATCAAACCATAAACCAATCCAACTATATCGGGTTTATAGATTCATAACCATATACCAACCCACTACGGACGGGTTCAGTTTGAATACCCACGATTTTATCAGGTACGGACGGATTCAGTTTAGTAGGTCAGTTCTTATGCAACTCTCATTGGTGTATGTTATGAATGGTTGTCTGCTCGAGATCAAAACACTATTTATACGTAGTATAAAAAGTGTACGTATTGTTTCCTCACGCTCTGTCAAGTGTATTTCCTTCTAGATTAGACGTGTCCTTGCCATACCTGTTAGGACGACCACATCCCAAGGATTGTTGCCTCCGAATGTGAAACTTATTTTATTTTCTATGTTATTGAAAATATTCAATAAAAAATATTATTATATGGGATACAAAAAAAATCGTTCTGAACAGTGGAACATTACCCTACCAACAATAATGATATGTGTTGTCATTTTGTCAATCCATTTTGCGGACCCATTATGCCCATTATATCGGTTTTGTTATCCCATTTCCGCAGGTTTATTTAGTCGATCGGTTTTCGTCAATCCAAGTTGTCAACCTGTTTCCGTCGATCCAAGTCGTTGCCTTGAATATGAATCTTGTTCTCAACCTTAAAACAAGGTTATAAAAGGTTTCATGTTACGTGACTGACCAGTGAGTAAAGATAAAAGCTACCTCTGCATCAATGTTTATCCTAAAAATGTAAGTGTATAAATACGGGGAATATACACCCTTAAAGATACGCAACAAAACACAATCAAACCCAATAAACTCTTGTACAAATTTTTGTTGCTAACTTAAGTGGTATAAATATGGAGGGATTAGCAGGTAACCCTTCAATATTGTTCATCAGGAAAGGAAGGCTAACAAACATCACCATCGAGATTGTTTGAGGTAGAAACCAATTTTTACCCATAGAGGTTTGAAAAGGGGAGGGTACCGAGTACTCCACCAGCTTTTTCATTGCGAAATCTATATACAATTTTCTTGCACAAACTTCTAACAAAGATTAAAGCAGACAAGAAAATATCCTTAGATAATCTGTTAAAGACATTCTTCTATCAGAATGATTGATTAATTTATAAGTTGATTGTATTTTTAAATATAAAGATGATGTGAAAAATAAAAGTAAAGCAAGACGACAAAATTTTTGTTAACGAGGAAAACTGCAATTTCGCAGAAAATACCCAGGACCTCGTCAAGTTTGAACGTACAATGTATTAAGCCGTTTTAAACACTATCCTGCTATAAGACTTCGGTCTGACATGTAGTTAAGATAAAATAAACCCTCTAGACTACTCTATTTCAGTTGTGCCCCTACATACCTTGAATATCATAAAAAACTTTTCACTTGATATGTATAGTCTCTGTACCTTGGTGACTATTATTGTAGAGGCGGAATTCATAATAATAATAGACAAAAACTAGAAACTAGAACACACTAGAAACCAGATTCGTAGAAAATATCTTCTCTAGATTATGAACAAGAAAACTATTACATTTCTCTCTTTGTTACGCTTACAATCTCTCTAAGTAGTAGATAACCTTAAATTGTTTGCTAAGCTTGCTTTTGACAATAACACAAGTATTTGTCTACAAGCTTTCTCTAGGTATATGTGTTAAACCTCCTTTTCTAGGTGTCAAACCACACTTTCTAGATTATCTTAGCTATGAGCTAAAGATCTCTATTTATAGCTTGCTGTCGTACTTAGCCGACAAGGATTTCCATTCTAGATTGGTTTCCCAAACCTTTAAGGAATCTATTTCCTTATCTAGGAATAATATATTTTCTAGGTATATTTCCTTATCTAGGTATATTACCTTGTCTAGGAAGTATTTCCTTATCTAGGTATATTTCCTTATGGTTTGGTTTCCCAAACCTCCTAGGAATCTATTTTTTTTCTATATGAATACTTCCTTAAATCAGTAATCCCTCCTAAATTATAATTCTATCCTTAATCCTTCTTGAGGATCACTAGTTCCCAAGGAGAGGAAGATACACATGTATCATGCGCCCCCCGTCAAGATTTAGAGGTTAGAGAACCCGAGAGTTCCTTTATCCATGCTGAACCATCTCTCCCTGCTGGGAACTTGACTTTGACTTTCAATTATAAAAACTTCCTTATCTTCTTGTCTTAGTCACTCTTCGCTCCGTAATGCAATATTCCTTGAATGGTCCTTCCCGGTCAAACCACAAGTCTTCTATGCGCGGTAAGATCATCTTGTCATCTCCATCATTATCTAGTAATGGTGGTTCAAACATCTTCAGCCTTTATAGGTTATCTTATTGTTGTTTGGTTAGGGTTTACAAACAAACTATACTCGGTTTCCTTCAAGAGAACAGTTCACAAGAAGAATGAACTCTGTACTAGCATTCACCAACCGTTTAGCCTGAGTGGTTGTAATCAAGATCGCTCAATCAAGAGGAGAGTCTATAACTCGTAATACAAAAGCTTTCCCATCTTTGGTAAAGGTATACTTATGGTTCCTCATACATAAAATCGCATCTCGATCCCACAAGTAAGGACTAACAAGTACAACCTGACAAACATCTAATGGGACCATATCGCATGTAACCTCATCAATGTATGACCCATCAAAAGAAAACTTGAATGTACACTTCTCTGCAACTTGTAGCCCACCTTCCTTTTGAAGCTACCCTAAAGGATAAGGTTTCAGATATTTGAAAGTCTTTGTTTGAGCATAGCTAGGTTGAACCCACCAAGCGTTGGTATGTCAAGTTTGGTTGTCATATTTTAGTATCAAAACTCATCTAGAGTCGCTTGATTAAATACTAGAGTCAACTTCGTTTAGGTTAGACTAGAAAGTCTAGGAATGTTGACACGTACAAGTATTACTCCGAAGACCTGAAGAATGTGAAGAAGTAATGACTACAATGACGACATCATCCATCCTCTTGAGGTTAGTAATATTGACTTGATCTTGTTTTCATTCCTAATGTATCTTTCAAGTCGGATTATATTGAAAATATAACACGTGAAGATGTATATAAATAATACTCTAGTGGTTAGACTTGGTCATGACATTATGATCAAAGGGTCGAAGAATTTATTGAATTACGAAGTATAACGCATATCTTTTGAACTTCGTAAATACGACATTGATATATGCATAATCTATCGTGTATAGTTGTTTGATTATGTGTGCATTATACATGTATTAATTTACCCTAGGAAACAATGTTTTATGATATTTGTTTAAAGGAAGTACATATATGAACTTGTTTCATAATCGATAGGAAATTATGATTGGTCAGGTTCTTTATTGAATATCTTTTGAATGGCCAATATAAGATGACAAGGTAAAACCTATCTTAACTTGTTGAGATTTATGGTATAACCGGTCATAGCCTATATAATATAGCTAGTTGTAATCAGTCACAAGTTACATTGGAAATCAGGGTGTAACCAATCACAATCTATATTGGAATGCAAGTTGTAACCAGTCACAAATTACTTTGGGAACCAAGGTATAACCGGTCACAAGATGAATTGGGAAGTTAGTTGTGATTGGTCACAAGATATCTTTGGGAAGCAAGGTGTAACCGATCACAAGCTAATTCGGGAAGCAAGGTGTAACCGGTCACAAGCTACTTTGTGGAGCAAGGTGTAACCGATAACAACATATATTGGGAATCATGTTATAACCGGTCACAACATATTTTAGAGTGATGGTTTAATCAGTTCCATGAGCAAAACCAACTTTCCATGATTCACATATTTCTTCCTGATGTGTGTGAATTATGGTTTCGGGTTTGCTAAGATGAGAAGCTTATAGATGTCGACATTATTTGAACATGTACATAACTCTTATCATTTATTGTTCAAAGAGTTTTCGGAAATATGGTTTGGCATTTAAGTGGAAATAGGAAAACCGAAATTAGGTACTTTAATGAGAATATCTTGAGAATAAATATTTTCGGTTTTGGAATTTCCTTGTTGTACAAACAACCTTGGTGTATCAATACTTGAGTTTGTGTAATGACCCGTCCCTCCACCAATATTGTCCCTACTTAGCCACTGCAGTTATACGGCAGTGTGGGGTTTTCAACGGGCATCGCTGTGGTAATCCGGCAGCAACTTCCCTGGAGGTCACCTATGACCCATCCCTGGATTGCTCCCGCCCGAGCACGCTTAACTGCAGATTTTTCTGCCAACTCTGGAGCCAATTGTGCTGAAAAGGCCTCGGTGTTAGGAAATGACAAATCATTACTTATATTCCATTCATCCAACCACAGCCGAATATCGGGGTATTAGAGTTTGCATTTCTTGCAAACTATCCTAAGAGCCAGGCAAACTTCATTCTTGTTGTTTCTGGTGGAGCCGTCTATCTGGAGAGGAAAGTACCCTAATTAGGAGAAATCTCTTATGACTTCTTTTTTAAAGACTTCTGTGGGATCAAGAAGCTCAACGAGTACCGTTGGTGGGAAACTGGATAATTGCATTGTTATTATAGTTTTCAATTATTGATTTGATTGACTAACGGTTGTTGAAACTTTGATTGCACCTAGTTTGTTTATTCTTGGGAATCTTCTCGTCTGATATAAGGTTCACTCAAACTAGATCAAAGTATTGACGGGATCTTTAGAACCATCTTTGGATCTAAAGACATCTTATAATAATCCATTGTTAACAGACTCTGTTCTGTGTGTGACTGACCACAAGAGGTTTCAAGTGATGTTGTGCAGGTTATTGAAGACAAATAAAGATTTGAAGACGACAAATATTTTCTTATTAGTTTTCGTATCTTATGAATTGTGTGCACAAACCTTGATCGGTTGGGATCCAACTAGAATCGTGTTTATCTTTGATAAACTTGATTGATTAGTTGCGTGAGATCGGCATCACCTTATAGTTTCTCTTTGAGGTATATATTAAATGATTGCGAATCTAGAGTTTGATTATTTTGGTAATCAAAAGATAGATTGATCTAACCAGACAAAGGAGTTTATTAGATTAAACAGAAGAGCCTTTGTCAAAGACTCATTAATATCTTATTACCAAGATTGAATGAAGCGGTTATCAATTTTTTTTATCCTTTATTGTTTGGAATACGATCAAAAAGGATTGGTGACTCACGTGCATGACTCTAGAATTCGAAGGCGCAGAGATACTGAGGAAACTGAGTAGGGTTAGTCTACTTGGTCTCAACTATACGAAGTTGGTATTAGATTTTGTATAGCGGATTAATTATGAGAGTATTCAAAACTTGACTAGGTCCCTGGGTTTTTCTACATTTGCGGTTTCCTCGTTAACAAAATATTGTTGTGCCATTTGCTTTGTTATTCCGTATTATAATTTTTTTATTATAATTAAAGTAAATTGCACTTGTACGTTAATCCGTAACACTTGATATTGATCCTATAGAGTTTCGATTATTACCGAACCTATCATCAAGTGATCAATTTGTTGTCGTATCATATCGATCTTGAATCCATAGTCAATCACACAAGTGATATTGTTGTTGTATTGTTTCGATCTCGTATCCATAGACGATCACACGAAGTGTGTACCAAAGTTGTATCATTTTCTTGACTCAGTCCATAGACGATCAAACTTGGTAAAGGACTTATAGGTTGATAAATAAAAGATTGTGGTGTATTTGGGTACCCTCGTCTTTTTTAGTCTTCAAAACCAATTTCTGTACTAAAGAATGTGAAAATAAATTCTTATGACTTCCCGGGTCAATAACAGCACCTATAAGTGTTTTCTTAACATGCATATTAATTGTGAAGAGTTGTTCCTTATGATCATCTTTCGTAAGTTCTTCTATGATCCTGCCATCAGAGAGAGCTTTTGACTAGGCTCAGTTAGTCCTTGGACTTCTTTTGGAGCTTGTGCGACTAGTGTTGCCATCATGGCTTCTCTCTTCTGCAACCCTTTTGGTTTTAGATTAAGATACTTCATCCAACACTTATCAACAGCATGTCATGTTTGTTTGCAATGAGTGCAAATCAAACCTTCATTGTCTTTAGACTTCCTGTCCTCTTTGCTCCTTTCATCTCCTTTAGTGATGAAACCTCCAGATTTCCCCTTAGTATTTCCCTTTGAATCTGATTTATTAAGCATGCCTTCAATGCATTAGCTTTTATACTTGCTTCGGCAATAATATCAACTGAAACATCTTCAACTCCTTCCGTATATGCTCATGAAACCCGGAGATATATTTCATATAGATAACATAATCTCCTAAGTATAAATCCAAAACCATAGCTTGATTCTGAATTCCGAAGTATATTCTTGCACGGTTTGGTTATAGGACTGCTTCATGTTGTACCACTTGAACCATCTCCCCTCAAGGTAGCCAACCGGATAAAACTGTTTCCTTACAACTCCCTTGAAACTATTCCACGACAATGTTCCCTTACCTAGGTTTTGCCTTTGATAATATTTCCACCATGTTAGAGCATGCTTTTGTAGCTTTCAATGTCGTGAAAGAAATCTTTTTATTTGACCTGTATTCAAAGAAATAAAAATATGTCTCTAAACATTCAATCCAATCATCCAATTTTTCTATATCGGCACTCCTATCGTAAAGTGGAATATCAACACGAAAAATCTATTTTTAGATTCTTACCATAAAGTTTAGCTGATGTAGAACGTTTAACAAACTCCCTTTTTTTCCCTCTTCGTCCTCATCTTCTTCTTTTTCCTCTTCTTATTCTTCATCATCATCTTCTAAAACCTTAGGTGAAGACGTAGCCTTTTTTTTCGTCTTCGACTTGGGTGTATGAGAATGAATACATTCAGTCAATTCTTCAAGGGTAGTTTGAATTGACTTCATGTCTGTTTGTAGCATATCCACCTTTTCTTCTACAGTTTATGGTTCACTATGCTTAGGATCATCTGAATTCGTCATTCTTGATCCCCTTGTTCTCCTAACGTCTTCTAGCTTATCGAGTACCTCACCAAGCTTTATATAGAGAGATCTAGTGAAAACCATAAACGACAGGGATCTACCTTAGAAACTAACCTTGCTCTCTGACACCAACTCGATACGTATGATCTCTGTACCTTGGTGACTATTATTGTAGAGGCGGAATTCAGAATAATAATAGACGAAAACTAGAAAACAGAACACACTACAAACCAAATTCGAAGAAAATTTCTTTTCTAGATTTGTTACGCTCACAATCTCTCTAACAGTAGATAACCTTAAACTGTTTGCTAAGCCTGCTTTTGACAATAACATAAGTATTTGTCTACAAGCTTTTTCTAGGTATGTGTGTTAAACCTCCTTTTCTAGGTGTCAAACCAAACTCTCTAGATTATCTTAGATATGATCTAAACATCTTTATTTATAGCTTCCTGTCATACTTAGCCGACAAGGATTTCTATTCTGGATTGGTTTCCCAAACTTTAAGGAATATATTTCCTTATCTAGGAATAATACCTTTTCTAGGTATATTTCCTTATCAAGGTATATTACCTTATCTATGAAGTATTTCCTTACTTTGGTTTGGTTTCCCAAACCTCCTAGGAATATATTTTCCTTCTATAGGAATACTGCCTTAAATCAGTAATCCCTCCTAAATTACAATTATATTCTCAATCCATCTTGAGAATCACTAATTCCCGGGGAGAGGAAGATACACATGTATCATCCCTAGTTGATGTCCTTTAAAATCTTAGGAGTTTCTTCAAAGTCTTCGTGAAGACTAGCGTTACCCTACTCCAACGAGATGCCTAGTGATTTTTTTTTATGGTTCTAGATCAAGGATGTAGAAACCAGTTCCCTTACCTTAGACTAATCTAAATCAAAGAATAACGTTTATACTCTTCAAAACTTATAGAGATACCTAATCTTCTATCTACACAAGAATCACAAACTAGATCGTAATCTAAGATGTATTCTTGTGGAATGCTCACAATATGAATTCCATAGATAAAATCAAATCGTGTTTGTAGCTTTTCATCAGTTCTGGATTTACTCTGTAATTCATGGATGAACTTATATCAGAAGAGAAGGACCTTAAAAGGACAAGAAATATAAGCAACACAAATACAGATACAAGTTATGAAATTATCCTTCTTCAAGATAAGCGAACATGTTCTTCACGTATTCCAAGTGAAGTCTTTTAAAGTCGAACCTTGGATATCAAAGACCCTTAGGTATTTGGAGGATAAATTTGTGAAAAGACACATATGAATGTAAGGATTAAGTATTATGTGTTGCTGATGTCTCCAAATTATAGTGATCAATCAAGGATGGACTTGCAATGAGGTTTTCTCCATGGTTTGAAGTTGTAGACAATTGTTACCTTAAGCTAATTATATGAATTATTACCAGCGATAACTTCAAACTTCCAAGAAAGGAACCGGACTTTACAACCAAAGGAATTACTGTAGCTAAGTGAAATGAAGAGGGTACCGAGCATACCACAATCTTTTTGGTATCAACCTATACAGACACACCTTGTGTAATTCTACCAAACAATAATGACCAAAGAATTACTTCAACAAGATGTAACTTGGTATAAAGTCCAAGTTCGCAATCGAACTAACTATATGATGGTACCAAGTGGATTAATGTGCAAATGTGTTTAGTTTAATTATAAAGATAAACAATATAATGCTGAAGTGAAGTAAATCACAAAACACAAAAGATTTTGTTTATGAGGAAAACTGCCTGACCAAAAAACTCGGAACCTAGTCTTGTTTTGAATACTCTCAGAACTAAGCCGTTATAAAAATTTACTACTGCAAACTCGTAAAGATGACCAAGTAAACGCTTCTTCGTTGCTCAATTCCTTCAGTATCTCTGCGCTTATAACCAATTCAGTCTACACGCGTGAATCCCAAGACAGATTCCACTAACTTTAGTTGCTTCACTTGTTGTCAAGACTTCCGCTCTCAATTATTTGGATTGTAACACAAAACAAGAAAAGACTAAATTCGTTTCAGTAATCAACTCAGTTATCAATCTCCTAAGTCAAGAATTCAATCAAAGATAAAGTATCATAAAAGATCTTCTGTTTATTCAATATAAACTCCTTTGGCCAAAGATTAAATCAAGACAGTGAGTATCGAAATAATCAATCTCAGCGAACAAGCTCCATTTAAACATCTTAACAAGAAGATGAAACTAGACAGTCTGTTAGATCTTTCAAAAAGTAAATTGCTTGTTTGGATCCCAGAGAATTAAATGTGTAAGAAGATTCACATTGATTAGAAACTAGAAAAAGAAAAGTCTATAATCTTCAAAGTAACCGCTAAACAAACAATTTGATTCCTGGTACTGATCAACATCCACATAAGGGAGTCTATTAACGTTGATTGATCAATAATTTTATGTACAAATCTTGAATCACTAGATCTGTAATAGTCAAATCATCAAACAAACTTGAGTGGCCTTACACATAAGAGAATGATCATCGAATAAACAAGTTTGGTATATCAAGGATAACTATATCATTAGTTCTTAATCAAATTAATTAATCAAAAAATAAAAATAATGATATTTAGTTACCCACTAATGGTATTACTAAAAGCTTATGGATCCCAAAGAAGACTTTAAACGAAGGAAATGAAAGATGTTTCACCTAATTAAATTACTCATATCTCCTAACAAATTGGATTCTCACACAATCACTTAAACTGTGTGTCAAGGGATGAGTTTATAAGAATACAAGATTATAATCTTATGACAAGGCTTGAGCGGGAGACAAGGTATTACCAAATATGAAAATCCTTAAGATATGCAATGAATGTTTATTTTTCGAATTCGACAAACACCAACTGTATTCCAACTAATAAAACTTAATCATTCATAATTGAAAACTAATTTTATCTAGCACATATACATGTACTCAATAATATAGTAATTAGAGATATGCAAACCCCTAAGATATGGTAAGCATGTATTTTCAATATCGAAAAGATATTGAAAAATCAGTTTCAGGATCTTGCCTTGAGTATCAAAAAAATATAATTGAACATTGAGATCTCAGAGTTTAACACATGTTCAAGTCACTATGTGGACATTATGTGAACTATCAAATCTAACCCATGTACATATCGATGTTTGTGGAAACCTTAAGATTGTAGACATGTCTAAAATGACAAGTCTGGTTAGACATATTTGGGATCAGTCCTGGATTGGTCCTGATTTTGATTCGGCCCTGGATTGGATCCATGGGATCGGTCATGGAATATATCCCCGTTTGGGATTGGTCCTAGAATAGATTCTTGAATCACCTTTTCAACTAGGAAATAAGTTTCACAAGTCTTCTCCCTTAAACTATGTAAAAGCACATAATTCTAAGGTATGCATTTACTCATAAATTCAAAACACTACATAATAGCGAATACCAATTAGTGGTATATCTATACTACAAATTCCATAGATAAACCATACTTCGTAATTCCATATACTTAAGTTGTAGAAACAACTAGTATACCATTCCTTGATGCTCTGATCATAGTATAATATTAAAGCCATTGTAGACAAACTTTAATTTGTATAATAAGTTTTCAATAAATATTGACTTGAAAGAACAAAAGATAGAAGTAGAACAGATCAAGTCTGTTGTTGTTAACCTTGAATGATGTCTTCGTTGTTGCCGATATGTCTTCGGGTTCTTCATGAGTAACAATAAAAAGTCTCAACATTTCTATATTCCTAGTCTAACCTAACAAGTTGAATCTAGTAATCAAATTCAGCGACTCCGAGTTTTGGAACTAAATTTGACAACCAAACTTGACATATCAACGCTCGGTGGGTTTAACCGAGTAATGCTCTAACACTAAAAATTAACAATTTTTAAGCGTGTAGAAAGTTCTCCTTGAAATCTTAAGAAAAATGAATAAGCCCAAAGTAACTAGAGTAATAGACCGACTCATTAAGTTTTTGAGTTGATGATCAACAAGTGTCAATTTCGTGAACTATAATAGAGAAAAATAGAACTTTGCCTTTTTAGGTTAGCGAACTCAAGGAAATATGATCACGAACTCAAATCTAAAAAGGCTACAAAGAAAATTATACTTGTTAGGTTCGTGAACTCATCTTTTCATGTTTACAAACTCAAATGTTTAAAAGTCTCAGCAGCATAAATCTTTATTAGGTTCACCAACTGAATGGCTCTAAAGTCTTAGGAAAATTCTCTTGTACTAGGTTCGCGAACTCACCTATATAGTTTTGCGAACTCAAATAACATTAAATCTTAAGAGAAGTTTCCATTAGGTTGACGAACTCACCGTGATAGGTCCGTAGACTCAAAAGATAAAAGTTCTCAAACAAATTCTCTACATTAGGTCAGCTAACTAAAATATTTTATTTACCTTATGTTATTATGAGTTACACAAGCTTGTTAATTCACAAACCTTCATATTTTTATTAACACTTGTTCTATTCTCTCAAGCTTAGTTTCAGGTTACAAGAACGTGCTTGCAAGTCAAAGCATCACTAGACTCAGCAAGAAGCTAATCCTTCTTTGAATATGATCATCTACAAAAGTCCTCGACTTTTTCTACGATAGATAGATAGATGGGAACGAGTTCAAAGGAAAGACCAATCTTCATTACTTACTTTATTCAAACTGATGTCTTCGTCAATTCTTCATCCGTCTTGAGTAACTCGAAAAATCCTAAGACTGAAGTACCTAATCTATTCCAAACTGAAGCTAAACTTTAGTATGCTAAATCAAGAATAAGTTTTGGCATCTAAAATATGATAATATACTTGACATACCAAGGTATGTAGGTTCAACCGAGCATTCTCTCTAACAAGGATTATCTTGGGTACCAATTGAGGCTACATAAATATGTGTAGTTGTATATGATATAATGGTGGTGGGAACATAGAAATATCTAGCGCCATAAAAAAAAGAAAATACATATCCAAGCCTAGGAGATTCCCTGCAATTATACTATCTGCTGCAACTTTCAATTACCGTCAAAACAAATTGACAAAAGAATGATATGGAGATTTATTTGAGGTACAAAAGAAAACAAATTAAAGATGTCTTGGGTTCGGTTGCATGGTCAAAATATCTGAAAACCGCAGAAGTATGAAGGTTTAGGAGTGAGAAATCCAAGTCCGTGCTCTTATTTGTTAGTTTTCATGTGGAATGCTTTGTATTATGTTTTTTTTCTTTCATATGTCTTTCAATAGGTTACATCATCAAAAAGGATTTGAAATATTTCTAAAAATGCTAATGAATCGAAGTACTACACGTGACAAATGACTCAAAACCAAGTGGAGCAAGAGAAATGTGAAAGAATTGAACAAAAAAAAGGGAAAAAGTATGGTGCTAAGCACAGGCAGGCAGAGAACAACTTTATCATGCTCTGCGATCACAACTCTACTACTCTCGATAGGGCCAAAATAGTGCAACTCCCTTCTATGTAACCTATCATTAAACTAAGAGATAATATTACTTTTATGACATCGAAAAGTAGTGGCCAACGAGGAATTTCCAAGAGAGCCATCACTAGAGAGGAGCTCACAAATTCTTCCCAAAACTGGCCAGGTATAAGAAGAAACTCCAAAACTCCCGTTTTAGCTTACGTTCCTCCTTTACATTTTCCTCACAAGTTCGCCAACTCTAAAAAGACGGACAAAATTAGAAGATTCTTTAAATTTTTTTTACGAAGATTCAAGTGAACATCCCACTTATAAATGCTATCAATAAAATTTCCAAGATATATAAAGTTTTTGAAGGACTTGCATACCAGTCGGTAACTGTTAAACGATAATAAGATAATGAGCGTGTAGGTGAATGCTTCTTCTATCTTGCAAAAGAAAATTCCTACTAAAATGCAGAGATTCGTAGTTTTGACATTCCTATTGTAATTGGTAAAATTAAGTTTGAAAAAACTATGCTTGATTGATGTGCATTAGTAAATGTTATGCCTACATCTATATATGAGTTTTTTAAATTTGGGTCTGCTTAAGGAGACTGGTATCGTGTTGCAATTAACTAACATTTGTAATGGTTACCCTAAGGATATTATTCAGGATGTGCTTGGGCAGGTCAATCAAGTGGTCTGATGGTTCTCATGCTCTCTCCCACTGCGGAGATAGGGGTTCGTACCCCCTGATAGCCAAATAAAGTCCCATATGAAGGAGTTCAGATGTACTCTAAGGCCATTGTTCTACCTATCGGAAAAAGTCGACCAAATATTCAAGTAGATTGTTGCGTTCTGGAGATGAATAACGAGGAATCATATTCGTCGATTCCTCTATAACGAGGCCGACCATTTATGAGCATGTCAACAACAAAAATTGATATGTATAGTAGCACGTTAACTATGGAGTTCGATGGACAAACAATACATGTCAACATTTTCAAAACAATATGAAATATCCCAATGGTGTCCACTCTTGGTTTTAAGGCGTTAGCTATGGAGTTTGATGGTATCTAAAGTCTAAAAATGAAAAAAATAAATAAAATAATCGAAAGCAAAGGATTTTTTTTTAAAAACACAGTATAAGTTCGCACTAAAACATACGAAAAATCCTAGTCTCCAAGCACAAAACCATTTATAGCCTTTTTCAAGTGCTTCTACTTCTCCAGAAGCACACAGAAGTCCGAAGCCAATTTTGAAATCATGTACTCAAACTAATTTCTGACTTTAAGAAGTCAAAAAACAATGGAGTGGCATTCAAACAGGCTGTTAACATTTTTTTTCTTCAATCATTCCTAACATCTTTACCTATTTCTGATGAAGGAAGCTCATTCGTAACATCCTTCCCTATTTCTGATGAAGGAAGTTGTGCCATGAATTTTGGCTTTTGAACCTTGTGAAGGTCAGCGATAACATACAATTACTTATATTAATATTCATGAAGACATTCTTCCGAAGAATTACATTTTTTTTGGAAGCATTATGAAGAATTACATGAACTTAAATTAAGAAAAATATACAAGTAATCTATCGATTTAAGTGGTTTTGTGGATAATTTTCAACAAAAGCAAATTCTCTTATCTGCTAGAAATCCCGAGAACTTCAAAAATCCACTACATTTCATCTTCTAGAAATGTCCAGAAAAATAGCTAGTTAAGGAATTGTTTTCTCTCTTCTCTCTCGTCTCCAGCTTCTTCTTAAAATAAAAAAACCTCCCACCACCATTAAAGCTCACTGCTCAGATCTAGTCCATTTGGGGCTAGATCTGGGAAGGTTTCTTTACTTTTTCTTGTATTTTTAGGTAACTAGTAGTTTAGGTTAGATTTGTTTAAGTTTTTGTTTCAATCTTCATTGTTTTTTTAGGAGATTTTTATGATGTTCTTGTGGGTTTTTTTTTGCCCTTTTTGTTTATGTCTTCTCCTTTATGGAGATTCTCTATGCGCTCTCATGGCAAATCTTTGTAATCTCAATGGAGATTTTGGGTGGAAGTTCAAATGGTGTGATCAAGATTCAAGAGTTTGGGCATATCTCATATCTTTATGAGAAGATATTTTTTTTCAAGAAGAAAAAACCCTATCAAAATGGTTGGATTATTATCCCCAAACCATTCTTTCAATCTTCAGATTGCTTGGTACTCTTATTGGTAGTTCGCTACTTTTCTTCAGAGATCACTCTTTGTTAGTACCTTTTTAATTGTATTTGATCTTTCTTCTTGATGTTCTTGAAGTCCATGTAATCTCTATTTTATCATGAATGAAATTTTATGAGATTTATCAAAAAAAAAAATGTCCACAATTATCCAGATGTTGAGAATGCTATTCTCTTTAAAGTGATGATATATGCGTGTCGGAGAAAAATGAGTTTTAATAAAAGAAGTTTTAGTCTTAGTGACCTAAGGGTCCAAGGATACTTACTCATTTTATGAGTGAATGAAATGTTCCTTTAGTCCCACACATTGTGGAAAACTAGAGAGGAGCTCCACTATATAACAATTTGCTTATGGATATATTGACAAACGAGGGTGGAAGGGATGAGGCTAAATATACATGTTTCAACCCATGCATATGCGCGTATACCATGCACCAAGTCCCGTGTCTAATAGATTTTTTTTTTTGTCTTCTTTTTCTTCATCCTCTCGCTTTGTTTTTGCGCGACGTTTTATTTCCATCCCTGTTGCTAAGTTCAAGAGTGGGTAGCTTGCGTCATGCTAACACGAGCAATATCGGGCAATCTTATTCTAGACATATCTTCACTGTGAGGGGTTTAGCATTACTCATCTCGAGTATACCCGTGAACAAATGTGTTAAGGACAACTTGTTGAACCTGTGATTCTGCCCTCCTCAAATTATTTCGATAGAATTGTTTTGATTCAATTCTTTACATATTATTTTGATACATCTAACGTGCTGTTAATTGTTGCAAGATTCCAACACTGCACGCGCTAGCGGATGGATATTGGAAGCAACAGTTTCGGATTAGTTAAAATATGAAAGATCTATGGTTTATTTTTGTATATGCGCCAATATATATATATTTTTGGTAATATGCATTTATTAAAACAAAAATTATTTGAGAAGTATTACAGCACATCGATCAATTTAAAGTAATGAAAGTATGAAACAAACTTGATTATAGAACAAATAAACACTATTGTTTTTTAAACCCACACTCCAAATAGTAATCTTCTCTCTTTTGCAATACTAACTTCCAACCATGTGGTTTAAAAAAGTATGTGGAACCTTAATTGTCATATGTGCAAGCATAAAACGATAAAATGAAGGGATATAATTAGACTAATCAATTAGTGTTTAATCCGACTTATTTTACACTTAACAAGAACAAGACAAAGTCTCAAAGAAATAAACGACACTAGTGGAATAATCCATACTGACAAATTTTATTTGGAACCTTACTTTGTTTCATTTCGATCTTGTCGATGTTTTACCAAAAAGAAAGACCACGATAATCTATATGGAAAATTTTGTTTCTAGTTTGTTCCGCCGGAAATAATCATGAACCTGTGTGCATGATGGGAAAAGTTACATCTTACACCTCGAAGCTTTAGTCAAATGCGGCGTCCGCTTCTACTTGCTATCAACCGCAATTTCACTGGAAAATGCAGGCGAGATTCCTGGGGGACAAGGAGTGTGGCTCTGCTGTGTAAGTGTGGAAGTCCAAAATTCATGAAAGAGACCATCTAACAATGACCCGGGAGCACTGGCCCTCTGGGACTGTTCCCTGTTGAGTGATCTTCTTTTTGGCCTTTCTGCATAAGAGAAGGCCAACACACCCTATCCATCTTTGGATGTTCATGAAGTAAACCAGGGGGTTCTGACTAGAGAACACAGTTTGCATTTGCATTGATTTCGTTTGCCGGTTAATTCGCTGCCTTAACTGTCCTCTTAGTTCCATATTTGAAGCTAAAAGTTCTCATTTGCACCAGTTGACTGACTTAGTTATAGCGATTACGTGTAAATAACCAAGGCTTAATTCTCGATCAGTCATATAAATAGCAAGAATTTGATGATCAGGCCAAGTCAAAGGATGTACATGCGAATGCGATTTCTGTGTATGCTGTTAAGTAATCCCCTATTGAGATCATAGGGCTTCATGCATCTGGTATGATGCATGCGTAATATAACAGTGAAACATTGAAACTTTACAGAGCGGCAAAAACTTGCCACTGCCAGTTGCCACACCATCAATTTATTTTTGGGCATTAATTGGAGCAACAAAAGTCAGTAAACCATATCGATGCTCAACTCTATCAAGGCATTTTGCATTTTTGCGTCATGCATTTGGATTAGAGGGAGAACCAAAAATTCTCAAGTAGGTAGAAATATGACCTTCATATTATCCATTTTATCAACTTGATAAGTCAAATTCACATGATATCCATTTAGGATCACTGTATTATATTAATGAGATAACCGATTATTGACACATTGACACCTTTATTATTTTTCAACTTGGCTGAAAAGAAAAGAAGATCAAGTGGAAAAAATGTTAATAATTGATACTAGAGTAAGCTATACAAGAATTAGCATAAAGTAAAGTAAATTGTCTTTGGTTTGTTTCTTTTCATCCATGTCTTTTGGAGCATGAACTTTAATATTCAATTCTCCCAACCTATTACACCAGCAATAATAGATCATTGCACCTACTTGTACGCAATATATTGATTAATATTGTTGAACCGGATTTGCAAACAAGATAAATCAACATTGAATTACAGGTCACTTGATGTTCTAAATGCGCGGGTATCAAATGCCTCACATATCATCGTAGACTACTCCTCGGCAATGGTTAAAGAATGTCATGAGCCGTCTTGTAGCACCGTTAATGGGATTATCATTAACGCGGGAGATTACCAGAATTCCTATAATGATATGCATTAGCAGCGTTGCAAAACAACTCCCACGTGGTAATGTTGCTAGACCTTGCCAATTTGCAATGCCTAAAAATGCAAGGGCGGTATACGTTAGTTTCCAAAACATATGTGGACCTGTGGCTTAAACGGTGGTTTAGCCTTTTGCACAAGTTTTAATCTCATAAGTCTGTTAAACTAAACAAAAGCAGAGTTTGGCTAAAACATAATATCTTGTGAGTTCACATCTATTTCTTGGCGGCCAATTTTTCTCCAAGAGTTTCAAATTTTTGGAACTTGTCAGAAACTTATTACTTTTACAGTTTGTTACAGTCTCTAGAAGTGTCTAAAGAAAAAAAACTACAGACCCCAGCCGTGGTATCTAGTAAGCTGGTGCTGGTCCCTTGAATCTCCAAATAAGATTATGCCACTAGTTTTCCTGTTGTCTCTTTTGAATTGTTTTCCAGAAATTTCAAATTTTTGGTACTTTTGAGAATTTAATCCCTATCAGAATCCTTCTTAACAAACCCAAATAGAGTCCACAAAAAAGAGCCTAAAAATGCAAGGGCGGTATACGTTAGTTTCCAAAACATATGTGGACCTGTGGCTTAAACGGTGGTTTAGCCTTTTGTACAAATTTTGTGCCCAGCTTATTGCTAGGTTACCAACCATATCATTGTAGGAATCCCAATTTTTCTAATTTATTGGCCCCCTTAACGCGTTTTTCATAAATAAAAAAAAAACAAAAAAAAAACTCTGAACGTTTTCTCGCAGTGTTTTAAACCACAGTGGCACAGTCAGTTACAGAATTTTTTGTTGTTTCGCAGTTTGTAACAGTCGAGAACTGTCTGCAGAAATCAAACTGCACGAGCAAAGCACAAAGCAGCTCCACCGTGGTATCCACCACCAGGTCTGGGAAGTAACGTCTTTCAAATAGAATCCAACGGCTAGATTTCCAATGGTCTTTCATCTTTTCTCCAAAAGAAGCGATATATTCTCATGGACATGGGACCCACAACCTTAGTAATACGTGTCAAACTAAATGACACGGAAACTAACCAATTGTCAAGTTCTTGCTATACAACAAACACTTTTTGTACTGTAATTAATAAAAACAAAAAGGATATACACGTAATTTCAGGTTTACAGTAACGTACGGGGAATTGAATCTTGAACGAGGGAAGCGGGAGGAGCAGGTCTCCAAAGCCAGGTAGGATACGAGTGAGAGTGGTGTATATATAAATGAGAAGGATTCTCTTTAGAGAGACAACACAGACTATTATCGATTTTCAAAACCAACAACACCACCCCACATCCAATAAACCCTTCGCTGGCCCTAAACCAAAAAGAAAACCCTTTTTTTCTTCTTCTTCTTCTAGTACTCTCTCTCACTTTCTCTTCTCTCTCTCTCCCAAAAAAGCACAGAGAACACAAAAATTAACTAAAATCACCAAAAATTAGCCCTAAAAACCCCTAAAAACCAGGGTTTATATAACAAATTTGACGTGTTCTCTCTGTATCTCTGATTTTTTTTGTTGATCGGACGAGCTGTTCGATCAAGGTAAACTCATTCTTCTGTTTTTTTTTTAATTATTTGTCTGGTAATGTGATTTATTGAGGTTTTGTTTGGCTGATTTTAATTGATTTTATGGCGATGAAAAATATAATGTATTGGTTATTTTAGATCGAGATTCTTTCTTAGGTTTTTATTTGGTAAGAATTTTGTTTAACTCAGCTTCGTTTTTAGATCTAATAGCCTTTTCCCCCTATTTTTTATTATTATTTCATTCCATAGTGTTGATTTTTCATTATTTGGATTTTTTTTCTTTTGATTGTTGTAATTAAAATTGTTTTTTGGTTTGGAATTTGCAGCTGTCAGAGCGTGTGGAGAAGACGAGATTAGGGTGAATTTTCTGATCCAGGGGATGCGCTTTAATTGATCGGTTCTTCAAATAATCTTACAATCATGGTTGCTTCCGCCGCTGCTTCGGCGTTCTTTCCTGTTGTTGCTGCTTCTACACAAACTAATGCAAAGACAACAACAATGATGCTGGGTGGAGGAACAGATAATTTAGACACTCGAGGAATTAATTCGTCGAAATCCACCTCTTCAGGAGGTTTGAAGGTTAAGGTTAATGCACAAGCTCCTCCAAAGATTAATGGTTATACGGCACCAGCAGAGATTGTGAAAAGTGGAGACGAAACTTCATCACCACCAGCAAGGACATTCATCAATCAATTGCCTGATTGGAGTGTTCTTTTAACTGCTATCACTGCTATGTTCTTGGCTGCTGAAAAACAATGGACTCTTCTTGATTGGAAACCTAGACGAGACGATATGCTTGTTGATCCGTTTGGTTTGGGGAAAATTGTTCAGGATGGACTTGTTTACAGACAGAATTTCTCTATTAGATCTTATGAGATAGGGGCGGATCGGACGGCGTCTATAGAAACATTAATGAATCATTTACAGGCAAGAATGCTTCTTCACCATTTGATCATTCCTTGTTTAACAGAATTTATGTTTTTTTTTTTTCCATCAGAAAATTGTTGCTTCTTCTGGTATTTTTTTTTGTTTCTCACAGGCTTGGGATATATGCAGGAAACAGCTCTTAACCATGTTAGGACTGCGGGACTGTTAGGTGATGGGTTTGGTTCGACGCCTGAAATGTCCAGAAGAAATCTTCTTTGGGTGGTTTCTCAGATGCAGGTTCTTGTTGATCGATATCCTTCTTGGTAAGCTATTTCTATGGGTTTCTATTATCCCTACTGTCAACATATCCTGATTATGTACCTTTATGGTCGATTTATGTCTATTCGATTTCTCAAGGCACTCTTTTGGATGTCCTGCGGACTACTTGAGTCTCACCTGTAGGGGCCTATTAGAACTAGGCTTGTTTGCTGTAACCTGTAGAATTGTTACCTTCTGTAAAAGGTCCCATTGAATGGACAAAGCTAATCGTTCATCTGTCTTGGCAGGGGTGATGTTGTTCAAGTAGATACTTGGGTTTCTGCATGTGGGAAAAATTGTATGCGTCGGAATTGGCTCCTTCGTGACTCTAATACTGGTGAAACTCTCACACGAGCTACCAGGTAGGAACATGACAGTTCAAATGGTGCAACGGTGCTTAAAAATCTTGAATTAGGTTTTTTTTATTTTTGTTTTCACAAGTCTGTTTGATTTCCGATTCTTTGTTATTTTTGTATAATTTAGTTCGGAACACATCTGCTCCCTTTTTAACAATAAGTTGTGGTTCTGATTTTATATAACTTGATACAGTAAGTGGGTGATGATGCATAAAGAGACAAGGAGATTGTCTAAAATGCCTGATGAAGTAAGAGCTGAAATAGAGCCTTATTTCATGGACTGCGATCCTATCCTCGAGGAGGATAGTAGGAAACTTCCGAAGCTTGATGATGACACAGCTGATTTCATTCAAGCTGGTTTAACTGTAAGTAGTAAATAAGCTTTCAATTTCTATTATAGCCTCAGATTTTTAGCGATGGCTTGACATTTCAAAATCTACAGCCGCGCTGGAGTGACCTGGATGTGAACCAGCATGTAAACAATGTCAAGTACATTGGTTGGATTCTCGAGGTTAGTTGTGAAGCCACTTTCTTGCCTTTTGATATATTTTAATTAGGTTTTTAAAGGTCAAATTTCCTTTCGCAAAAGGGTCATGAGTCTACAAATTAGGAATATAGTGGGGGTCCATGATATATTCTGGTGTTCAGAAGTGGGTACACTAGATGTTATGCCCAACTTCCACATGATCTGGTGTGACATGAAGTCTTATCTAGGAGGAGGAATAGCATTTTGAAGGTAAAGATGATACTTTCTTCCTCCTTTATTAGGCAGCGTCCTACAATCAACAAAAGTGAAAGTATAACTGTAAGCGACTCAATTTATTTATAGTATAAAGATCATCAAGATAATTCACATGATCTAGGTATACTGGTATCACAAAGTATCACAAATAAAAGCAACTAGGGTGGTCCCACAGTGGGCTCTGTACTTTAAAGAGAATTGAATCAAGTAGGTTTTGTACATTGTTCAAATTAGATATGTTACTGGGTACAGTTATACCACCAGTAGACATTTAGTAGCACCCTTGTTCACATTTGGATGGCCATACAGAGGATTGGAATTTGAAATGTAAAACCACGCCAATAAAAAGTGGTAAATTAGATGGAGGACATCATGTATATTTGATGTAGAAAATGAGAGTGAGGAAATAACCTTAGCCATAGTAAGGTGTGGGAAGCTTTTAGAAAAGGTGTTAGAAAAGACTAAGGATCTTTTTAGGGACAGTACTTGCAGTGGGATGTAAGTCAGCTGACCAAATTCAGAAACTGAAACCATACTTGGTGGAGCGATGAGAAGAAGAACTACTTTAGCTAGTCATATATGGTCCAAAGTGTCATCATCGAATATGAAGAGCAGACTCCTGCTTTGGTTGCCTGCTTTGAAGTTGGAACCTAACTCCATTAATGCAAAAGAAGGCAGTGCTTGAATCAAATGCAGACATCCATGTCTATGTCTAATCAATGAACTAGTCGATGAGCACGTAATGGGGTTATAGTGGTTGTACACAAGTTCTAAAACTGTGATGGCTGAGAGTTTGGTTGTAAGATTTTTTAAACGATAAGATTCAAATTCTGGACGTAGTAAAGCCTATACTGCAGTATGTCTATACGTAAATCATTTTGAGTTGCATAATGTACCAATTCTTCACTATGGTCTTGATATAACATAAATGGTACTCTAATTAGCAGGATAAGGAATATCTTTAACTGATACATCTGCTCTAGGTTTCTACTGTCAAAATGTACAATGCTAGCATAATCTGATTCGTGAAAATGTAGACTTCAGTCTGTCCTTCATGTTGCCCAAATGCCATAAACCCATTTTTTGATTATTAACTTGATTTTTTTGTTGTTGTTGCAGAGCGCTCCTTCAACAATATTGGAGAGTCACCAGCTGTATAGCATGACTCTTGAGTACAGGAAGGAGTGTGGGAAGGATAGTGTGCTGAAGTCCTTGACATCCGTATCTGGTGATGCCAGTGCTGGCAGCTCCTTTTTGGATGTCGGTGATGTTGAGTGTTCCCACATGCTTCGACTCGAGAGTGGCGATGAGGTTGTTGTTAAGGGAAGAACTGAGTGGAGGCCCAAGCCGGTGAACAATTTTGGTACTCCAGGCCAGAGTCCGGTACAGAGCTTGTAGGTAGCAGCAGTGGTAAATCTACTTGCTAGCTCTCCGAAGCTTTCATCTCGGCCTTGCTCTCTGCAGCTGCAAACATCTTATTGCTATATCTCAAAATTGCTTGTGTAGAATTCCTGTATGCCTGCCTTAGATATGTCTTTATTTTATTTTTGTTCCTTTCTTTTCTATATGTTTTTACAGTTTCTCTCTTGTTCTCTTTCTTTTTTGGCCCCTAACATAAAATTGGAAGCCTGTGTAATTAGCGTGTGCTGTGTATTTACATTCTCTATGGGATGACAACATGGTTTATTTTGCTCATACGATTGAGGATAGAGAGGTAGAGAAGATTGAGAGAACATATATAAGATGGAAAGAAACAGAGAGAGTGGGCTAGACAACTCACTTTTAAACTTCCCATTTATTTATTTATTGGTCCCTTTTGCTAGGGTTTTTGAATGTGAATGGGTGCCTACAGAAAATAATTTTAGTAGAGATTTCCATGTGAATACCATGTGTTGCCCACGTTGATCTTTGAACTTTTCTTTGTATTGATTTTTTTTTTTTTGCTATTGCTGTACAAATTGAATTTGGGTAAGCGTTAGGTATCCAACCGTTGCCAAACACTCTTCGTATTCCTTCTTTTGAATTATTACGAGGTCATCTTTGTAGAATCTTCTTTACCTCCAAGAATAGATTGTACAATCTTCTTTAGATTTTAGATATCAAAATATAATATTGTAGGACCTTGGAGGGTTCAAGCAAGAAGTGGCATAAGGTTCGAGAAGTGGATTCCAAGCATCCTTTATCATGGCGGGAGCACCATGTTTAGGAAAGTTATGGGGTATAATTTCTTCAAATTTTATTAGGAATCCTTTGTTATGGTGCTCAACCGAACTGTTGGTCCAGAAAACTCTTTTTCTTTTCAGGTAAGTGTCTCTACTGTTTGATGCAAGGACGCTCAACACAACTTTTCAGTTGTAATTTGCTGTAATGTATATATTGACTCATTGAGGGTTGATATACTTGCAGCTGTTGCCTAGTCTGAAAAAAGAATGATACGACCATGGAAATGGTCATACCCCTTCAGAGCCATTTACGGCCAAGTGACTGAGAGATAAGTTGATAACACTAAAACCCAATAGTTTTCACTTGCCTATTACTCTTTCAATAGTTTTCGCTCTATTTAGAACCACATAGGACGATTGTTATCCTATAAATCTTTCGCTCGTTGACATGCATCTAAACTGAAGACATGAACGAGAGTACTTGGCGACTTTCTTTAATGCAGTAACTGAAAGTCATCTATCATCATAAGCCTTCAGAGGAAACACCACTCTGTCCCAGGCCAATTCACTTATTTTTTGTGATACTTCATCCTTGAACATACGCAAGTGTTCTCATCGCCAAATTCCTTGGAGACGGGTTTTTATGTTTTCTTACACTTTCATCTAATATCATAATACGTTAATGCACCTCCAATGACGCTTCAGTTATGCAATGGTCTTGCCAAAATCTTACTATCACTCGTCTCCACCAAAGGGAAGTCAATTGAATTTCTTCTGGCATCTAAACAAAACTGAAAACATGCACTCAGTAATACTGAGAGTGCTGTACATGCAAACATGGATACAAGACACGCAAAAAACTAGGGTCGCTCCTCCACAGCAATTTGCTTGATGAAAATGACACTAGCAACATGTTGAAAGCATATACTCGCATTGCTAGATCTTTGTTTTTCACTTTTACTGCCAATGAGAATCATAGAACTTCTGGATACAATGGTTTTTATGTAGAATGATGTTTTGGGGACTACTCAAAAAAGGTGGGGGACTACTCTTCTATTTTGGGGTGGATATTTGAAGTAAATTTGAGCCACCCCTTAACTTAGTTTTTCTCTAATACCAAACTTGCCCTTGGTGATTAAATTAGTTAGTGTAATGATTAATTAGTGTTAGTGTAATGATTGATTAGTGAGGTTAGATTAATTAGCTGAGTGTTTTTACAAGAATAATTTTTGAGAAGAAAGGGGTTTTGTTTTTTTTGTTAAGATGGTTGATTTCGAAATGAGGGTTTTGGGTACTTAGGTATACTTCAAATTTAGTTAATGTTGCTTGAATTGACAAAAACTTTCGAAAAAATGAGAAATTTATAAACTGATTTCGACCATGGAAATGAAGTTCGGCTACAACATCTGAAGAACAGGTAGCCGACCTCATCTGCAAGTGTAGTTCGGCTAATGGTTCTGAAGACACAGGTAGCCGAACTCAGCTTTAATGGAGTTTTTGCTTTCAGAGAAAAGTTCGGCTAGGAAAAAGAAAGTTGCGACATAACCGAACTAAAAGTTCGGCTGAGAATTTTTTTCTCGACGTAACCGAACTCAATATATAGGTTTTCAGAAAAAAGTTCGGTTAGTAGAAAAAAATTGCGACAAAACCGAACTAAAAATTCGGCTAGGAAAAAAACGAAAAAAAGTTGCGAAGTAACCGAACAAAAAGTTCGACTGGGATTTTTTTTTTGCGAGGTAACCGAACTTTTTTCTGAAAGAAAAAACTCCATTAAAGCTGAGTTCGGCTAGTTCGACAAACTGTTTCACATAATTCCTAGCCGAACTTCTCTCTGCAACTTTCATTTTCAACTCATTTTGATGATTACTTCTCATTTCTTCAACCAAAAACGAATGACAAGTAATGGGTTTGTGAGAATATCTTCGTTAATGATTTAAATTAAGCTATATACATGGAGGTGGTGGTGGTAGTTGGAGGTGGTAGGTGATGGGCGGTGGTGGTGGGCGGCGGCGGTGGTGGGAGGTGGTGGTTATTTATATATAGGTGATTATTAGGTTGGTTTTAAATTAAATTAGGTTAAGGGTAGGTTAGTCATTTCCACACTTTAGGACACCCCTTATAAGTATAGGGTGGACATTCATATAACAAAGTAGTCCCCCACCTTTTTTGGGTAGTCCCCAAAACATCATTCTTTATGTATTGTTTTGACACATTCCGAATTTCCGACGGGCTTGGCACAACCAAGCCAAAACAAAAAAATACAAAAAAAAAAGAAAAGAAAAAGAAAGCAAAAACTAGTTACTCGACTCCCTCAGATACACCTGCCGTTGCTTATCAACAGCCAAAATTCCTCATTTTCGTATACAAAGCGGCTGCAAAATTTAGGTGCCAATGTAAAGAACAGAACCAATAAGACTTTGATATTTACTGAAGGTGAATTTGTTGAATCATTTCGGAGCAGTTGAGGATGATTTGAATCCTCGTCCCATCGGTCCTTTTAGATAAAATCCGACAGTCCATTAATCAATTTTGCAATATTTTCTTGTTTCGACTGCTTTTGCCTTTGCACATGATTAACGACGGTTCTTGTGCCAAATGTAGTTGGGACGGCAGCCACTAATAATCCAACCCACTCGCAAAATAATTGGTGGGCTGGACCTGATCCGCTGGTGGATCCAAGCCTACAACCCAGCTAAACTACTGCGTAAGCATGAATGCTGACAATCCAAGGGGACGATGACTTCTGTTCAATTGATAAGCATGAACGGTGACAATCCAGTGGCTTCCCTCTTTGTCGTTTGATAAATGCATAATAAATTATGTACTTGCTCGCATTAACTTCCATAGTTGCCATCTATTTATTTTTTTCCCGATTGTCGGCTATTGTTTTATTCGCGATTTCGGTCTGTCCATTTTCTGTGTGGATGTATAAAAGCAGCTTCGTGCTTTCTGATATGGAATATATTGAACAACAAATCTATGTCACTTCCCTGAAGCTTCTTTTCATTTTCCAATACTATCGTTGCTGGTAGTATGCCATAAGAAATGATATTCTCAACCAGCAAATATGAAAATCTTATTTCCCCCAATTTTCTCTAGGGCGTTTTTTTTAATAAGAAAGATAAATTTATTGAATAAATTTAGTGAAACATATATTGTTTAGATCCTGCTGAATACTATCATTCAACCGGCCAAGAACTTGTTCAAAATCAGCTTTCCCTACTAAAATTTGAAACGGTATGTTTTGCAAGCCTATGCGCTGCATTATTTGCCTCTCTAGGTTCGAAGGTACACAACCAATAATCAAATGAGCTATTTAATAGAACATCATGTCTTCAATCCAAGAGTTGGTTGTCCATCGCAGGGACGGGCCTAGCAAGGGGCTAGATGAGGCTATAGCCCGTCCCTTGATTTGGCTAGGATTTTTTTAGGTATAGATACTTGTCTGATTTTTAAACTTAACCCATTATCTTAATGATATTAGCCCATCGATCATCACTACTACTACCAGTAATTTTTACTAGACATTCTTGATTAGCTGGTGCACTTCATATGCGGAGGTAATTAGTAACATGCTGAAGAAACGGTGGTTAATCTATGAGACAGGCGGGGGTGTTACATTGGCTCATTGAGGAGCATTATGAGGGTGGTGTTATTCACTATGAAGCACGGATACTTCAAAATTGGTGATGTATCTGTATCGGACGCCTTATCAGTGTCAGATACTTGGGGACGCCTTCAAAATTTGTTCATAGTAATCTTTGTCTCCTTTCACGAAAAAGTGAAATTATACGAAAGGAGAAAGTAGAATGCGTGGGATATCAGTGGACATGCATTTGATCCACTACACGGTGTGAGAGAATTTGAAGTTGCAAATCTTTCACTTGACGTGCCAGAACTAGAAGCAGTGCTCTTTGATGAAGACAATATTGATGAGTGATGGGTGAGAGGGATGTTAGATAGGTTTTATCTATTTTTATTAATATTCCGGATAGTATTTATTATTATTTTTCTAAATATTATGTTATTCTTTTTGCTAAAATAAATTATTATTAAATTATATTTTAAATAAATACACGTATCACTACGTATCCCGTATCCTCATTTTTTGAAAATTGACGAATCCCCGTATCAGTATCCGTGCTTTATAGGTTATTCATCCCTATCTTCTCATTTTGATATTAGGGTAGTATTGGAGCTTATTTCAGGTTTTATAGAAAATTTTCTCGTAATTGTATAGCTGCGGTATCATTACTTCGGGAAAAACATGAAAGCTTGTATTCAAACCTTATAATGTTTTTAGAGTTATATATTCCAGCTTACTTCAAGAGTGCAAGGTGCAAAACTAATGTTTTGTATTTTGCTAGCTTATCTACATAGCCGAACTGTATCCACTCTAACAGACAAGCTGCAAAAAAAATTGGTGGCCTTCGGCCGCCTTAGACATAATTCATAAATTAGCTATACCCAAGAAATTTTCTTGGGTCCGTCCTTGGTCCATCGCACTGAACTTTTCGCTCCATTAATTGCTCTAATCACACAGCTACAATCTCTTTCTAGATGTAGTCTTCTTATCCCTCTTTCTTTTGCCCACCTCACTGCCATGAATGCTGCTGCAGCTTCATCTCCTTCCGGTGTTACTGCTGTTGTAAACCAGGATCTAATTCCATGATGCGCACCTGCAAAATCCCTAATAATTAGACCCAATCCTGCATTGCCATTTTCTTTTATAAATGCAGCTTCAAAATTAATTTTTAAAACATCTGCAACTGGTGGTTTTTAACAAGTTAGTTGCCTGCTGTTAACATCCCCATTGCTAGTTGGGATTGGAATACAAGTGGATTTCCAGTCATTGTAGTATCTATTAATTAGGTTAGAGATACTCCTTGCATTTTTACATCTAGCTTTCCATAAATACCATAAGATTACTCCAGCTCTTCCTTCTAACTGTAAGTTGTGCTGCACATGAAAATTAGATGGTGTTGCAAAAATATTCACAATCCATTCATCAAAATTAGCATTACTTACAGCTGAAGAAAGGTTACTATCACACATATTCCAAACTTCTTTTGAAATATCACATTTAAAAAACAGATGATACATAGTTTCAACACAAGTATTACAAAAGGGACACATTGTAGATCTATCACAAGCAAATCTGATGAATTTATCACCTGCAGGAAGACATCTAGTTAGACATTTCCACAAGAAATGTAGAATTCTAGGAGGAATTTTCTGTTTCCAGAAAGTTTTCTTATTAACACCATCAGAAGTGTTGTTAATACCATTCTGGTTTTGATACTCATTAAGAATCACCTTATAAGCAGATTTAACAGTGAATATACCACTATTCTCAGGAAGCCATCTTAATGTGTCACCACCACTACCAGGAATTCTAATTTTCAATATCTCCCTAACAGTTTCATGATTAAAAAAAGCATCTAGAATGTGAACTTTCTAAGTTAAGTTTTCTGAATCAATAAGCTGGTTAACAGTGCACAAGAACAGAAAGAAGAATCTAAGAGCCCATAAATAGTAGGGACCCATCTGTCCTCCCAAATGTTGATTTTCTCACCATTAGCAACTTCGCAACAACTATATTTCCTAAACCATTCTAGTCCATCCAGTATTCCCTTCCAAATCCAAGATCCACTAATAGCACAATCTCCCTGGAGTGCATTTGCATTAGAAAAGTACTTACCCTCTAGAATCTGTGACCACGGATCATCATGATAAGAAATCATCCTCCAAGCTAGTTTAGCTCACAAAGCTTTATTCACAATTTCAGTCTTTTTAATACCCATTCCATCTTTACATTTTGGCTTAGCCACATCATCCCACCTTCTAGGATAACCCCTTCTTCCATTTTTCTTCTTATTCCACCAGAATTTCCTTTGGATACAATCCATTTGATCTGTATGCTTTTTAGGCATAGGAAAAACTGTAAGGTGATGATTAACAGTATTTCCAAGAAGAATCTGAGCTAAAATAGTCCTTCCTGGTTGACTTGAATTTTTTGATTCCCAAGTGTGGAGATTGTCTCCATATCTATCTAATAGCCCACCAAAAGTCTGCATTTTATTTTTCTGTATAAGAAGGGGGACACCTAAATATTTATCATTCAAATCCATTCTCTTAATATGAATAATATTTGAGATTTCATTCTTAACAGAATTAGGAACTTTATGACTGAATGCCATACCTGACTTGTCAAAATTGACAGATTGTCCAGAGAAAAGGCTGAATTGCTCAATAATTTTAGCTAAAATCCTAGCCTCACTTGCATTAGCTTTGGTGAAAATCAAAACAATCATCAGCAAAAAATAAGTGGGAAACAGAGGGACTAGAATTAGTTACCTTTATACCATGAATACTACCATTTTGTTCATCATTTAAAAGAGCCCTAGAAAATGAGTTCATGCAAAGAATAAGGAGATAATGGATCTCCTTGTCTCAGACCCCTCTGAGGTTTAAATACCTCTCCAAGTGAGCCATTCAACATAATTGAATTAGAAACAGTAGACAAGCATTGTTCAAATGCAGCACCAATCAGCACAGAAACCAAGTTTTTTTAGAGTCCCTAACAGAAAATTCCATTATCTTATATCAAAAGCCTTAGACATGTTCAGTTTAACAACCATCCAACCTTTTGTGCATTGGTTTTATTCATAGTGTCAACTAGATCATGGGCAATTACTATGTTATTTGTAATTAGTCTACCAGACAAGAATGTTGTTTGATTAGGAGATATGATTCTATTCAGTAATGGTTTTAGTCTACTGGATAGGAGCTTAGATATTATTTTTTAAACAACATTACATAGACTGATAGGTCTAAAATCAACTGAAGTCTTAGGGAAGTTAATTTTTGGGATTAAGGCATATTATGATTTAGCTGCTTCAACATATGCTTAGAAAGACAAAAAAAATTACTCTGAAACCATACTTATAGTTGATTCTCCCACTGTATCCCACATTTACTAGTAGAATCTTGGTGGGAAACCATTAGGTCCTGGGGTTTTCGGAAGTAAGAATTTTAGTAAGCATGGCATTGTATTCCTCAGTAATACATGGTATGATATTATCTAGGTACTCAGCTGGATTAGGAGGACTAGTTGTTCTACTCATGTTTAGGAAACGGGATTTGAGAGTGTCAGCAATGCCGTTCCTATTAGATAACCAAATTCCAAGGTTGTTCTGCAAAATATCTATTTGTGTTTTTTTATTTCCTAAAATTGGCTTTACTATGGAAATACCTAGTATTCCCATCACCAAGTTTAAAGAATTCATCCTTACCTCCCTGCTTCCAATAATCTTCCTCTACATCATACCAAAAACTCAGTCTCTTATTAAGATCAAGATTAACATCAGAAGACATATTATGACCATTTGCAAGAAGATTAGAAATTTGAAATTCTATTTAGCAATTTGAGTAGAAATTTTACCAAAATGTTCATAGTTCCATTTCTCAAATTTTGTTTAGTACCATAAAGGAACTTACAATGTTTGAAAGCATATGATCCTTTAAAAGAAGCATGTCAACTGTTTTTGAAAATATCCTTACAAGATGAGTCCCTAAACCAAGTGTTGTTAAACCTAAATGGTTTATTTGTACCATTCTACTTTCGAGGAGTTGAGAGAAGGATTGGACAATGATCACTTGCCATAGGAACAAAATGATAAACAATAACATTAGGATAGTTATTTAACCAATCTATAGTAGATTCTACCCTATCAAGTCTCTCTAAGATGAGTTCTTCTCCTTCTTTTCTATTTTTCCAAGTATAAGGATTACCAATAAATGATAGAGAGTGAAGATTATCATTATCCAAAATATCTTTGTATTTGTCTAACTGAGATTGGATGACCAAGTTCCCTCCCTCCTTTTCATTTTGGCTAATGATGAAATCCAGGTCCCCAATTATATCCCATGGAGTCTATAATGTTGAGCTATATGTTAGAGCATTGCTCGGTCGAACTCACAAGTGTTGCTATCTCAAGCTTCTTGTCAAATTTAGTTGTCAAAACTATATCTTGATTTCTAGTCTAGAATTAGTTAAGTCTCGAACTAAGATAAAAATGTAGTTGAGAAATAGTGGATCACGACAATCATCATTGTGTTCTACTGTTTGAAGGAAAAGATCAGCCGAAGCTTTTGGAGAACTTCATCAACAAAAGGTAAGTGAAGACTGAACCACCTATATCTCAAGTAATATTCACTTTTCTATCATTGAGACGATGTTGCATAACTAATTAGACTATTATGCATAGAGAAGAATTTCGAGTCAAGTTTATCTTGATAATTTTTATTAGTTCTCGAAATATAACGACTAAGCTTAATGAACTTTTGTTCATACTTGATGAATTTTGGTTAAGGACAATTTATTATTCTGAATCAAAATCATGATTCAAGTTTTATCATTCGAAAATAGCCTGGAACAGTGATATGTGTCATTGATGTTATTCGGGAATGTTTCAAATTGATTCAGATAAAAATATAGAACTACTATAGATTCAGATACAAGACAGTGTTATCAGTCTTACAAACTGGGAAAACTGTTATAAGTCTGAACTCGTATTACATGTACTCGTACACGTAGTGGAGTAACTATATATCGACTTACAGATTTATGGGACACATATTTTTATGCACATCATGTGAAAATATGTTTAACTCGTGAACCAAATCGGTATGCATACTCGTATGCAAACCATTTTGGAACTGTGGTTACGGAACCGGGATGAGTTTCCAAATCGGTACGTAAACTTAAACAGATTTGTGTTCCCGAACTCAGTTTAGTACCCAAACCGGTACGCAAACTATAAAAGTTCTGTGAAATCCGGAACCGGTGACAGTCTTAAGGTTTCCAAACCGGTACGCAAACCTACATAGTTTTGTTAACTCCGGAACTTGGTTTGGTTAAATGTTTACAAACTGGTACACGTACTGTGACTGAATCGACTCACGAACGATAGTGGTATTTGTACCTTGTACACCTACTAACTATGTCGATTATATTTTCAAGTGCGAATAAATTATTTCTACGAGATTATTTGCATTTGATTAGTTCTCCAAAACACTAGACTTATTTGATCACATGATTGTGACTCAGAGTTTATGTCTTATGTGTTCATGAAAATGAATATTAAGCTTTTAAGTTCAAACCGGATATTTTTGGCTAACCATGTAGAACATAGTCTTTGTACACACTTCGGTTACGGTTTCACCTAACCAGAGTGTATATCTTGTTTATGTAAATCAGATTCAAAGATTTATCTAATGGTGGATATTGTTTGCTTGGTTCCAAAGCTATCTTAGCTTAAACCTAAAGCAACCTGCTTTGAATGTCTATAAAAGGGGAACTTCAAGAAACTGGGATGTTTGAATCTCGACACTACTTTTTGGTGTGTCCTAGTTGTATCTAGAGTCGTCCTCTTCCTAACCATTTTAGGGTTTAGCGACTACAAAGTCTTCATAGGGATTCGTGAAGCCAGGTCCATTTATCTTTTCTTGATAGCTCGTGTATCCTAATCTTCATCAATTGTTGAGCTACTCACTTGATCAAGATAGATAGAAATCATCAAAGTTCTCTTCGTCTCAAACTTTGTTGATTCCACTGGTTTTATACTTGTGAGGTGAATAATAATCTAGGCTTCACTTCGGGTTGCATAAGTCCGGATTTTGAGGTTAGTTAGACTTTGTCTATTGCTATAGATATTCCATGATGTACATACGAATAAGCATATCACACAAATATGAAAGTCGATATATAGCTACTCCGCTACGTGTACAAGTACATGTAATACGGCTTCAGATATATAAAAGTTTTCTCAGTTTGTAAGACTGATAACACTATCTTGTATTCCGAATATAGTAGTTCTATATTTCTCTAAATCAATTCAAAACATTCTTGAATAACATCAATGACACATATCACTGTTCCAGGATATTTTTGAATGATCAACTTGAATCATGATTTGGTTCCGAACAATAAATTTTTCTCCACCGAAATTTGATCAAGTATGAACAATTGTTCATTAAGATTAGTCATTATATTTCGAGAAATTCGTAAACTAAATAATTAATTCTCGACTCAAAATTCTTGTCTATGCAAGCTAGTCTAATTAGTTATGCGATAATCGTCTCAAGGATAGAAAAGTGATATAACTTGAGAAATAGGTGGTTCAGTCTTCACTTACCTTTTGTTGATGAAGTTCTCCAAAAGCTTCGGTTGATCTTTTCCTTTAAACGGTAGAACGCAAATGATGACTGGCTCGTTTCTTAACTACCTCTATCCTAGACCGAGACTCAACTAATTGTAGACTAGAAATCAAGATATAGTTTTGACAACTAAATTTAACAACAAGTTTGATATAACAACACTTGTGAGTTCGACCGAGCAATTCTCTAACAACTTGAAAAAGTTTAAAGATAGTTTAAACAAGTCATCTTTTTTTCCCGGAGCAAGTAAAAATCATCATGACACATGAGGATTGAGCTATAAGGGAATAGATGCTCCAAGGATTAACAAAGAGATAAAATTTGTCAATGCTAGTGCTTCCTCTCAACCAAAGGTTTCCACTGACAAAAGTGAAATACCTATATCAGCAGTTGATGTTCGAAAGAACAAATTATATCAACCTCCAAAAACAGTACACGAAGGTTCATAAAATAATGCTTCTCTTAAGTGTTATTATTGCTATAAAAACGGCCACATTCAAAAGGAATGTCTTTTTCGCATAAGGGATGAAAAACTTCATGATGTTCTTGTTTATGCATCACAAGAAGTGATCAAACCAAAATCTTATGTTAAGACTAACACTCTTGACATTATGGGTTGTCAACGTCCAACCTTTAGGCAAAGGAATTAGTGTTGTGATAAACCAATATTTGCCTTATACAAAGCCTTTTCACAATTGTAATAATTTTCAAAAGGATAACTTTGTAGAGACAAAGACAAAATCCAATTCTCCCAAGTGGATAAGGACTAACTTATACAAGAATAGTTATTCCAATCCCTCTCCAAGAAGTAATCTTGAAGAGGATAATGGGGAGAAGAGGATATTGAAGAAATCTGTCTCAATCACACATAACCACACAATTGTGAACCTTCGAACAAGGGTTGATCATACAATTTCTGAGCTCATAAAACAGATTAACAAATTCAAGTACTTCAGGAACGCAAGGAGAAGACTGAATACATGTAAGGTTTCTACATCTGAAAAAGAGGGGGTATAACAACCACACCCAATAATTCGTTCGGCAATCTGTATGGACTAAACTCCAATATAATTCCGAGAGCACCAACTTAAAAGTGAGACTCAATCAATAAATATATCAAAGAGCTTTATCTATTTCTCAATACAATCATCAAATCGAATAGATAGAAATCCGTGAGCCTGATTGATATGAGAAATAACTTTGACGGTACCAAAGACCAAAGCCCAAGTGTCAATAAAGATATATCCAACAAACAAGGTCGGATTTATTAACTGTGATTGATCTACACACAACCTGTGATATTTCAATAATATAAAAAATATAATGCGGAAAAAAAAACACAGAGACACCAGAAATTTTGTTAACAAGGAAACCGCAAATGCAGAAAAACCCTGGGACTTAGTCCATCTTTGAACATCATACTGTATTAAACCTCTACAGACACTAGCTTACTACAAGTTCACTTCGGACTGGAATGTAGTTTAGCCCTAACCAAGTCTCACACCGATTAAGGTACAGTCGGTTTCTGCGCACTTGATTCCCTTAGCTGATCTCACCCACAACTAAGAGTTGCTACGACCCAAAGTCAAAGACTTATAAACAAATCTGTCTCCCAAAGATATGTATATCCTTTATTCTTTTTGTTCCGTCTTTTGATACAAAAATCAAGGTGAACATGAACCAACTAATACACCGGACTTATACTCCTGAAGAGCAGCCTAGAAATATCAGTTACCTCACAATAACCTAACTGATTAACAAAAAAAGTTATTGCAGAATCACAAGAGTATGAAACGAAGAACTGTTGTGATTACTTTTTATATCTTACCTATCGGAGATAAATCTCGAGTAAATCTTAGTGAAGATAAAACTCAATACGATAGAACAAGTAAGATCAGAATACGCAACTACATAGAAAATAGTTGGATCTGGATTCACGAATCCCAAATGAAGTCTTCAAGTCGTTAACCTAATAATGGTTTTTGGAAAACCTAGGTTAAATGAGAATCGATTCTAGTTTACAACTAGGATACATGAAAGTGTCGGGATTCGGTTTTCCAGTTGCTAGAGTTCTCCCTTATATAGCCTTTCAAATCAGGGTTGCTTACAATAAAAGCTAAGATAGCTTAGTAACAAAGCATTCAATATTCACCATTAGATGAACTCCTGATTTAAGATTCAAGCTAAGTCTGCTTAGAAATTAAGCAATCAATCTCCACCGTTAGATGGTCTTAGCTTGTTACACACAAATGAAATATACTTATATTTAGATATGGGTAACCGTACCTAAACGTGTATATTGGGTTGGCTCAATAACAGTTAACCGAAGTTAGCCATATGAACACTTTTGACTTAGCCGTATTCATCTAACACTTTTAGATTAAATATGATGATAAATCAATCATGATAGATAATCAAATAAATCTAATTGTGTTTCAAATAGAGTTGTTCAATTGTTCGCTATCTCATAGAAATATTCATGAACAAATTGAAACGAAATTGGATTGATTCATAATCGTACAAAGTACTTATACAAGAATCAATTCATGAACATTAAGCTACGGTTTGCAAAGTTAATTTGCATTCCTTAAATCATAAATGTTTTAGTTCATGATTATGCGAATCATACATAATCGATTTTAGAACTCACTATGTTCGCAAACTGGGTACGCGAACAGCATCTCCGGACCTTGGCCTAGTCAAGCTGTACGCAAACCCGGTTCGCGAACAACTATTCCAGACCCAACTCAGGTAAACCCGTTCGCATACTAGGTACGCAAACAAGGGTTCCGAAACTTCTCAGGTAAATCCGTTCGCATACTAGGTACGCAAACAAGAGTTCCGGACCTGAATTATCTCAATACAGTTCGCATACTGGATATGCATACCGTGTTGTATCCAGACATGGGTAATTGTTCTAAATTCTCATTTTAATCATTGAAACATCCTTAGAAGATGAAAATGGTAATCACACACATACCATTAGCTTCAAGTAATTTTCAAGTGATCGAATGATCAATACGAAATTTCCCAAGCTAACATCAAATGACCGTCTCACACAAATTATATAAGATGTTCAAGTTAATTTTCACATGATCATCTTTTGACTTAATATTTAGTTTCCAACAAATAAATTGTTTCCAACTAAACTCTTCAAGAATACGATGAACATAGCTAAAGAAAAAAGCTTCCAACACATATTTCGAGAAATAGATAAGCGAGATAAACTCGGCTCGAAATATCAAATGTGTATAATGTAAAAGTCTATATAGCTATACGACTTAGTATCATTAGAAGATAACATAAAATAGACTTCTGAGTGATAGATAAGTTTTAGTCTCCACATACCTTTTTTTGATGAAGTTCCTCCAAGCTCCTTAGTAGATCTTATTCTTTAATTGGTGAACGCCGTGAAGTCTAAAGCTCAACTACATATTCTATAAGTAGACTAGAAATCAAGTATATAGTTTTGATCAACTAAACTTGACAAACAAGCTTGAGATAGCAACGCTTGCGAGTTCGACAGAGCAGTGCTCTAACAACATATTTTTCCTTTAATAATGAAAACTGTTTATTAACTAAAACGGGTACAAATCATGAAAGTCTACCAAAGAATCTTGTTGTTCATGATGGCATTTGATAGATGCCTACCATAACATAACTTGATTATGGTGAATCGTGCGTCCTCCTGGATCATATAAAGGAGGAGGCACAATATGCTCAAGAATAATATTTTTCTTGACACATGATGTTTTTTTGGTATTGTGTACCTTTTATTCAGTTTTGAATTTCACTATTAGTATTTCGTCTTTGGTTATGTCATCTCAACTATCACTTGTGCTATAGATTTTTTTTCCTATTGAGCTAAGAACAAGGTTGATTATAATTGTCTTCTTAAATGAGTCCGGACACAACTCTTGTGCTCGCGGACCCATATGCGTTAAGTTCCGAAACCAGCCCGAACCTATGAGTCAAAACCTCTTTAGAAGATTCTAGAAACAATCTTTATTCCCTCAGGTTTCTTAACCTATAAACTGTGATATATATAAGGTTCGCTCACCTTGTATTATATACAAAGTGCTAGAATAACTCATGAACATTCACAAACCATGGATGCTTCTAAGTTTTCAAACAACATAAAGGAAGATAACAAGAATAAGGATGATGATGACGTATTGTTGAAATCTACGATATTCCTGTCACCATATCATGTTACACAGGGTCAAGACTGGTTTAGATGTCTCGAGATTTTGTTGGGAACATTATGAGTGACATCAAAGTGGTGTTCTAACAATTGTCTGCTGCCAAAAGGGATCTCAAACTTCTCAATTCAGAACTGGGAAAAGCCTCTGATGACCTCGGCTCTCTCAAAACGCAAGTCGCAGACCACATGTGATTTCATTTTCTTATTTTTCTAAGAAACTTATTGTAAGAATTTATTCTTATTTTTGAAGGATAACTAGGGTTTGGTAAGCTATTTCCAATGTTTTTCATCTTGCATGTTTTTATATTTATTTATTTAAATTCTAGAGTTTTTGGAAGATGAACTTGCAATATGTAATCATTATTGGTTTAATTATTGCAAAAGTCTTATGAAATATATGTTCCTTTACGTTTTCGTGAATCGAGCTGATATTTCATTTATGCTAATAAGTTAAATCTATTATGTTTTTTATAAACGAAAAATAGAACAAAGTCTTTGAGAAATTTTCTCGCAGTATTGATCTACTTGTGATCACACTTTTGTGTTTTTACTGCTTGACACACTCCATAAGATTCTCTTATGTTGAGTCATATCGATCAAAATTATCTTTTGTCCGTAACTGGCGTAGAGATTATTTTAAGTTGATTTTCGGATACAAATCCATGTGATTTGTTAATGTCCAACAAAATCCTTCTTTTTATAAAGCAAGGTCACTCATGTTGTTCTCTTGGGAATGACATCAAATGGGGAGATTTCTTAAATGAACTTGTTCTTAATTGCTTTTATCTTTGTGGAGTGTGTGATGTGATTTTGAAGTTGTAGTAAAAATGATTCGAACTCTAAGACTTGTGAAGATTCGAGTTTTTAAATTTAATAAAAATTATATACAAAAATATTAACAAAGTGGGCGAGAGGTACTAGGGCTTAGGATTCCACCAAATTCATTTTTTAAGGTTCAAATAATAATTCTTTTAACAATTATAGCTCAATAAAAATATAAAATAAAGTGACTCTTATTTTTGCCAAGATAGATTCTCAAAATATTAGATGTAAATGTTAAGCATGGGACATCAAATCACCTAAGCTAAGCATGACCCATCTAATCAAATGACAACTAATTAATTCAAATCATAATTTCAATTAAAATTAGTGCAAAAATCATGAAAAGAATTAAATATAATTACCCAAGTGTGAAATAAGGCTTCCTCCATCGCCCCAATGTTGGGGTTTAGCTCATCATAGTAAACGTGCTCTCAAAAATATTTATTTAGGCTCAAAATGGTTTACAAAGATGAAATAAAGAGAAAATGGTGTAAAACAGGATTTTGCGACGCACAAAAATCGTCCAAAATGAACGATAAAAGATAAGTGCTGTAAACACTGTTCCACAGTCGCTGGAAAGGAGTTGGGAATTGTCGCAATTAAGCGACAGTTTGCAACGACTTTCCTTTACAGGCTTTTGTTTTTCGTGTTCTTGAGTTGCAGCAGCAAATTTTTTTTCTTGCAACTCGTGATTTCTTCGCTCCGTAGCCTCCAAAACTTCCCCAAACTCTCCACTCCTTTCCTTGTACCTCTAGAAATCTATTTATACTCCTAAGCCTCATTTAATCACGCCATATCTCCCAAATAATCTTCATTTATCACTATTATTCTCTACGGCCAAAATTCCCTTTTTTTATCAATTCCTCGTGCATGCAGCTGTATTTCTTTCTTTCTATACCTTCTTCACGCTCCAGAATATCGATTAAGTCTTCCAAGCACGTGCATTACACGTTTAAATTCCTCACAACTCGTGCAAGCTCATGTTTTTCCTCTAACTCCCTGTTGGATTAAACCAAGTTATCCAGCCAAATTTGATCAATAAAATCACCCATACTAGCTTCCTTAATCCATAACAAGTCCATCCCATGAATTTCAGCGACTGAATCGCTCTAAAACTCCTCAAAGATTCGATCCAAATTCTGCCAGTTAAGAAATATTTTTCCCGCCAAAACCATAATTCAAATTTTGTGAAGAAGGTCATCCCTTATCCAGTGGTCGCCCCTTATCCGTTGCTGGAGTCCGAATAACACATGTCCCTTGGGGTGCCTTTAGTAATTTTTCTGGGGTGTTTTCAACACTTTTTTCGGGGTTCCTCCGGTGCATTTCTGGGGTGCCTTTAGTACTTTATCCTGGGGTGTAAAACACCACTTTTCGAGCCAATTTTGCCGCAAGAGCTTATTCCCTAGAAAAGACTTAAAACAACTTTATTAGAAATAAAATGAGTCTTAGATAATGTAGTTATGGGTGAAAATGCGTCACACTTACGTGCTTATCAGTGTGGCTGTGGAATTTGAAAGCGGATGCTTGTATCTTAAATCTCCTAGATGAGCACTAAGTATTTTCTTACTATGTGATATCATCTAAAAAAATTAATATGAAGAGTTGCATAATAATGTGGAATCTCAAAACTTCCTTAAAACTTGACATATCTTTTGGTTGTATTCATTACGATCCCGCAATTTTCGTACCTTTGTTAATTTTATTGACAAAAAGGGGGAAAATTATTTAGTTGTTTCATACTACATACATTTGGTTTACATATCATTATGTAAGGGGGAGTGAATCAATAACCTACAGGTTTTACTTATTATGAAAAAGATGTAAGTATTGATTAAGGGGGAGAAACATATCACCGTAGTAATTACTTCAGAGTTGGGATACAATTAAAATTTGCATAAGGAACTATGTTTCTGTATAACGACGATTGAGAATATTTGTTTTCAAAAGTTGTTATCGCTATAAAACCGGTTCTTTAACAACAACGATACTGAGTGGAACACGTTCAGAATCATTGCATCTTGAAATTACGAAGAGTTCAAGGAGTTGAAGATGCCAAGGAAATCAAGACATGTTGGATTCAAGAAGTTGTCGATGCTTTATTTTTTATCCACATGTATTGATGGTTTTATCATTAAAATTAACAAAGGGGGAGATTGTTAGAGCATTGCTCGGTCGAACTCACAAGTGTTGCTATCTCAAACTTGTTGTCAAATTTAGTTGGTAAAACTATATCTTGATTTGTAGTCTACAATTAGTTAAGTCTCAGACTAGGATAGAAATGTAGTTGAGAAATAGTGGATCACGGCAGTCATCATTTCGTTCTACCGTTTGTAGGCGAAGATCAACCGAAGATTTTGGAGAACTTCATCAAGGAAGTCACAGATGATCAAGGAATTCAGGGAGGACATGGTCAAGGAATTTGAGTTGACATACCTTGGCTTAATGTCATATTTTCTTGGCATAGAAGTGCAATACACTGAAAGAAGAATCTTTGTTTCACAAAAGATATGCAAAAGGAATACTTGAACGTTTCAAAATGGATAAATGTTATCCAATTTTGACACCAGTAGAAGAAAGATTGAAGTTGGTAAAAGAAGGAACATGAGAACTTCTTGATCCAACAAATTTCAAATATCTTGTTGGAAGCCTTAAATACCTGACTGCCACAAGGCATGACATTATGTATGCAGTTGGGTTGGTTAGTCGATTTATAGAATCACCACGTCAGTCACACTTGTAACCTGCAAAACGTATCTTAATATATGTGAAAGGGAAAACCAGTTTAGGGATTCTCTACACATCTTCAGAGAAAACAGAATTAGTTGGATATATACAAATAGTGATTGGGATGGAGATATAGAAGGGAGAAAGAGTACTTCTTGCAATGCGTTTCATATGGGAACAAGTTTTTTCTCTTGGTCATCAAAGAAGAAACAAGTTGTTGCTTTGTCCACAACAGAAGTGGAGTATATAGCTGCTAGAAATTGTGCTACACAAGCAGTATGGTTAAGAATGATGTTAAAGTCACCCTATTATGAACATAAAACACCTACAACAATGGTCTCTGATAATAAGTGTACAATTTCACTAACAAAGAACCTTGTGCTTCGGAGTAAGCACGTTGATATTACGTATCACTACATTCGAGAGCTTGTCAGCAACAAGGAGATAGTTGTGGAATATTTTGAGAGTGAAGAACAAATAGCTGATATTTTCACAAAGCCATTGATGTTGAACATTTTCATCAATCTGTGTGGAAAGCTAGGAATGATAGGCCAACAGAGTCTAAGTTTGAGGGAGGATGTTGGAAGTTAAAACAAACCAAGACTCTAAGTTTGGTATTTAAATTAACGTTAATCCCATATTTGTTGGGCTTTAGACACTGTAGTCCAGCGTCCTCAGGCCTAGTACTCCCTAGTCCAAAAAAAACCCCGGGTAAACAGTTTGGTCCAAATTTTTAACGAGTTAGTCCAAACTCGTAACGATTCCAACTAATCTAGTACCATAATTACCCTTCCGCATGAGGATACAAGAATATGAATGGGTTTTTAATTTGTAGATCTCATGTTCAAATCAGGAGAGAGACATAGTGATATTTTGAGGTGATTTCTTGGATTCAATCGTTTCTTCATCAGATTTTGATCTCAAATTAGAGACCCCAGATTTCAATCTCATCTTTTATTCGATTTTGTTTGTTTCTTCGATTATATGTTTCTGATTTTTTTTTTGAATGCATGAGATGAAATCTATTTTTTCTTTCATCTTGCTTTCGATCTTTTGATTATTTTTTTTTGTTTTGATTTTGTTTTTTGTTTTGATTTTCATGAAACTCTTTTGATTTATGTTTTTCATTTTGATCTTTTTTTTTTGTTTTTTGGATGTATGATATGAAATCGATCCGATCTTTGATTTTTTGATTTTCTATTTCTTCATCTGTGTGTTTTATTAATGGTTATTCATGGTTTACATTGATAGAGTAATTGATTTGTTTTATTTTTTGACTATGCAGAATGTGTACTTTCTTGTACACTGTATATGTTTCGATTTATTGTGATTTAAGGTTGATTCGAAAAATTAATTCTCTGATAAATTTAAATATGATTCAAATCTTTAGATGTTATATCGTTGTGTTACTGGATTCGACTGAGATCTTTTAGATGTGACCCAATTTTTTTTTATTAGTTATTTGATTTATCATTTGTGTGTTGATTGAACCTAAGAATGCTATTTTTTGAGATATTTTGTATGTGGTTTAGAGCTTTGATGTCTTCATTATGTGTTTTTGATATATGTTTTTTTTAATAATATGCAGGTTATCAACCATGTCTGAGAAGATTATGTATGCTATCTTGAATCATGGTGAGCATTCGGCCCTATTTGGTAGATGTGTACATATTTGTACAGTGAAATTCTCTATGATGAATGCTTGGGTTGTACTGTTTGAATCGATGCTCTATTTTTTTTTTTTTATGTAAATATTTACATACTTGTACACTAGTATGCTATATGATGAATGCATGACCTGTTTTGTTGGTATATATGCTATATTTTGGTATTTTTCTAGAGATGTGTACTTGTTTGTACACTGAAATGCTATGTGATGAATATATGGCCTGTCATGTGGGTATGGATGCTAGATTTTGTTAGGTTTTTATAGAGGTGTACATGTTTTGCACATTGGGATGCTCTTTGATGAATGCATGGCATGTCCTGTGAGTATGATGCTAGATTTTTTTAGTTTTCTGTAGAGATGTAAATGTTCATACACTAGTATATGTTTCACTTTATATAGCATGTGCATGCACTTTAATGTACACCGTATATGTTATTGATATATGTTTTGTTTTTAAAATATATAGGGTACCAACCATGTCTGAGAAGGTAGTGTATGCTATTTTCAAATCATGTCGGAGAGCATTCTGTCCTATATTGGTACATGTGTACATATTTGTACACTAAAACTTTCTCTCTGATAAATGCATGGGTTGTTTTGTTTGAACCAATGCTCTATTTTTATTGCTTTCTGCAGATGTGTACATACTTATACACTAGTATGGTCTCTCATGATTTTATGTTCTATCTTGCGGGTATGGATGTTGGATTAGTTGGATTTTTGAAGGTGTGTACATAATTGTACACCATTGTGTTGTCTCAATATTATATGGCACGCTTTATTGGTATGGATGTGAAATTTTTGTATATGTGTACATAGTTGTACATCATTGTGCTTTCTCATGATTTTATGGTCTGTTTTGTGAGTATAGATGTTTGATTAGTTATATTTTTGTAAAGTTGTATATGTTTGTACACTAGTATGCTCTGTGATGAATGGATTGTATGTCATGTGAGTATAGACGCTAGAATTTGTTACGCTTCTATAGAAGTGTACATATTTGTACATTTGTATGCTCTGTGATGATTATTTTGAAGTTTATTTTTGATTTTAAGATTGTCGGGATCATGTTGTTATGTGTACATAGTTGTACACGTGTTAATGTTGATGTGTACATAGTTGTACACATAATGATTATTAATGATATAGAACTTATTACCCTTATCCACCTTTGACATTTTTTTTTTGTAACAGGTGCATGAATCATTTGGTCGTAGTTAATGAAGATTGTTGGACATGGATACGATGCAGAGATGATTACCTCTTGATTATTCTATTTATAAATGGTGGATGTCACTAGGGTAAGTTTCCTTACCTTCGCAATTGAACTTGAAACCTTATTTTGAGCATAGTTCACCCTAGTAATGATGCAGATGATATTCAGATTGATGATATGTCACACTTCAAACTCGTTAGGTATTATTTGATTTCATATGTTACAAATTTAGGGGCTCATAAGCTCAAAATGATTTTATTCAATATGGGTAGTGATATTGTTGCTTAGGTACACGATTCAAGTTGTATGTGTGTATAAAATGATGCACGTTATCCTGTCTCATTTATATATGGCATTTTATGGGTACATATGTGCACATGTTAATTGTTTTGAAGATGTGGATAGTTCTGCAACTAAGTGTACATAGTTGTACCCATGTTTTTTCTTAATGTGTACATATTCATACACATGTTTATTGTTTTTGAATCTGCGCATAGATGTTGTACAAAATAGCACTCGTACACACATAACAGTCCAATATATGAAAGTAGATGATGATCTTACCTTTTGTTACTTGAATAGATGTTGAATCTTATTTTGCTGTTGTTTTTTCTTCTTTGAAGGTCTTGATTTCTCTTCAATCGCCGATTTCCTTTTAGATAATGATGGTTTTGGATCTTTTACTACCTGATTAGATGCCGATTCTAATGCTTGTTGTCTTTTTGTTCTCTTTGAAGCTCTTGATTTGTTTTAATTCATTGATTTCGATTTAGATGATGATTCTGGACTTTTTGTTGTTGCATCTTATTCACCATGATGTTACTGCTGCTGCGATGTTCATCCATAGCTAGGGTTTTGTTTTGAATCTTCACTAATTTCTAATTTTTTTTTCTCTCGGTTAAATGATTATTTTGATATTTTTTTCCGGCTTTCCCCCCCAGTTTTTGTGGTATTGAGAAGAATACCGGTTTTAATTCGAAGCACGTGTGAATTACGAAAAACGTGCGAAGGATATTGATGTCTTTGCATCCTATTTGGACTAATATGTACCTAGTTGACTCGGGATGGATTAAACAGTATTTTTCCCTTGAATTATACTGAGAAACCATGTTCCCTGTTTAAGAGTGTCTGTTTAGGTTGCTTTGTTTAAAATTTTGAATATTCTAGAAGAAGTTCTATGTTAGGAGTTTAAGCTTTATTAGGAAGTTGTTTTGCTTGGTTATCAAGTCTCTCTGGTTATATAAATAGGCTGCTAAGCCATGAGCAATGTACATCAGAGAGAATTCATGTTTTTGAAAAATAGAATTCTTGTTCAAGTTATCTTTTTATTTTAAGTCTTTGATATCATATATTTTCTACAAACTTTCCCCGGGTGTTTATGTTGGGGGAGACTTACAAATCCGATCCGCTATGCGCAATACGAAAACTACACAAGCAATGAAACACAATGCGGAAAATACACAACTACGACGATATAGAAGCAATCACACAACACCAAGGATTACGTGGAAAAACCCCTCCAAGGTGAAGGGTAAAAAACCACGGGCAAATCTTCCACTATAATCAATAATGGGTTACACACAATTCTCCCAATTTGGGGATAACAACCACTTCAAGGTGCATATAGAACTTGGATAACCAATTTGCCTAATTACACTCACCACTAGGGTGGATCAACAATTCATTCACCTAAATAGGTAAGATTCACTATCAATTTGAGAATAGCAAGAGTAAGAGATACTTACTACTAGGATTTGAACAAACCCTAGATTTTCCCCCTTTTGAAAAGATGTGGAAATTGATCAATCAATCTTCACCACACTAACCAAATAGATCCTTAGCTAAGAACCCTTCTTCTTCCTCTTCAAGATTAACCCAAATCTCACCAAGAAAACAACTCTAATGGTGGCTATACCTCTCTTTCCTACTTACTCTCTCTCTCTCTACCTCCCTTTCTTTTCTCACTTGAGAAGATAAACTCGTGGATCCTAAAAAATATCTCCTGATGCCTTTTGTAAACCTAACATAGGCACCTGCTATTTAACTCCCTTAATTGGTTAAGGGGATACTCTCATGTTGGACCATAAGTTGTGGACCGGCCCAACAATCTCCCCTTCATGACTTATGGTGAGGTACCCGTCACCACCAAACCTGCCCTGATGCAGAAATACACATGCTTGTACTTTGGTAGCGATTTTGTCATCATATCAGAACCATTGTCATCTGTATGGATCTTCTCAATCTGTAAGACCTTCTCATCAAGGACTTCTTGTATCCACTGATACCTAATATTGATGTGCTTGGTCCTCGAGTGAAAACTCGAATTCTTGCTGAGATGGATGGCACTTTGGTTGCCACAGTAAACGATGAACCTTTTTTGCTTCACACCGAGTTCTCTAACAAACCTCTTCATCCATCTCATCTCCTTGCAACTCTCTGTAGCTGCAATGTACTCTGCCTCTATAGTAGACAATGCCACACATCTTTGTAACTTTGACTGCCAAGACACAGCTCCCCCTGCATAGGTAAATAAGTAACCCGATGTAGACTTGAGACTGTCTTGAGCACCTGCCCAATCCGAATCTGTGTAACCCACTAACTCTGGCTTTTCACTACCATAGCACAAACACATATTAGAAGTACCCCTTAGATAACGTAGTATCCATTTCACGGCTTCCTAATGCTCCATACCAGGATTAGCTAGAAATATGCTTACCATTCCAACTGCGTAAGCTATATCTGTCCTTGTACACACCATGGCATACATCAAACTACCAACTGCGGATGCATAAGGAATTTTCTCCATCTTCCGTTTCTCAACATCATTCACAGGACACTGATCATGAGTTAACTTAAAATGGTTTGGAAGTGGACAACTTACCGGCTCAGCCTTGTCCATGTTGAATCTTTTCAACACCTTCTCAATATAGCTTTCTTGTGATAGCCACAACTTCCTTGATTTCCTATCACGAGAGATCTGCATGCCAAGAATACGCTTTGCTGCACCCAAGTCTTTCATCGCAAAAGACTTGCTCAGATCTGACTTCAACCTGTCAATCTTTTTCTTATCTTTGCCAACAATAAGCATGTCATCAACATATAGCAAAAGAATAAGAAAATCACCATCAACAAATTTCTGAATGAATACACAATGATCTGAAGCTGTTCTCTTGTAGCCATGTTCCTTCATGAACGATTCAAACTTCTTGTACCATCTTCTAAGAGTTTGATTCAAACCATAGAGACTCTTCTTTAGCTTGCACACCATGTGTTCTTTTCCTTTGACTTCAAAACCCTCGGGTTGTTCCATATACACATCTTCCTCCAACTCACCGTGAAGAAATGCTGTATTGACATCTAGTTGTTCTATCTCAAGATCCAAACTAGCTGCTAATGCCAAGACAACCCGAATAGAAAGAAATATCACCACCGGTGAGAAAATCTCATCAAAGTCAACACCATTTCTCTGCTCATAACCCTTCACAACTAAGCATGCTTTATACCTTAGTTATGAGTTGCCATCTTCAGACTTGATTCTGTACACCCACTTGTTCTTCAGAATCTTCCGGTTCTTTGGCTTGTCAACCAAATCAAAAGTGTCGTTCTCATTCAAAGATCTCACCTCTTCTTTCATGGATTTCAACCACTTATGACTTTCAGGGACACTAAGAGCTTCTTCATAAGACTCTGGTTCACCTGCATCTGTGAGCATCACATACTCACGTGGTGTATACTTTGTTGAAGGTAATCTGGTCCTTCTGGTTCTTCTCAACTCAGCTTCTGGTTGTTGTTGTTGCACTTCTTGCTCAACATCACCCACTGGAACATCTTCATGAGCTTCATCTTCATGATTGTGTTCTTGTTCTTCATTAACATTACCATCAACATCATCATCACGTTGTTTAAGAGAAAGAAACAACTGGATTTGGATCCAAGAACATATCTTCTTAAAGCTTTGGCTTTTCGATATTCTCAAAGTCTTCAATAGTTTGGTATTCAAGGAATACTACGTCCCTACTTCTGATAACCTTCCTATCAACTGGATCCAAAAATATGTAACCAAACTTCTCTATTCCATATCCTAGGAACACACACTGCTTCGCTTTGTCATCAAGCTTTGACCTCTGATCTTTTGGGATATGAACAAATGCCCTGCAACCAAACACTCTCAAGTGATCATAAGTAGGCTCTTTGTCTCTCTAAACCTTATCTGCTACTTCTCCATCTAGCGGTCTTAAAGGTGATCGATTGATCAAGTACACAACAGTATTCATTGCTTCACCCCAAAAATGCTTCTGCAACTTGGAATGAGATAACATGCACCTAATTCTCTCAAGAATAGTGCGGTTCATCCGCTCTGCAACACCATTATGTTGTGGAGTCTTCGGTACTGATTGTTCATGACGTATACCTATGCTCTTGCAATACTCTTCAAGTGGCCTAATGTACTCTTTCCAGTTGTTAGAACGAAGGAACTTTAAGGTTCTACCTTTTTCTCTTTCCACCATGCTGTGAAACATCTTGAACACAGGAACAACATCATCTTTGGTCTTGATTGCATATGACCAAACCTTCCTTGAAGCATCATCTATGAAAGTAACAAAGTAAAAGGCACCACCAAGTGTTTTGACCCTTAAAGGTCCACATACGTCAGAATGAACATTATCAATAATACCAGAATTACGCTTGGTTAAAGCTTTATGAAAAGAAACTCTAGTTTGTTTACCAACTAAACAATGAGTGCACTTACCCAATTGCGTACCTTTCGCCTTTGGAAAGACTTGCCTTTTGGTGAGTATTTGAATTCCCTTCTCACTAAGATGACCAATTCTTCTATGCCACAGCTCGGAGGTTGAATATTTGTCAGCAACATTCAACTCACCTTTCAACACCTTCACTCGTGTCTTATACAATGTGCCACATTTCTTGCCTCTTGCAATAACCATGGAGCCCTTGGTTAGCTTCAATTTTCCATCACCTAAGTGATTATTGTACCCTTTATCATCTAACACTCATGGTGACATTAGATTCAAATGAAGATCCGGTACATGTCGCATATTTCTGAGAACCAATGTGCAGCCAACACTGGTCTCAACCTTCACATCACCCATTCCTACAATCTTCGAAACACCATTGTTTCCCATTCTGACTGAACCAAAATCACCATCCTTGTAGGAGATAAACACATCTTCTCGAGGAGTAGCATGATGGGATGCACCCGAATCTACTATCCACTCTAAATCGTAAACTGCAGAACTCACACATACATCATTACAATCACAGAATGAAGTAATATCACTACTTATTACCACAACTGTAACATCATTGACTTGTCTGTCATTTACATTCCCTTTCCTTGGTTTTTGCTCCGGTTTCCTGCATTCACTTGAATAATGACCATTCTTACGACAATCCACGTTTTCTCTAGACTTTAATTTACTTCTTGACTTGTCACGGTCAAAAGATTTATCGCAAACAGATTTCTGATCATATAACTCCTCTAACTTTTTCCACAAAGAATATGCTAGTTTCTCACTAGACATATGACGAATAATATAATCATCAACCCATTGTAGAATGAAACTAACAACTTTATGATTAGCAACACTCCACACTTCATCTTCTATCTTCTTAGGATTTACTCCCTTGCTCTCTATTGAACCATAAAGATCTTCACAATATAACCAATCTTCCATCTTCGCCTTCCATATCACATAGTTCTAACCGGTCAAATTGACCATTCTATTAGCTTCCGTCATCACGCAGGATTAGCTCAACCCAAAAGCTCTGATACCACTTATTGGGGGAGACTTACAAATCCGATCCGCTATGCGCAATACGAAAACTACACAAGCAATGAAACACAATGCGGAAAATACACAACTACGACGATATAGAAGCAATCACACAACACCAAGGATTACGTGGAAAAACCCCTCCAAGGTGAAGGGTAAAAAACCACGGGCAAATCTTCCACTATAATCAATGATGGGTTACACACAATTCTCCCAATTTGGGGATAACAACCACTTCAAGGTGCATATAGCACTTGGATAACCAATTTGCCTAATTACACTCACCACTAGGGTGGATCAACAATTTATTCACCTAAATAGGTAAGATTCACTATCAATTTGAGAATAGCAAGAGTAAGAGATACTTACTACTAGGATTTGAACAAACCTTAGATTTTCCCCCTTTTGAAGAGATGTGGAAATTGATCAATCAATCTTCACCACACTAACCAAATAGATCCTTAGCTAAGAACCCTTCTTCTTCCTCTTCAAGATTAACCCAAATCTCACCAAGAAAACAACTCTAATGGTGGCTATACCCCTATCTCTCTCTCTCTCTCCTGATGCATTTTGTAAACCTACTATCTAACTCCCTTAATTGGTTAAGGGGATACTCTCATGTTGGACCATAAGTTGTGGACCGGCCCAACAGTTTAGTCCACACAAGAGTTTGCAAAGGAACCATTTTTTGGGGACCATGGTTTTTTTGAGGGGACCATTGTTATATAAGGCCATCTACCCTATAATTATAAGGGATGTCCTAAAGTAGTGACATTACCAATTTGCCCTTAACCCTAATTAAAATTAAAACTAAACTAATAACTACCAAAGTTTAACCTAATCCTAATCTATTAACAAAAAACAAAAATCAGACCCTCCTTTACCCTTGCCGCACACGAACTGGTTTTGAGAAAGAAAAAAAAACCCCAGGTGGTTTGATTTTGATTCGTTTAATTGAATAGAAATCATCAAAATAGGGTTCAAATGGAAGTTTAACCTATATATAAGACATCCAGGATTGTTTACATAAGGTTTTGGTTTAGTTGGTTTGATTTTGATTCATTTAATTGAATAGAAATCATCAAAATAGGGTTCAAATGGAAGTTTCAGTGCCTTGTTCGGTTAGGACGAGTTTCACAAAAAACCTTGTTTCTTAACCGAATTTCCTGAAAGGAAGAACACGAAGAACAGTTCGGTTCCTTAGGATTTAAAATTAGGTTACCGAACTGCCAGTTCGGTTGGTTCGCAAAGAAGGCTAAAACTATTTCTAACCGAACTTTACCAATATTACAAAAAAATAAAATAAAATAATTCCAATGTAACCGAACTGTGCTATTTTTCCCACTGTGTTGAGTTTTGGTTTAACCGAACTTTTCCCACTATGTTCGGTTGGTTCGCAAAGAAGGCTAAAACTATTTTCTA
>JAJJMB010008429.1:455228-482366 GCA_023531105.1 Papaver atlanticum | reverse complement strand
GTTCGGTTGGTTCGCAAAGAAGGCTAAAACTATTTTCTAACCGAACTTTACCAATATTACAAAAAATAAATAAAAATTATCCAATGTAACCGAACTGTGCTATTTTGCCCACTATGTTGAGTTTCAATTTAACCGAACTTGTCCCACTATGTTCGGTTTGTTCGCAAAAAACCTTGACAAACCGAACTCTTCACTAATTGCATACATGTGGAGTTCGGTTAGATATTGGTTGGTATGAAGTTTGCGAAACAACCGAACTTTGTACACTTGGTAAAATCTTAATCAACGGGAAGTTCGGTTAGATATTGGTTACGAACCAACCGAACTTTGAGACCCTAAAGTTCGGCAACATTGCGGGCAAACCGAACATTACCCTGTAAATTCTATAAACAAAGTTCGGTAACATGTCTGTTAACCGAACGACTAAAAACCTCCATTAAGAGCGAGTTCGGAAACCTGCGTGTTTGGAAAAAGTAACCGAACTACACTTTCAGATGTGTTCGGTTACCTGTTCTTCACATAAGGTAACCGAACAAGCCCAAATCTACTTAAAAAAATTACATTTTTTTTTTTGAAATTTTGGATCAATTCAACCATCTAAGAAATAACTCATATCCGGATCATTGTGAAGATTAACGAATACTCTAGGAGAAGAAGGAGATGAAGATTCAGATGAGCTATCATCACTTGAATCATCACTTGAATACTCAAGCTTAGTGAACTCAAAAACCAATCTGATTTTTTAATCTCACTAATTATCTTTAACTTAATCATTACACTAACTATTATTAACACTAACTAATCATTACCCAAAATTAATCAGGAGGGTAATTTAGGTATTAATATAAATATCTAGATAAGGGGTGACCTAGATTTACTTTTAATGTCTTACCCAAAATAAAACAATGGTCCCAAAAAAAGCTCGTCCCCAAAAACAAATGGTTATTGCAAAGAGAACTCAATTGTGTTTGCCCATTAATACATTAATCAAAGTCGCATAAATCCTCCTCATAATTATCTCTGAGAACATTCTCCTCTCATAACTAAACTACAATACACTGTAATAATACTTATAAAAACATCAAGTTGGATCTATTATCTTCATTATTATTTCAAAGATTGTAAACTAAAAGACCATTATCAAAGTAAATCTAATATTTGCAGACAACAATCTTATGTTAGGATTCATTAACATGGGTGATTTTATTATCAAACCCAGAAAATCTCTCCCACTGGGGATATACCTAAGCATAAGATAATGATAGGGGCCGGAAATTGGATCATACAATCATTTGAAGAATCTCTAGACAATAAAATAAATCTCCATTTAAAAATCTAATAATTGTGTTAAGGTTAGGCGGTATCTATCTTCTCCCGTGTTTTTAGTACTAAAAAGTGAGGGGAAGTGTGTGATAAACAGTGAAGTTAGACCCACAGACATCGCCTCTCATTCAGTGACCTAATATAATCTTTTCAGTGCCTTAATTATTTATTACCACTTGCATAGCATATATCTATTCGATTTTGTTCCTTCAACAAGGAACATTATGTTAGCGTAGACAAATACAAACATCAATTTCTTTCTCATTCCCTAAACTACAAGAAATTTTATTATCTTATTTCGAGGTTGGGAATCGCAGTTGTACATGCACCACAATTTTATAATGATGAAAATGTAACAAGTTCAAGTTCGACCACTCACTCCGATGGCTGCAATTATGCATGCCACAATGAAAATCCTACATGAACTTGGCTAAATGCCGAGTAGTCTCGAGTCTTTTCACTTTCGGTTGAGCATATGCCAAAATTAACTAGGGACCGATATTTTGTCCTTGTTTCCCTAAATTTGTACACAATGCTGTTCTATACTACGTTTGCTTTTCAGCTTGCATTCTGCACTGAACTGCACCTTTGATACTTCTGAATTTTGAGATTACAGAGAAAGGTAAGGCCTAGTCCCCTTGCCTTTCTGTGCTTTTTCCTTTTTGCGAATTGATCTCCTCGCGAATTTTGCAAAAAAGAGAAAGAGGAAAAAACGGTAGAACAGTCTCCATTGAGTGTTAAGTTTGTAGAATAAGAAAAAATAAGTTATAGAAATTGGGACACTTAATTTCTATGCAGAGCGTGTTTTCAACCATTATTTTTCTAGCTAAACGTATTTAGCCAGATGGGTTTCTTCCTCAAAGATACTGGGTCGTCCATCAGATAGAAACCCGATAAACCTTGATACACCTACCGAGGGATTATCCCGTCCCAAGAGATAATCTCGAAAAAGATTTCGGTGGGAGCCATTAGGAGAAAACAGGAAGGCTGTGAAAGAGTGGATCCCACACACTTTTCTATTTCAGTTGGGATTATCTCTCTGGATAATCTCACGGTAAAGATATCATTTCCGATAAACCTTAACATGGATTGTACCCATGAGCTGTACCATACTACCATAACAGAATTATTGGTCCGATGTATAGGGTTACATTCTACTCTCAAACCTAACAAAAGAAGGAAACCATCACACCCATCTTATTCTTGTTTGTTCTCCTTGTTGATAATCTTGGTTGGCGGCCACATTCTCTATTTATTTTCTTCGTTTACGTAAGCACATTTATGCTTTATGGGGATTTGATTTAGAGTATTACATGTTGCAGGTGGTGGCTTTGAATATCCAGATTTTTATCACTTTCTCATTTTTATCAACGAATTTGGAATGCACGCAAAATATCAATTGTACTTACAAGATTTCAACATTGCCTGGTGCACATAATACACAGTATACCAAATGCCCTATTTCTGTTGTTTAGGTCGGCATGAGTTCGCATAGTTCCTAGCTTCCTATCTCCCATATAATAAATGTTCATGTGCTCGTATCCACCTTAGCAGCCGACACGAGTTTTATATTTCATTTCACTTGATTTGGGATATAGCGCCCGAAATTCTCCACTTCAAGAGACCTAAGACAATGTGATCTGTTTTCTCCATATATGTTCTTAATTTGTACGGAGATTCTCTCTAGATCCTAGAAAAGACAGTATTTAAAAAGAAAATTTCGGGCCTTAAAATAAATAAAAATTCCCCAAACATTTCTCACCTCTTTTTTTGCAGATGACTGCTTCTTATTCACAAAAGCTGATCTGGGGGAAGCAAAGAACCTTCTTGATATCCTATCAAGATTTGGTGAGATTACGGGACGAATGGCCAATCTTCAAAAATATGGAATCTACTTTTGCCCTAAATTTCATCCGAAACATAGAAAAATCATTGCAAGAATCCTAAAAGTCCCTTTAATGACAAAAAAATGATAGATATCTTGGAACTCCTCTTTTCTTTGATAAAAATAGGAAAGAAAATTTCGAACCTCTCATCCAAAAATATTATGCTACCCTTCAAGGTTGGAAATCTAAATTGCTTTCCCAAGCAGACAGAACAATACTAATAAAATTCATCCTCCAAGGTTGCAACATACCAGATGCAAGTTTTAGCCCTCCCAAAAGAAACTCTAGATCATCTGGAAAGAATCCAAATATATTTTTGGTGGAATAAAGATAAGCCCAAGAGTAGAGGAGGATATATAAAAGCCTGGGTCAGCATTTGCAAGCCTATTTCCCAAGGAGGTCTAGGGATCAAGACCAACTTTGGGTTCAACTTCTTAAGGGTAAATATATCTCAAACTCTCATCCACTGGAATTTTCTAGGTCTTCTAAATTATCCTGGATTTGGACTAGCATACAAAAAGAGTTAAATCTTATTAAAAATAATTTTTTCTAGCAAGTTTAAAACGGAGCTTCCACAAAGCTTTGGGAAGATAAATGGGGTCCCTAATACAAATATAATTCCAAAACCCATATATGTTCAAGTGCCTGCTCCACAAAGGGTTAATGAGCTGATATCTTCTGAAGATGCATGGAACCAAGACAAACTAGATAATTATTTCACTCCAGATATAAAGGCAAAAATTCTAGCCATATCTCCAAAAAGCCAAGAACAAGACAAAATTAGATGGCAACACCACCCTTCAGGAATCTTCTCAGCGAAAAATATATAATTTTCTCATAAATCAGGGCCAAGAAAACAATAGCTCAAGTGGATTCCCATGGAAAAATATATGGAAGATTCAAGCAATTCCGAGGATCAAATTATTCATCTGGAAATTAGCTCAAAAAGCTCTTCCAACTTATTCAAGACTCGGGGTGCCTAATACAGACATAAATACAGAGTGCCCAATGTGTAACTCACAGGAGCAAGAAACAAAACAACATCTAATTAGATTCTTACCTTTTGCAAGAGCTATATGGTTTGGTCTTTCCCTAGAAGTAGTGAACACAAGAATTTGTACAGACTCCATTGCAAATTGGATAAAAGAGTGGATAACGGAGCCAGACTTCATGCAATTTTTCGGATAAAATCGCAATCATATCTTGGTTTATTTGGAAGCATAAATGTTCGGTAGTGTTTGACAAAATCATTCCAAATCCGAATAACCTCATAGATCAAATCAAGAAATTCTTGCAACACACTCCTCTGGAAAATATCCATAAGACATCACTGATTCAAACAAGTGATGCCCCCAAGGATAAATGGTCAGACATATCTTTGGACTGGATAATATTTATCGATGTTGTTTATAAAAAAGGAAATTCTTCCATGGGATATGCTTTTATAGTTTACTCTGTGGACAATGAGACTTTCATGCAAATTTCAGCATGATCGAAGTGGTTCCTCATCTTTTCATGCAGAGTCAAAAGCTTTGCTAAAAACTTTTACATGGCTGAGTGAAAACATATTATATAATGTTTCAATAGTAGCGTACTACAAAATTCTGGCGGAGACAATCAACAAGACATGCAAAGATTCACCTTGGAGTGCCAAAAATACCATACATGCAACATTCTCAATTCTGGAAAAACTCCCACAAGCTCAGGTAAGGTATATAAACAGGAAATATAACTCTGCGGCGGACTACATTGCAAAAGAAGCTCGTCTAAAGCATCTTCGGCACATGTCAACCAAACTTCAGCTAAGAGTATTAAAATCAAGTGTTGTTTTCAATGTTTTTGATAAAAATGAGCTTGTAAATGTATTGTACTATATTATTTGATTAATATAATTTAACCTTCCCATAAAAGAAAAGATTTGGGATAGAGCAGTTGAGCAACGATTAGTTGTTGGCGGTTGCTGAACAAAAAAAAAATAGTCGTTGGCGACAAAATCGGTGTCATGCCTTAAATATTTTACCAAGGCACGACAAACTCTATGCTCAACTACACAGTTAAAGCTAGGTCGCACTATTTTATTTCCTATAGTGGGGAATCACATTTATCAAATCACTTGGATTGTCAAATTGAAAATTTTGGCTAGTCCTCTGAGTTGCGATTTGGTAGGAAATTATCCCTGTGACCCCAAATTTTATAAGTGAAGGAAAATAGGTATCGGAGCCGGCTATCTGAATTATGATATTAATTTTTTCTTCCATGTATCTTGTATTTTATATCATGATCAAAGATATATCTTCGAAATCCAAAATCTGCTAAGAGCATGGGATATGGGTAGCGTCCAACAATCCCCGACCTCGTAGCCTTTTTTTTTTCACACGGGAGACAGTCCCCGTGTAGTGTCCACTACCAACTACTCTTTCGCCTGAAGAAGTGTGTGAAAAGGTCGGAGGCGAAAGAGTGTCAGAATACCCCATAGTAGGAGCAAATTAGCTCTAATTTGTAGTCTCTCCTTCATTTTGAAGGAGTGACACTATCCATAGGATATGATCTGAGGGCGCTGAATGTGCTCTAAGTGTCCTGCAAAACATGCTTTCCGACCCAGCAATTTTGTTGTGATTCGAACTCTGTTATTCAACCTAAAATCATCCACATGAGCCAAAATTTATAGAGTAACCTAAAGTTCTCCCTCATAGCCTAAAATTAGTGGCCCGATTTTTTTTTCTCATAGCCTAAAAGTTGGGACCTCACTAAAATTCTATCCTTCCATGACTCGTGTTTTACATTTGAACTGAAATTCTCCCTCGTGACCCAACACTGGTTTTGTTTCTTGACTTATATCTAAAATATGCAGCGTAATCGGAAATCTATCATGTGTCCGAAAATCTATTATATGACCCAAAAACTACACTTTATAGCCAAATTTATGTATTCATGTTAGTCAAAAATCTTGATCATAGTGTAAAATTGACATGTTATAAATGACAGTTTATTATGTAGATGTCCACTTTAGAGAAACTCTATTACTTGGGAACCAAGTATGTAAACTGTATAAATAGTGTCTTAAACCTTTGTATTCGATACACAGATTCATAAAAATCTCTCTCTCCTTTCCTCTATTTTGTGTCTCCTTCTCTCTTTCTCTATTTCACAAGACGTTATCACGCACGTTACTCTACTGGCTAATGGTTTGATTTGGCCATGAAGTTTAATGGCATATTATGACCGATCAATATCTATTGATGCTCCTTCACACTTTATTACTTGTTATGTTGCGGCAGATAAGTACTTTTATATTCATATTATTCTTCGTAATACTACTTTTTACCCAGATTCTGTATTTCTTCTTATATTGTTTCAACATACTACTTTCCACTGAAAATTGCAGTATCCAATCATCTGTATTGTGGAATGATAATGGTAGTAATTCTATGGTAAAAAATATACCATTTAACCGATAATATATTTATTTTCTTCATCTTAGAAAGATGTTTATGAGATCGGTAACTACCCCATGTGTGTACGAGATGTCATTTTACCATGTGATTTTGGTATATAGTTTCTATTCCTTTGATGAAACTGTAATCATCAAAACAATTGGTTTTATTACAATTTAATTACCTTTATGGTAACTATATAATCATGTGCATGGTTGAAACCTACGTCCAATTCAATTAGGTATTTTTGTCCGTTTGACAAGGATTATATGCTTTATTGCTATCGTTTCTATTTTTTTACAAGAAACCATCCATCCATCACAAAGTGGATTTTCTCTTTGCGATTACTAAAACAACAATTTTTTGTTTCCTATTGTCGATACGATTTTGGTAAATCATAAAAACCGATTAATATTTAGTTTCTCCATCAATTTCATGAGAAAGGATATTTTGACATATTTCTAAATTTTTGTCTAAGTGGAGTAATTTATTCGTCGGTAATAGAACAACGTCACACATCATTAAAATTTTGCCATTAAATATGGTTTTATTTAATAATAAACTATTAATTAGTTTTTATTTCTTACAAGAAACCGTCATGAACCACACAATGGATTCCCCCCACCCCCCACCCATAACAAACAGAATAACGATAACAACTTCATTATTAAGCATCGATCACTAAATGATGAAATATCATTATTATTGGTTAAGACAATTGCAAATATCAATTTAATGGGGAATTGCTGCATTCTTGAGCATTATTTGGCAATTTTGATTTTCCCTCTTGGCAATAATCTCCAAAATTCAGATCTTTAAACTTGTAGTTGGAACACCGAAGGACACAAAAGATCAACGGGTGCGCACCCGGCTTGTTAGCCTATATCATTAGTCCTAGTAGTGACTAAATTAATCTTGAATTTGATTTCTTTTGAAAAAGAAGTGTCCAAAGTTTCATTCTGAATCACTATCTTGTTAGCGTTATAATTCACAGGTTTTATCTTTTTGGAGTTTTATTTGCATATTTTATATGCTTTTGGTTGTAACCATTAAAATCCATGGTTGATGTTAAATTTGTATGTCAAGTAGACTACAATTTTTAAGGAAATTTTTTTTATGGCTTTTGAAGTCATTATCTACAGTCCAACTGGTATTATTCTTAAAATCCAGAATATATTATGAATATATGTCCTTGATTTAATCAGATAATACTCTACAAAACTAATTTTCATATATGAGATGATAATATTTTCGCCATAAGCAGGGGAGACTATACACTATTGTATGTTTTTCCTCCCATCATGATCAAATCGAAAAAGGCTGTCATTTACTAGGCGTGAAATATCTCTTATAGCTTATGTCGTTTGAAAAAGCAAACTTAATCACATCTAACAAGCATGTAGCATTTTTATATAGGATACAGATAGGTCTAACAGAGTATATCATAATACGATTCACATTCTCAAAATTCATATCTCTTCATTTGAATAATATGAGATTATCACGCTTGTGGGCATTGGTACCAGTAAATTTTGAATTTTTCAAAGTATGCATACGCTGGAAATTGTGTGAGATCGTGATAACTTAATATGATTGCCGAATATTCACTTGTGGTAACTACTAAAATAATAAATGATGGTGGTTGTTAACCCCTCTGCAGAGGAATATCGACATATATATGTGAATTGTTTCGCATGTAAACCAAATTAGATTGGATTATTTCTAATTTCTCGATTGATGCAACATAAGGATCCTAGCTAGACTTGACATCATAAAAGTGCCAAGACTGAACATTACATGTTGGTGTTAGTCATATTGCGTGTTAAGAGAAATAAGTCGTTTTAAGAGCGATTGGGGTTATATTTTCAAACCCTATGATTGGTTCAATAATATGTTGTTTTCCCTATATGATGCATTTTTTGTGGTAGTCTTGAAGGACTCGTATTACATTCACACAAGAGATGTGCTCGGAGAACATATTCAAATTTGTAATCTTTAGAGAATTCAAATTATATTCAGGCAGCCACTTGACTCGACCATGTCGGGTTTAACCACCCTTTATGTGTTTTTAGAAATTTGGTACAAAACCAAAAATCCAAAGCAATTAGTTGATGCTATCATCTGGAGTAAAAACACCTAAATCCACGCTTTAGCAAGTATAAATTTTATTTTATTTTCTTTCTTAAATCTGCAGTTAGAATTTTGCTAGCTTAAACTCGTCTTTGAGATAGACCAAAGTTATTATTTTGATGCTTGTCTTTTGTAAAACTCATATAGTTGGGTTAGCATCCATATCTACGTCAAATGTTGTACTCTTTTTTCCTTCATTTTAGGTTTTGTCCCATGTGGTTTTACTGACAAGGTTTTAATGAGGCAACATCTCGTAGACATTTAATTTTCTTTCAAAATGTTGATATTTGTGCTCTTTTTCCTTTGTCCAATTTTTTTTCCGATGGGTTTTACTGGCAAGGTTTTAGTGAGGCAATTTCATTCAACATGGTGGTCATCCAGGGGGAGTTGTATCAATTTTGGTTATTTGGTGGATTCCCACCATTTACTGGGTCATTTTGTTAGACCAAATCAACATAACAAGCCCTTTGGAATTTTGATTCTGATCCACATAAGGTATGACCACACATACAGTTTTGTTCACTTACAGTGATGTATCTGAATCTTATCCCTTTGTTGAAGAAATTACTTCTGCAAATCATCTCCAAGAAGTTAGCAACCCAAGACACAAGTCTTAGTGTATTTAAAGAAGCATGAAGAAACGAGAACACTATTATTAGAAGACGAACACAAAATAAGACTTCATCAACTTTCAAATTTCTTCACGAAAGCACAGTAATCTTCTGCATTCAAGAATTTGGTTCATCGAAATTGGAAAGTCTCGTCTTAAAGATTTGCATGCCAAGATTTGATTACTGTGCTTGTCAAGGGGAGCGCCATCATCAAAGGTACATTTGCTAAATATATTGCGTTGTACTCTTTTTCCTTCGTCAAGGTTTTGTCCCACTGGGTTTTCCTTGTCAAGGTTTTAACGAGGCAATTATCTTAGATATAATGGTCATCTAGGGGGAGTGTTATAAATGACAGTTCATTATGTAGATGCCCACTTTAGAGGAACCCTATTACTTGGGCACCAAGTAGGTAAACTCTATAAATAGAGTCCTAAACCGTTGAATTCGATATACATATTTATAGAAATCTCTCTCTCTTTTTTTTCCGAAGGAGAAGGTTATATTAAAGAAAAAGGAGAACCAAGGACAAACCAAGGTCAATACAAAGAATTACATACACAATAGAGTTTCCCAATTACTCCAAATTAAGCTAGGATCCACATACTTGAAAGTATCATTATCGCAAGACCATAAAACCACCAATTGCTTAACCAAATCGATGTTTTCTTGCACACGCTTATGTCGACCTCCAAAAACCCTTCCATTCCTTTCCTTCCACAAAGCCCAAAAAATTGCATAGTGCAAGATTTGCCAGACATCTCTTTCTTTACCACGCAACACATTGGTATCCCAAGCTTCAAAAAATCTGAGTAATGTGCTTGGCATAGGCCAAGCGATTCTGGAGGCAGCAATAAAGTATTTCCATATCTCAAAAGAATACGTACAATGAAGGAACATATGATTCGCAGATTCCATGGCATCATTGCATATTACACACTTCTCACTGTCTATGTAACACAACGATGGCGCAACATATCCCTTGTTGGAAGAGAATCATGAAAAGTTTCCCACAAAATAAAGCTTACCTTGTTGGGGATATGAGTTTTCCAAAGAAAATTATTGAAACCGCAATCATCCAAATCACCTATGAGTTTCTCATAGCATTTTGAAATGCTAAATTTTCCATAATCTCCATTTTGTCATCCTCCTCCACCAAATTAGGAACTTGGTAAAGATCACGTTTTAGTAAATCCCATTCTAGTTGCTCATTCATATTTAAAGGCCTCTTGAAATCACAAACCCATTCTCCATTCACTATCATGTCCGAAACTGTAGCATTCTTCATCGTTGCTGCCTTGAAAACAACAGGAAAAAGATCCTGTAAAATACCCCTATCAAGCAAACGGTCATTCCAAAATCGAATACCCTTTCCGTTCTTTACTGTGAAACTCGTCATGGACTGTTGGCACCATATTAATGACATTCTTCCAAAGACTCCTACCTTGAGTAATATTATCCACATCAGGAATACGAAGATTAGAATTATGAGAAAAAAATTCATTCACTATTTTCCTCCAAAGGCTATTTTTGGACTTCGAAAATCTCCAAATTCACTTGATTAATAAGGATTGATTTGTTTTCCTCAAGTTTTTCACACATATACCCTCATTCACCTTCGGAACACAAAGTTTCTTCCAAGAAACCCACACCATTTTCCTTCTACCTTCCACTGCTCCCCACAGAAAGTTATGCATAATATTAATCATCTTCTTTTCCACACTCACAGGGAGATGAAAAAGAGAGATATAATAGATAGGAAGGCTCGCAAGATAACTCTTGATAATACCTAACCTACCTGCTTTATTAAGTTTCCTTTTCTTCCATGAAGCCAACTTGTGTTCCATTCTGAGCAAAACATGATCCCATACTGAAGTGCTACGCCAATGAGCTCCAATTGGTATACCAAGATACGTGAAAGGAAGCTTATCTGTCTTACAACCTAGTTCTCTAGCAAGATATTCAATCACCCCTTCGGCACCTACACTGATCATAGTACTCTTGTCCAAGTTTAGCTTCATACCCGTAATAGTTTAAAAAAAAGCCAAAATGATGAATAAGCGTCTAACTTCCTCCAATGTCGCGTCAATGAAAATCAAGGTATCATCCGCAAATTGAAGATGAGAAATAATAGAGCCATTTCCACCACTTGGAAACCAGAAAGTTGACCTCTCTCCACTGCATCGTTTATTAGTTTAGAAAGAATTTCCACCACCAAAAGAAAAAGATACGGAGATGGAGAGTCACCCTGCCTTAAACCCTTACTTGGTTTAATTTTTTTTTTGTAGAGCCACCATTTACGAGAACAAGCAAATGAGTAGTTGTTACACACCATTTAATCCAAGAGATCCATTTATCTCCAAAGTCATGCTTTTGCAAAATTGTGAACAAATCATTCCAATCAACGTTATCAAAAGCTTTCTCCATATCGATCTTATACAGAATTCCAGGTTTCCTAGTCTTCATCCTACTATCAATGCATTCATTAGAAATTAAAACACCATCAAGAATTTGTTTACCATGAATAAAAGCCCCCTGGAAATCAGATATAAGAGTCGGCATCACCGTCTTCATCCGAACTGCGAGAAGCTTGGAAATAATCTTATACACTATACCAATAAGACTTAAAGGCCTATAGTCTTTAGGAGTGCAAGAGTCTTTCTTTTTTGGTATAAGAGTGATAAAAGAACAATTAAAACGCCAATCGATTGAGCCAAACCTATGGAAGTTTTTGAAAAGATTCATGAAATCTTCCTTTAAAGTGCTCTAGTAACTCTTGAAAAATTCAACAGTGAAGCCGTCTGGCCCCGGTGCTTTGTTGCTCCCCATTTTATTAACCACACCCCAAACCTCCTCCTCCGTGAATTCACGTTCAAGCCACCATTTGTGCATCCCTGTAATTTTCGGAAAATCTAAGTTTCCCATACTCGAGTTCACCTCGTCCCTCTAAGTAAAGAGATTAATATAGTAGCTTCGTAACTCTTCCTTAATTATTTGTTGATAAAAACAGTCTTCTCCACCAACCTGAAGTTTTGCGATTGTATTTCGCTTCTTCCTTGTACTAGCCATATTATGAAAGTATCTAGTATTCGAATCTCCCCACCTAAAGTTATTCTGTTTCGATCTCAAAAGCCATTTATTTTCCTTCATGCTTTAATGTTTCTCAACTTCAGTTTACATTGAGTTCTTTCTTCCATTTGATTATGAAGAAGCATAGTCGTTTCCTCCAAAATGTTTAACTCATGGATTCTATCTGTAAGCTCATTTTTATCCCTTGAGATATGACCAAACTCCAGCTTTTTCCATGGCTTACTAAGGTGTTTCAAGTTGTTGAGCTTATAAAACAAACGTGAGATTGCACGGTATGTATAAGAAAAACTCTCCCACCACAACTTTACGTTCTGAGCAAAGTCTTTGTGCTCAATCCACAACCTGTCTAACTTGAAATACGGTTTTGAAAGCATGACCGGTTCCGAAATAACCAAAATTGGGTTATGATCTGAAATTGTTCGCGTCAAAACCACCACCAACGCATTCGAAAACGCCTCCTCAAAATCATGGCTGAAAAGAAAACGATCAAGTCTACACAGCAACGGATCAACTTGGTTATTTGACCACGTAAAAGCACTGCCTATCAAAAGTTGTTCAATTAACTCGTTCTCCAGAATACAATTGTTTAATAGTGTTGTATTGCGACTATCTCCATTTCCACGATTCCTTTCATCACTCGAGCGCATTGCATTCATGTTGCCGGCAATGCAAATAGTCCATGTCCACCAACTCCTCACTTCAGACACATCTCGCCAAAATTCCGTTCTTGGATCATGTTCACAAGGGATATATATGTTAGTAACTGCTCATTGAAACCCATTGATTCTCGTCGAGAAAGTTATAGTGATATTATTCAAACCAATTCTCTCGTCCATCTTCTCAAATCTGCTGTTGTCCCAAATAGTTAGCATACCTCCGCTATTTCCATTCGAAGGTATGTAAGCCCAGCCGAAGTTCTCAGCGTACCAGATCTGACGAACAAACCAATCTGTCATGCTTTGCATTTTCGTTTCCTGAAGCAAACATACTGCACATCTCTGCGAAAGTATCAAGTTCTTTACCGAAACTTGCTTATCGAAATCATTCATGCCTCTTATGTTTCAGCCGTAGTAGGTTAAAAACTGATTCTGCTGGAAATGGTAAATTGGGTGTGCCGCCGAGAAACAAATCTAAACCCTAAATAAATGTACTGCACAGGAGTACTTTAGATTCAAGAGATAAATCTGTAAAATCCTGGTCTAAACCAAGAAATGGCCGTTCCAGTCTTGCTTCGGTCACAAAATGGAGGAGAAGGGTTGATCTTAGGGAGGGAAGCGAAGAAGGTGTTAAGATCAGAATGCTGTACTATGAAGGTGTGGCTGTTTTATGACTTGTATCAGAATGTGGAACTTGCTTGCGGAATGTAAGCTGTAAGTTCTTGGTTTTTTATGGATACTTGTGTTAATAACCAAAACTGTTGTTGGTTGAAATAGATTGAAAACCTATTTATACAAGTCATAGTTGAACACACTGATCTCGTAGAAAGTGGAGGTAGTTAAGTAGTAGAGAAGTGGGGATCGTGTAAAAGTGGTGAAAACCATGTCCCTGTCATGAAGGGAAGACCGGTCAGCTTTACACCCACTACTCCTTTACTGCTATCAACCGTCCGCCTTTCCTGACACTTACTCATAATGGGCGTGTTGCACACCACATGCTGTAAACTGTCAGACAATTACCCTGATGAACATCCCCCAGTTTATGACATGTTTGATGTCTCGAGTATTTTCGTGGAAAATATGTAACAAGTTGCTGAGTGGGTCTTGTTTGCAAGACCTAATTATTTTGACCAATCACGCGCAAGCTAGGAAGCGGGCGGTCAAATTTGAGCAGCTGCCAGGAGCTATCAATGTACATTAAAGATGTGGTGGTAGGTCCCTATAGGAGAATGATGGCTGGTAGACATTTTGACATCCTATTGGTTGGCACAAATAAAATTTAACCGGTTAAATTTTCTAGCCAAGTTGGATGGCTGAGATGATTTGCAGAAGTTTGTGTTAATTCATGAAATTTCGTAATCAGAAAATTCAGATGTGAGACCCTCACTAAAACTGCTTTAGAATTCTCATACAAACTCGGATTTTGATGATCCTCCCCTCCATTCTTATCAGAAAAGAATTTCCTATCTTTCGACGTGAGAATGTTTAGGATTTGAGCTCGTTTATGAGGTGAAAACATCCCGACAGTAAAGACTTAGGAAGAATTCAGGAGGAATTCTGTTAGTTTTCAGCCATGACCTAGCTCACCTTTTAAGCTGTATCTTTTAGCTCGTTAATCCGATTGATGTGATTTTTTAGTATGTTATACTTGACATCCATACGAAACTTTTGGCATGTAGATCATACTAAAATTATTTACCAAATGCTCCCAGAGGTTCGTCCAATATTTGGTGACCTTTTGGATATCGTCCGACCAAGTTGAAGAGACATGATTGGTCAAAGTCAAAGACGGGCTACCGACCACCTTTAATTAAAAGTATAGGATGCGTATTTGGAGCAATTTGATTGGCTGATGGGAAAGGGGAGCCCGCGGACAACAAAAATAGAAGGAGGAAGGCCGGCCAAAGGAGGCTCGAGTTAGGGAAAATTGGCCGACCAAGTGGCACGGCCAAGCCCTTTCTTCCACGGCTTCTAGTCACGGTTTCCACTTTTCCCGTTTCTGGTAGGATTTGCTCCTACTAGTTCCATGATGGATCAATTTCCTAGTTTGCTTAGGTTTAGTCTCGACCAATAGTGATCGAGATATTGCGCAGACCGCAAAACCTAATTTTTTGTAAATTGATAAAATTAGGTTAGAAAATTGAATTTTGCGAGATGACACAAAATTAATCAATTTTGGTGATTTTTGCGTGTTGACACAAAATAACTAATTTTTATCTCAGAGCGCATGCGTAGCGTGTCTCTAATTGAGTATTTTCATACACATCTTAATCCTGACATCTTCGGGAAACTCATGCTGCTCAGCTGCGAACGAACATTAGTTGTCATATCATGTCAATATTAAGAGTTCAGCCGTGGACATAACATAGGGAAAATGCTCAGCAAGCCATGCATTTAGTGAATAATGCAGGTGGGAGATTATTTTTTTTTATAGAATACTTGGGATTGTTGCTACATGCACCAATATTATTCTAAATAAATTTCATAGGTATTCAACTACATAGTTCATGTGTAAGCAGAGAGGTATAAACACTCATCAGCTTCTTAGCAGCTCTACTTATTTGCAGAAAGCATGTATACAAAATACATGGTTTTACAATTTTAGCCTTGAACTAAAAACCACCATCAACATTAAGTTCCCTGCTTAGCACGTAACATTGACATTGTTGCGGGGTAAGCACTAGATGGTGATAGATGAAAATAAAATTTATGAGAAGAGTAAACAGTCGTTACCAGGAGAGAGAGGCCGGCTTGGCCTTTGAGCAGAACATGTTTAATGAAACGTCGAGGCAAGTAACAATCACCCGTGTAGCACGTAGATGCCGAGAACACTAAAATGATGTATTTAAGTAGGGTAGCATCGACTGATGAGTGTTAAGGCAGTTGAGCCTTGAATACAAGATGATGGTTGAGGTGGTGAAGCCGTCAGCACTATGATGTGTTGAGGCAGTGACGCCTGACAACACGGATGAGTGAAGAGGAGGTTGTGCGTCTCAACACTAAGATGAAGACGTGTTGAGGCAGTGATGCCTGACAACACAGTAGTGAGTGTTGGGGAATTGCTTCATCTTAACACTAAGATGAAGACGTGTTGCGGCAGTGATGCCTGACAACACAATAGTGAGTGTTCGGGAATTGCTTCGTCTCAACACTAAGATGAGGATGTGTTGAGGCAGTATGCCTGACAACATAGTAGTGAGTGTTGAGGAATTGGTATGTCTCAACACTAAGAGAAAAATGTGTTGAGGCAGCATGCCTGGAAACACAGTAGTGAGTGTTGAGGAATTGCTGCTGATAGACGCATTTATGTGTCTATTTTGATCTCAATTTCTATATTGTTAGTACCCATTTTTTATGTGTTTGTAGGTATTTTTGGGCAATAAATGTTTTCGGAGAAATCGGCTCGAAAAGTTGTTAAAGGCACCTTGGGAAGACATTTGCTATTCGGACTCTCACTTTGGATAAGGGGTAACCTAATTACTAAGGGGCACCCTGATTTGCTATTCACACCCCAACAGATAGATAAGGGGAGAACCATCATCTTCGTTTGAAATAAAAAATGGCGGGAAAATATTTATCAAGAGCGAACTCCCATGAATTGGATTTGGACGTGACTTTCTCGTGGATTTTCACCGGACCAAGTTGGCTTGGGCTTGGTTTGATCAGACAGGCAGGATACATGGATTACAATCGAAAATAAAGGGAGATATGGGAAGATTTCGCGAAACAGAGAAAGTAAAAATACTCGGACTTCTGTTTGATTTTCTTGCACTGAATATGGGATAAACAGGGAGGATATCTTCTCTGATATGATTTGGCTCTATCTAAAGGAAGTTGGAGTGTAGGAAGGAAACAATGGACGTGTCAAGATGATAAACCAAGGATGAAGTCATTACCGTAATTTGCAGAGAAGATATTTCTCGAAATAACATCACCGGTGGTGTATAAATAGCCTGGTTACGAGTCATAGAGGGATACGTACACTTTGGGGAAAGTTTAGAAGCATAACAGAGAAGTTTGAAGAGTTGCAGAGAACACAGGCGAGAGGAAGAAGAAGAACACAGAACAGCAGTAAGAGACGGTCGCAGAAAACGTGGTCTATTCTTTCAAATTCAATACCTTTGTCACAATTTTTTGTAATAAATAATTAGAGTTCGCAACAGTTCTGTTAGGGTTCTCTGTAACAGTGAGTTTTGTAACTATTATATTTGTTATAAACTCAACTGCTTTATACCTTTTCTTTTTTATGAACACCTTTGGATCAATGAAATCAACTTTTGAGCATATTTCCAACATGAGGGGCTAAACCCCTTTGCTGAGGCGACGGAGGAAGCTACTTTCCAATATTTGTGTGGTAATTTTTATTTAATTAATTATTGCAATTCTTTTTACGATTATTTGTCTTGATGAGAAAATTGATTTATTGATTTTGGTTAAACAATTGTGACTTTTTAGAAGCATGCTTGCCTAGGGTTTTGATGTTCTATGCTTTTGATAAACAATTGTTATTTCTAAAAATCTAATTATTGCAATATATTAGAATCACTCGAATGTATAAGTTGCATGATTATTATTAATTGAATCACATAAAATTGGAAAATAATGGAATCCTTAGTCTCAGTGTTCTTACAATCTTGATAACAACTTTAAATTGAGTTCTTCTTATTTTTAGTTTTATTTAAGTCTGAAATCGAAAATCTTCACAAGTCTCAACGAACATTTTTCTACAACATAAAAAATCTCATCAATTTTTGGCGACGCCGACTTTTTTTTAGGTTTTGGTTTTAGATTTTTATTTTTGTTTTTAGTCTTTATTTAGTTTTATTTTATTAAATTCTAGATTTTACTTTGGTATTTTTGTTTTTGGTGTGCAGGATTGACTTGAAGCGAAAGTTGGAAAGTTAGACTTGCTTGCCATTAAAGGAGAAAGCCGGAGATTTTATTTTTAATAAATTTTATTTATTAGTTTCTTTATTTTTCTTTTGGACCTGTAATTTTCTATTTTGCTGCTTGTTTATTATATTTATTATAAAAAAAACACAATTGCACACACCAATTGCATTTTCGTCCGACACCGATTTTAGGAAAACAAGTGGTTTAGTACGGTGAACCCTCTGGGCATTATCATCCGAAACACCACAAACCTCAGCCTCGTACCTTTGGGTATATTTTGCTGTGGTAACCAAAGCCTACCTAATTTAGTTAGCCCAGCATTTGCATGTGCACAGTTTTTGGTTGAATTCTTGTATGCCAGAACATAAGAGAGACGCTCTAGGACGGTTTATGCGTGAAAAACCTAGAAGTGATATTTTAGGAAACAAAAGTCTTGATTACCTTAATCTAGAGAGTCCTATTTTTTAACATCCAGATTTTAGTAAGGAAAGGATCCCTAATACTCCGATAGTACCAGCAATGACAACTGTAAGAGATTACATGTACCCAACTAGGTCCACCCGACCATCGTGCATAAGATTACCAGCCTCTTCGGATAATTATGAGTTGAAACCTAGTACTATTCAGATGATCCTTGTATTCTTAGGGAAAGATGATGAGAACCCATACTTTCATGTAAGGGACTTTGAGGAAATTTTTGGAACAGTTAAGATTAAAGACCTTAGTGATGAAATTTTAAAATTTAGATTGTTCCTCTTTCCTTAAGAGATAAAGATAAATCTTGGCTAAATAATTACCATATGATTCCATAACAACATGGGATGAACTCACTTCTGTGTTCTTCCAAAAGTTTTACCCAAAACATAAAACCTCGTCTATTAGGCAAAAAATTAGCACCAGTATGCAACAAGAAGGAGAGTCTCTTTATAAGTTTTTAGAAAGATTCAATGATCTCTTGGCGCAGTGTCCCCATCATGGGTTTAAAAAAAATGAAATTAGTGAAAATTCTTTTTGACGGGTTAGACTACTCGACCAAATCCTTGGTTGAGTCATTATGTGCTGGAGGGTTCTTAAATAAAACTGCTGATCAAGCATATTCCTTTTTAGAAGAAGTAGCTGACAAATCCTAACAGTGGGAATCATGTGTAGAGCCCCCTAAAAGACTTTTGGTAAATAGAAATAGCACCAATATGGTAGACTCAAGCTTTGAGTCAGATGCTAAGTTTGCTGCCTTATCTAGACGGTTAGAAGCTTTAGAATTAAGTCATCCTAAACATAAGTCTTTTGTTGAAACTGATGATAGGCTTAGAACCTCTCAAGTTTCTAGTTGTGGAATAGAGCCCAATAACTCATTTTGGGAAAGACAGATTAGTGAAGAGCAAGCACGTGCTCTTTATAACAACTATAGATTTGAAAACCGTCAAAAATTTGACCCATATTCAGAGACCTATAACACCGGTTGGAAAAAAGCATCCTAATTTTTCATGGTCTCAGGGTCAGAATCAAGGTCAGATTAGTAATTCTCATGTACCCCCAGGTTTTGGTTACACTAAGAATCTTTCGGGTTCATCCCAATCTAAAAACCCTTCTGAGAATAAAATATCTAGCTTAGAGGAAACTCTTATTATGCTAGCAAAGAACCATGAAATGTTATCAAACAATCACTCTAGCTTTTAACAAGAAACCAGGCAGAGTTTACAAAATAATGCTCAGACTCTATCTAAGTTAGAACATCAAGTAGGTCAAATAGCTAAGACTCTAAGTGAAAGAGAGAATGGAAGGTTCCCTAGTCAGCCCAATCCAAATCCCAAAGGAATGAATGCAATTAGAACCCTTAGGAGTGGTAAAGTAGTAGACAATCAGGTAACCATGCCCGATAGTGAACATACTGTAGTTCACCCCTCAGGACCACCAGTAGCTGAGGAGACTGATAAAGTTCCTGATGATGCCAATTCGGTTCCTGAGAGGTCTGGTTCTGTACCTAGAGCCCCATTTCCTCAACTGCTAGTACCAACCAAAAAGGAGTCCCATTTTAATGACATATTGGAGGTTTTTAAGCAAGTTACCATAAACCTTCCTTTATTAGATGCAATTAGAAACTCCCTGCTTACGCTAAGTTCCTCAAGGATATGTGTACGAGAAAGAGAAAGATGAATGTCCCTAAGGAAGCCTTTTTAGCTACTCATGTAAGTTCGATCATCCAGAATACCACTACTCCTAAATACAAAGACCCAGGTTCCCCTACCATTTCTTGCACGATAGGTAATTACCGGGTAGAAAAGCTTTACTTGACTTAGGAGCTAGTGTGAACTTACTTCCGTACCATGTGTACCTTGAGCTAGGGCTAGGTGAAATGAAACCAACCAAGATAACACTCCAGTTAGCTGATAGGTCAGTGGAAATTCCTCATGGAGTCATAGAGGATGTTCTAATTGAGGTCGACAAGTTTATATATCCAGTGGATTTTGTTATCCTAGATACCCAACCTGTCCCAGACCCAGAAAACCAGATACCAGTGATCTTAGGTCGCCCATTCTTAGCTACATCCAATGCGATCATTAATTATCGAAATGGTATCATGAATTTGTCTTTTGGTAATATGACTAATGAGCTAAATATTTTCAATATTTGTAAGCAACCCTCTAAGTTAGATGACTCGTCTTTTGAAGAGGTAAACATGATAGGAACCTTGCTTCAGGAGTCATTACCAATCACTTTGCTAGAAGATCCATTAGAGAAATGCCTAGCCCACTTTGGGTTTGACTTTGATGACGATAGTGTGATTAATGAGGTGAATGCTTTGCTAGATGCCGCCCCTATGATGGACACTAGTAATGGATGGAGACCTAAGTTCGAACCACTACCAGTTTCTAAATCTACTTTAATTCCTTCTTTAGAAGATCCCCTCTAAGTTGAACCTTAAACCATTACCAGATACCCTGAAATATGTGTTTTTAGGCCCATCTGAGACTTTACCTGTGATTGTTGCTTCTAACTTGGATAGTGATCTAGAAAGTAGGCTAGTCACCGTACTTCAAGACAACAAGGAAGCTTTAGGGTGGACCATAGCAGATATTAAGGGTATAAGTCCTACTGTTTGTATGCATCAGATTCATTTAGAAGATGACACTAAACCCTCTAGGGAGATTCAGCATCGACTGAACCCTAATATGAAAGAAGTAGTTCGAACTGAAGTGCTTTAGTTGTCAGATGCGGGTATTATCTACCCCATTTCAGACAATAAGTGGGTCAGCCCCGTTCAGGTTGTTCCCAAGAAATCAGGTATTACTGTAGTCCAGAATGATAACAATGAATTAATCCAAACCCGAGTGACCACGGGATGGCATGTCTGTATTGACTATAGAAAATTGAACAAGGTCACAAGGAAGGATCACTTTTCTCTTCCTTTTATCGACCAAATGCTAGAGAGATTAGCTGTACATAGTCATTATTGCTTCTTAGATGGCTACTCAGGCTATAATCAGATCGTTATTTCCCCAGAGGACCAAGAGAAAACTACTTTTACATGTCCCTTTGGTACCTTTGCGTATAGACGCATGACTTTCGGATTATGTAATGCACCTGCTACTTTCCAGCGGTGTATGATGAGAATATTTTATGACATGGTAGAACGGTTCTTAGAGGTCTTTATGGATGACTTTTCAGTGTTTGGTTCATCTTTTGATGAGTGCTTGCATCATTTGACACTAGTGTTGACTAGGTGTAAGGAAAAGAATTTAGTGCTTAATTGGGGAAAATGTCATTTCATGGTTAAATCGGGAATTGTGTTAGGGCATATCGTATCTTTGAAGGGTATAGAAGTAGACAAAGCCAAGGTTGACCTTATTAAAACTTTATAGGTCCCAAAAACCGTAAAACATATTAGGTCATTCTTAGGGCACACAGGATTTTATCGACGATTCATTAAGGACTTTAGCTTGATTTCTAGACCTCTTTGCAATTTACTTGCGAAAGATGTTAAGTTTGTCTTTGATGATGCTTTTTAGAGGATTTTGAGAAGCTTAAGACGTTACTCACTACCGCTCCCATAGTCCAGGCACCTAACTGGAACCTACCCTTTGAAATTATGTGTGATGCTTCAGATTATTCTATAGTTGTTGTGTTAGGTCAGAGAGAAAACAAATTACTTCATTTGATTTACTATGCTAGCAAAACTCTAAATGATGCCCAACTGAACTATACAACTACCTAAAAGGAACTGTTATCCATCGTTTTTTCCTTGGATAAGTTTAGATCCTACCTATTAGGTTCTAAGGTCATAATTTTTACTGATCATGCTGCTTTAAAATATCTTTTGTCTAAAAAGGATTCCAAACCTAGATTGATTAGACGGATCCTATTGTTACAAGAATTCAAGTTAGATATTAGAGAAAAAAAGGGTGCTGAAAATGTAGTAGCAGATCACTTTTCTAGGTTTGTTTTGGATTCCCCTGATGATTTCACTCCCGTTAGGGATAGCTTTCCTGATGAACAATTGTTTTTTGTTTCCCAATCACCTTGGTATGCAAATATAGTGAATTATCTTGTTACTGGTCGAATGCCTCAACATTGGGGTAAACAAGATCGTTCTAGGTTTTTAGCCGAGGTTAAGCATTTTTTTTTGGGATGATCCTTATTTGTTTAAGTATTGTCCAGACCAGATTATTAGGACATGTGTACCTGAGAATGACCGGTCTAGTATTATCTCCTTTTGTCATGAACATGCGTGTGGGGGTCACTTTAGTACTAAGAAGACTGATGCTAAGATATTGCAGTGTGGATTTTATTGGCCTTCGTTTTTTAAGGACTCCCATAGTCATTGTGCTTCTTATGAGCGTTGCCAGAAGTTATGGACCATTTCTCGTAGAAATATGATGCCTTTGAACCCTATTTTAGTGATTGAGGTCTTTGATGTGTGGGGCATTGATTTTATGGGTCCATTCCCTAATTGTTTTGGTTTTCTTTACATACTTGTCGTTGTAGACTATGTGTCTAAGTGGGTTGAGGCGGTTCCGTGTAAAAGAAATGACCATAAGGTCGGACTCCAATTTGAAAGATAATATACTTACACGTTTTGGTACACCGCGAGCTATAATTAGTGATGAAGGAACACACTTTCGTAATAGACCATTCGCACTTTTAATGAAACAATATGGTATTACTCACAAAGTAGCGACCCCATATCACCCACAGACTAGTGGTCAGGTAGAGGTTTTCAATAGGGAGATAAAATGTATATTAGAGAAAACGGTTAATCCTAGTAGAAAAGACTGGTCGTCGAGGCTTACTGATGCCTTATGGGCTTATCGTATTGCGTTTAAGACCCCCATTGGAATGTCACCTTATCGTCTAGTATTTGGAAAGGCATGTCACTTATCTGTTAAGTTAGAACATATAGCATATTGGGCTGTTAAACAGCTAAACTTTTCACTTGACAAAGCTGGAGCTCACAGAAAACTCCATCTCGATGAGTTGGACGAGATTCGTAGAGATGCATACGATAGTGCTAAGGAGTATAAGAACAAAATGAAACTTGTGCATGATAAATATATTTTAAGAAAATCATTTTCTCCAGGTCAAAAGTTCTTATGTATGATACTCGTTTGCATCTATTCCCTGGGAAGTTGCGCTCTCGGTGGACCGGCCCTTTTGTGGTCCGCACTGTTTTTCCTCATGGCGCTGTTGAAATTGAAACACTAGATGGTAGTAGTTCTTATAAGGTTAACGGTCAGAGATTGAAGACTTTTTTAGAACCTTTGCCTACAGGTGATATTGAGGAGGTCCCTCTGGAGGACCCTATATACCTTGATTGACCATCGAGATATTTGGTATTTGTATGTTGTATATTATTTTTTCTTTTTGTTTCTGTTTCTCTCCTTGTTCTCCATGGAAGGATTATTACAATTCACCCAGGTACTATCTTTCCGACTTCTCTCTTTACTAATTCCTCATGTTACTTATATTTTTGGTACTGTTCTTTCATTAGAAACATTGAGGACAATGTTAGATTTAAGTTTGGGGGTGGGGAAGAAATTTTGGTTAGTTGTAATAAATAAACTCCAGAGCCTAGAAATTTATGCTTATTAAGGATGGCACTAACCAATCTAAGTGGATGGAAAAATCTAAAGAGTCTATTCATAAAAGCACAGAGATCAGGTGTTAGAAATAACATGATAGTTTCACCGTATCTCAGAATCATCTTATTACTTCTGTGTTTTGTTTTTGTAAATTTTTATGTTGATGTCTGCTGGGTTGAAATAGAGTGATTGAGTTACTAAAAAAATAAAATAAAAAAAGACCAGACCAATCGGAATAAATATTAACACTTGGATAACAATATGTGTGTGTTCTCCCTGTCTCCGTCGCTTAAACAAGCGTGGAACGCAGGATCCACGGGAATTACCATGTAATCTGCTGACAAGAAGCATGCGCTTGGATCCAAAAGATCTAATCATGTCGTTAAAGAAAAAAAAAAGGTTTATTATAAAGTCGACCACTGGTTCCCTTGTATATGCCAGCTGAGTTGATGTAGATTTTGGATTATCGACCAATGGTTCCCTTGTATATGCCAGTTGTGTTGATATTAGTCCAGGCCAGTATCTCAATCCACTAAGTCATAGGTTCATCTTGGCATTGAAGTCCATTCGCAACCATCTATTTCTATATCCATCTTCTTAATCTATTCATGTGATTTGTTTGATTCCGGATATTGATGTCCACAGTGTGACTATATGAGTAGAGCTCTGTCACTTATATATGAATTTTAGTATGCTTGAGTGCAAACTCATGTACAACAATTGGAATTTCGCATCAGGGTACTTCCTCCTGTAGTCAACTAGTATGCCAACCAAGGAGGTTCTTTAGTGCTGTTCCAAGGTTCTGCGTAGATAGCTAGGGTCTGGAGTAAAGGTTTTGTTGGTACACCTCTCGTAAACCCTCCCGAGACTATAACTCGGCCACTAGGGCCACCTAGGGGTTCAAAGGCTTGTTGCACAAGCTAAGTGCAATCGCGATGCCTGCGACAGTGAGTTAGGATTTTACTTTCTAGATTAGATTTGCTCGAGGACTAGCAAATAATATATTAGGGGTATTTGATAGACGCATTTATGTGTATATTTTTATCTCAATTTCTATATTGTTAGTACCCATTTTTGTATTTATTATGGTTTTTTATGTGTTTGTAGGTATTTTTGGGCAATAAATGTTTTCGGAGAAATCGACTCGAAAAGTTGTTAAAAGCACCCTGGGAAGACATTTGCTATTCGGACTCTCACTTTGGATAAGGGGTAACCTAATTACTAAGGGGCACCTAGATTTGCTATTCGCACCCAGCAACAGGATAAGGGGAGAACCATTATCTTCGTTTGAAATAAAAAATGGCGGGAAAATATTTATCAAGAGCGAACTCCCCTGAATTGGATTTGGACGTGACTTTCTCGTGGATTTTTACCGGACCAAGTTGGCTTGGGCTTGGGCTTGGTTTGATCAGACAGGCAGGATACATGGATTACAATCGAAAATAAAGGGAGATATGGGAAGATTTCGCGAAACAGAGAAAGTAAAAATACTCGGACTTCTGTTTGATTTTCTTGCACTGAATATGGGTAAAACAGGGAGGATATCTTCTCTGATATGATTTGGCTCTATCTAAAGGAAGTTGGAGTGTAGGAAGGAAACAATAGATGTGTCAAGAAGATAAATCAAGGATGAAGTCATTACCGTAACTTGCAGAGAAGATATTTCTCGAAATAACATCACCGGTGGTGTATAAATAGCCTGGTTACGAGTCATAGAGGGGTACGTACACTTTGGGGAAAGTTTAGAAGCATAACAGAGAAGTTTGAAGAGTTTTAGAGAACACAGGCGAGAGGAAGAAGAAGAACACAGAACAGCAGTAAGAGACAGTCGCAGAAAACATGGCATATTCTTTCAAATTCAATACCCTTGTCACAATTTTTTGTAACAAATAATTAGAGTTCGCAACAGTTTTTTTAGGGTTCTCTGTAACAGTGAGTTTTGTAAGTATTATATCTGTTATAAACTCAGCTGCTTTATACCTTTTCTTCTTTATGAACACCTTTGGATCAATGACATCAACTTTTGAGCATATTTCCAACATGAGGAGCTAAACCCCTTTGCTGAAGCGACGGAGGAAGCTACTTTCCAATATTTGTGTGGTAATTTTTATTTAATTAATTATTGCAATTCTTTTTACGATTATTTGCCTTGATGAGAAAATTGATTTATTGATTTTGGTTAAACAATTATGATTTCTTTTGATAGAAGCATGCTTGCCTAGGGTTTTGATGTTCAATGCTTTTGATAAACAATTGTTATTTCTAAAAATCTAATTATTGCAATATATTAGAATCACTCGAATGTATAAGTTGCATGATTATTAATTGAATCACATAAAATTGGAAAATAGTGGAATCCTAAGTCTCAGTGTTCTTACAATCTTGATAACAACTTTAAATTGAGTTCTCCTTATTTTTAGTTTTATTTAAGTCTGAAATCGAAAATCTTCAAAAGTCTCAACGAACCTTTTTCTACAACATAAAAAATCTCACCAGTTGTGTCTCAACACTAAGAGGAAAATGTGTTGAGGCAGTATGCCTGGCAACACAGTAGTGAGTGTTGAGGAATTGCTGCGTCTCAACACTAAGAGGAAAATGTGTTGAGGCGGTATGCCTGGCAACACAGTAGTGAGTGTTGAGGAATTGCTGTGTCTCAACAGTAGGAGGAAAATGTGTTGAGGCAGTATGCCTGGCAACACAGTAGTGAGTGTTGAGGAATTGCTGTATCTCAACACTAAAAGGAAAATGTATTGAGGCAGTATACCTGGAAACACAGTAGTTAGTGTTGAGGAATTGCTGCGTCTCAACACTAAGAGGAAAATGTGTTGAGGCAGTACACCTGTCAACACAGTAGTGAGTGGTTAGGAATTGCTGCGTCTCAACACTAAGAGGAAAATGTGCTGAGGCAATATGCCTGGCAACACAGTAGTGAGTGTTGAGGAATTGCTGCATCTCAACACTACGAAGAAAATGTGCTGAGGAAGTATGCCTTGAAACACAGTAGTGAGTGTTGAGGAATTGCTGCGTCTCAACACTAAGAG
>JAJJMB010008429.1:387250-455218 GCA_023531105.1 Papaver atlanticum | reverse complement strand
GTAGTGAGTGTTGAGGAATTGCTGCGTCTCAACACTAAGAGGAAAATATGTTGAGTCAGTATGCCTGGCAACACAGTAGTGAGTGTTGAGGAATTGCTGCGTATCAACACTAAGAGGAAAATGTGCTGAGGCAGTATGCCTGGAAACACAGTAGTGAGTGTTAAGGAATTGCTGCGTCTCAACACTATGATATTTAAAATTTATTTTTATATGCCTAATAGGTAAAAAACATTTAGTTTAAGGATAGTTACTTCGCTCTATCTCCGCTAGGCATGTCCTTTGCGCATAATTGGACCTTGGATGTATTAAACTTTCCCGTGAGTAAGTAGTATCAGGCGTGATGATATCAAGATGATGCCAGGTATGTGATAGACAAAGCATCCAATGATAAAGACTCGAGTTGTATCTGGTGACACCAATGTAGGGAATAAGAGATGCGCGAAGAATCTACTGATAAATCCGGCTGTATTCTTGTTGACGTAGACTCCAGCGTCATCCCGTGGTCTCCTAAAAACCTCAACAGACTCTGATAAAGCGACAGCTTCCGAGGATGTCGACTATATTCCTTGTTTGTGAAATCCATGGTAGGGCCAGTAGAATAAAACCCTTGACGCCTCCAATATCGAGGAGAGATGGTAAAGTAGTAATAAGGTTTTGGAATAACAATATCTTAGTGGTAGCAGCAGCTCCATCAAAACTACTCATCGTTGTAGTTTCTCCTTAGGATGCCAAAAATTGCTTGTGACTATATCAACTTCTCTTCATATATCTTCCCGAAAGATTCACGTCTTCGGATCAACTTTTGATAAGATAATGAAAAATAATGTCTTGATCTTGAAAGAATACCAGCATGGTTGTGTTCCCGAGACGTACTCGAAGATTGCTTCAGAAGGTGATCTTGCATCCTCTCCAGGAAGTTGCTTCACATATGCCGGGTGACAATATTCTGAAAGAAGGTAATCTTACTTGTTTTCGTTGCAGTAATAGGCACGAATATGACAGTCTTAATATAGTGGTAGAGCTCGTCTCCTTATTAGAGGAAGAAGCTGATGATGGAGCCGATAGCTTCCTTGATGTTGACTCATGGAATGGAAAATAGGGAGACAGTCCCATGCCCACGAGTATCCACTGAGCTTTTGACTTAGTAGACATTGTTGCTGGTGCGTTGCCTGAGTGATAAGTAGCATGGGTGTAGTTTCTACTCTTGACGTAATCAGCAAGAAGCCCCAGAGAAGTTGAACACATGTAGGTAGTAAGGACCTTCTGGTTAAAATTGATGACTGCATTGGGTAGGCATCAGTCCCAAAATAACTCCCCCGACCGACATGAGATGTTTTGATGCAGCCATCATGCATGCTTCTACCCACTTGACCGTCTCATAGAGTCTCCTTATACTTTTGGTTGATGTTGACGCGCTGGGTCTCTGAAGAAATAATTTGGATGAGAGTTGGAATTGAACCCAATGTTGACGAGGATCGTACGAGCTGCCGATCATGAGGCCGTCTTTGTGTCTGCATTGTGTTTCATAGACGTCCAGGCATATCGCTGGTCTTTGACAATACATCTGCTTTCTTGAGTATGTCTACGTCTTTGGACATCTTGGAATTATAATGATGGCGTGCCTGCGTCTCTCTAAATTTAGCATCTTTGAGATGGGTAGTGCTGAGCAGTCCCCAGCCACACTCTTTTGCCTTTATCATCTTTGGATCATGTCTTTGAGGAGTAGGGAAGTTCCCTCATGTGAACGTCTTAACTAATAGGTTGTGCAAATATGATGAAGCTCCTGACATGGAGAGTCCATATTTACCTCTTAAGTCCCCAGGTACAATCTCCTTCGGTAATTCAACTACTTCTTTTATAGGAGAGGAAATTCTGAAAGCGTCTCTCACTGATGTTGTTGCCTTCGAGCCAGATATGGTGTAACTTGGATATGGTTTTCTCATTGTCGCAGTCGCGCATGTGGTACTGGAGTTGGAGTTGGCGGTTTTGGACGCGCAGGATGTTGCATCTCTAAAGTGGTGGGTTTCCTCTTGCTGCTTCAGTGAAACTTCTTACAAAAGGCCGAAGGTTGTATTGCCTGTTGGTAAGATGTATGCTTCCACGAATATCATAAGGCTCTTCATTCCCGGCAGGCCTGGTTCTTTCTAGCAGGGCAGGTGCTGTTGTAGTTGAGCGTTTAGCATCTTCATGAAGTTCAGAGAATGTCTGAAAGCGTAGGTTCTCCAGCAAAGCACGATAGACAGGTACCATCCTATTGGTGCATAACTCCACCAATTGTTGTTCAGTCACATTTGGATCGTGACAATCTAGTGCCTGAATTCTGAATCTCTTGACATAATCGTTCGGATGCTCATTGTTTTGCTTAAAAATTCTTCCCAGGTCTGATAGAGTGATTTGCTCAGACACAAAGAAATATTTTTTGTAGAAGGCGTTAACCATCTCATACCAATTGGATATGCTTATTGGTGCAATGTTGTTGTACCAGGTGTATGCTCTCCTAGTAAGTGATTTTGAGAATTCCTTCAGGCGTAGGACATGGTTGTATTCGTGCTCTCCTAGTGATTCCAAAAAACGAGAGATGTGTTCATGAGCGTTACCAGTACCGTCATAAAAGGAATATTGAGGAGAGAAATATCCTATTGGAAGATGAACTCTTTGCACATCCGAAGGGTAAGGAGGTTGGTGTTGGTGAACGGTGGCTGAACCTTCTTTTCCTCGATTTTGGAGGAATCGTTCCAGATCTTCACGCGTGACGAAATTGGATTGTTGATTTATTTCTGATGGAGGTTCAGAAATCACACGAGCTTCTTCATCTATAAAGGCTCTCCTTGTTGAAGAGTTTGCACCAGGAGTCATGAAAGCGTTCCCTGCCTGCTCTGCTTGATGTTGGCGTTGCTGCTCTGATAATAGCCACTATGTCAGTGTCTTGATAAAAGTGAGTACCTGCTTCTTGGTTGTATCCATATCCGTATGAGCTCTAGAAAGGACTTCCTTCCTCTCCATTAAATCAGCAATGGTAGCGTCTCTAGTTATTGTTACATGAGGTGTTACACCCAAGGAGGTGTTACCAGCGCAAGTGGTGTTTGTTATAGGGGACGTAACAGCAGGGAGCGTGTTGACAGCGCCGGCATGGGTTGTATTGATCGCAGAAGCAGGATGAATGGCGCCAGGAGGATTGTCATTGCTAGCAACATCAAGATTGGTTACCGATCCAGACCTAAGATTCACCATTTTGAAATCGAGAGAATTGAAATGGAAATTGAGGAATTGATTTTGCAACCGAGAGATTAATCTCCCACTGTGGTCGCCAATTTGTAGTAGGGTAAAAACTGATTCTGCTGGAAATGGTAAATTGGGTGTGTCGCCAAACAAATCTACACCCTAAACAAATGTACTGCACATGAGTACTTTAGATTCAAGAGATAAATCTGTACAATCCTGGCCTAAACCAAGAAATGGCCGTTCCAGTCTTGCTTCGGTCACAAAATGAAGGAGAAGGGTTGATCTTAGGGAGAGAAGCGAAGAAGGTGTTGAGATCAGAATGCCGAACTATGAAGGTATGGCTGTTTTATGACTTGTATCAGAATGTGGAAATTGCTAGCGGAATGTAAGCTGTAAGTTCTTGGTGTTTTCTGGATACTTGTGTTAATAACCAAAACTGTTGTTGGTTGAAATAGATTGAAAACCTATTTATACAAGTCATAGTTGAACACACTGATCTCGTAGGAAGTGGAGGTAGTTAAGTAATGGAGAAGTGGGGATTGTGTAAAAGTGGTGAAAACCATGTCCCTGTCATGTAGGGAAGACCAATCATCTTTGCACCCACTACTCCTTTACTGCTATCAACCGTCCGCCTTTCCTGACACTTTCTCATAATGGGCGTGTTGCACTCCACATGCTGTAAACCGCCAGACAAATACCCTGATGAACATCCCCCAGTTTGTGACATGTTTGATGTCTCGAGTATTTTCGTGGAAAATATGTAGCAAGTTTATGAGTGGGTCTTGCTTGCAAGACCTAATTATTTTGACCAATCACGCTCAAGCTAGGCGGTGGGAGGTCATATTTGAGCAGCTGCCAGGAGCTATCCATGTACATTAAAGATGTGGTGGTCGGTCCCTATAGGAGAATGATGGCTGGTAGCCATTTTGACATCCTATGGGTTGGCCCAAATTAAATCTAAACCGGTTAAATTGGCTAGCCAAGTTGGATGGCTGAGATGATTTGCAGAAGTTTGTGTTAATTCATGAAATTTCGTAATCAGAAAATTCAGATGTGAGTCCCTCACTAAAACTGCTGTAGAATTCTCATACAAACTCGGATTTTGATGATCCGCCCCTCATTCTTATCAGAAAAGAATTTCCTATCTTTCTTCGAGGTATTATTTTGGTTTTGAGCTCGTTTAGGAGGTGAAACAGCCCGACAGTAAAGACTCAGGAAGAATTCAGGAGGAATTCTGTCAGTTTTCAGCCATGACCTAGCTCGCCTTTTAAGCTGTATCTTTTAGCTCGTTAATCCGATTGATGTGATTTTTTAGTATGTTATACTAGACATCCGTACGAAAATTTCGGCATGTAGCTCATACTAAAATTATTTACCAAATGCTCCCAACTGTTTGTCCAATCTTTGGTGACCTTTTGGATATCGTCCGACCAAGTTGAAGAGACATGATTGGTCAAAGCCAAAGATGGGCTGCCGGCCACCTTTAATTAAAAGTGTAGGCTGCGTCTTTTGAGCGATTTGATTGGCTGATGGGAAAGAGGAGCCCGCGGACAACAAAAATAGAAGGAGGAATGCCGGCCAAAGGAGGCTCGAATTAGGACAAATTGGCCGACCAAGTGGCGCGGCCAAGCCCTTTCTTCCACGGCTTCTAGTCATGGTTTCCTCTTTTCCTGTTTCTGGTAGGATTTGCTTCTACTAGTTCCATGATGGATCAATTTCCTAGTTTGCTTAGGTTTAGTCTCGACCAATAGGGATCGAGATATTGCGCAGACCACAAAAACCTAACTTTTTGTAAATTGATAAAATTAGGTTAGAAAATTGAATTTTGCGAGCTGACACAAAATTAATCAATTTTGGTGAGTTTTGCGTGTTAACACAAAATCACTAATTTTTATCTCAGAGTGCAGGCGCAGCGTGTCTCTAATTGAGTATTTTCATGCACATCTTAATCCTGACATCTTCGGGAAACTCATGTTGCTCAGCTGTGAACGAACATTAGTTGTCATATCATGTCAATATTAAGAGTTCAGCCGTGGACATAGCATAGGGAAATACTTAGCAAGCCATGCATTTAGTGAATAATGCAGGTAGGAGATTAATAAAATTTATAGAATAGTTGGGATTGTTGTTACATGCACTAACATTATTCTAAATAAATTTCATAGGTATTAAACTACATAGTTCATGTGTAAGCAGAGAGGTATAGACACTCATCAGCTTCTTGACAGCTCTATTGATTTGCAGAAAGCAGGTATACAAAATACAGGGTTTTACAATTTTAGCCCCGAACTAAAAACCACCATCAACACCAGCATATCATTTTAAAATCCATTAGTGATTATTTCTTCCATTGCAATACGGATTCTCTCTGCACTGTTTGTTTCTTCCACACTCCCATGCACTATAGCATTTTCCTCTACAGGCTCATGTTCAATGATGTTATCTGCACCTTCTGAAACATCGTCATTATTATTATCTCCTTCCTCCACTCTTTCGGCAGTATCTGGTCTTCTAAATCTCTGCTTGTACCGCAGTACCAGTGCTGTCATGTTATTTTTCAAGGTTTCCCGTTGCGCTGGATTTATATTACCATAACTGCACGCCACTTGAACTAAAGTTATTGTACTGTATTTTCAATTAAATTCTCTTCTTCCACCTCATTATGTTGTTTCACCTCTTCTAAGTTATGCAACACTGTATCTTCGCGTGTTTCTATAAGATTTCGTTGTTGAAGAAGTGGTCTCAGTCCTTGAATCCTCATGATTCATCAGTGGTGAATATCTAGACCCTGAATTTGTTCTTGTGTCTATGTTTCGGCTAATACTCGCATTAAAACCTGCAGCAGTACGCCTTGGTATGAACACCCAACTCCCCTCTGTAGCTTCCAGATTCACCTGTCCAACCTCATGACTAAGTGGGTTGTAACCTTCCATACTCCTGCGCCTTCCAACTCGTCCACTTAGATTATCATCATCTAAATTTTCATTCACAGAATTAGCACATAATTAGATTTGTTGTCATCAGTACGTACAGATTTCATAAACTCCTTTAAATTTGCCTCAAACTCTTCCACTCTCTTCATGTAATCCCGTTGCGTACATTCTTCCACTCTCCCATTTCCTCTACCTTGTGTCTCCTTCTCTCTTTCTCTATTTCACAAGACATGTAATTTAAAATCGCGTTGTAATACAAAAAGGAGCATCTTGACCCAAAATCTACTCAAGAAGTAATGTCCATAGAGGTGTAAATTGAGTTGTGCCAGCACGAGCACAGCCTAGCACAAAACGCTAAAATTTGAGCACAGTCTAGCCCAGCACGTGACTTAGCCCAGCACGACACATCACGTTAGCCTCATGAGACGGGATGGGTTTGACTAATCGGCGCAGTATCCCAGCATGGCACGGCACAACACATTACATTAAAAAAACACGTCATCAAGAATACATGACACAGTTTGGATAACTTTGCCTGTGTAAGTGGCGGTTCAGATTTGTCCTCACAAGAAATAAATCTAGGGATGTAATCGTTTGTCATAAGTGATGGTTGTGATTGGGATTATAAATGCATCTAACGGACAAAATTTATCATGTCATTAAGGTTCCATAATTCTTCATAATAAATACTCTATTAATTTGCCATGACAATATTTTATTAAATGTCAAATTAAAAATGATAATATATAAATTATTCTACTAATGATGATAATAAATATATTTTTATACTTAGGATTAGTTTGGTATTGTTGCGAGCTTTACAAAACTACTTTCCCGATGTACGTTACTGTGCCGAGCTATATAAAAAAAAGCAATTGAATGGTTGCCGATATACGTTAATGTGCCGAGCTCTGTAAAAAGAGCAACTTAATGGTTGCAAATTATAAACTAAAGATAAAATTTATTTTAATGGGAAAATATCAGGTTCAGCTATAGTTAGTGAGAAAATTACAAAAGCGGACATATCCTGAAAATTGTATATCCTATTTTATTGTGCTTAAAACAAGTAATTGTTTTCTATTATTTGAGTACATATATGTAATATTAAATTTACTAATTAGTATTATTACTAAAAAATATTTTTTTTCTTAACCATTTTTTAAAAATAAAAAATTGCTTAATATTTATTGTTGATAAATTAAAGTATATTTCAGTGATAGTTTGAAAATAAAAAATAATAATCTTTAAAGAATATAATATAACAAAAAAAAATTGGTGATATATAGATTCAAGGATAATTTTTGTCACTTATAAAAAAAGATGGGATAGAATTGGAAAATAAAATATGAAATTAGGGTGAACTATAGCATTTGCTTTTGAAGCTTTCAAAAGTTACTTCTCCCCCACTTTTAAAATTGATAGATTTTGAAAGTGTTTTGCATAAAAAGACACTTTATGAAATCTTTACCAAACACTAGGATGAAAAAATATTGCTATAAATATGTTTTCAAAGTACTTTAAAAAAAAAAGAAAAACGCAGTACCAAACTTAGTTAGATTGACTAACAATTATATAAGTGGACCATAGTGACGGTGGTAAGTATTGGTGCCCAGTGAGTAATTTCGCACCGTCTCACATATTTCTTGATAAATGGTTTAACGTTATTTATATTCAATGATGATGGATAACAGAGTTTATTGTTAGTAGAGCGTATTATTATTAGGTTAAGTACTTAACGATTTGACTTACTAACTAATCATGGTTTTATTATTTCTATGCAACGAATAACCTCACATTTGGAAGTGTAATGTCGTAGAATGTAATGGCCTGACCCTCTACCGATAATGTCCTCACTTAGCCATTGCGGTCATCTGACGTTATGGGGTTTTCAATGGTCACCGATGCGGTCATCCAGCAACAGCTTCTCAGGAGGTCACCCATCCCAGGATTACTCAATACAGAGCATGCTTAACTATAGAGATTTTTCGCCAACTATGAAACCAATTATGTTGAAAAGGTCTCGGTGTTAGGAATGGACAAACCATTACCTATATTCCATTTGACGAATCCTACCTACCGAGTCGGAGTACTATAATACCACCAACTTAATTTGGAGACGTCCTCTCAATCCTAGAGATGGAGAACTCTGTGTAACTGTTTGTTTTGAGTAATGCATTTTCTTTTATGATAAAATAAAATAAAATTTGGAGCCGTCCTCGGCTTCCGTATATGTTCAATCCTTGACTCTGGCATTTTTTCTCACTCATGAGACCCTTTCCCGACACAATCCGTCAAGCATACTCTTTCACCCTCGTCAGGTAACCCGTGGTCGACTCTAATACCATTTGTAAGGACCCGATCCTCCGCCAATACTGTCCCCACTTGGTCATTGTGGTTATCCGACAGTGTGGGATTTTCAACTGACACTGATGCAGTCATCCATCAACAGTTTTTTGGGAGGTAGCCATCCCTAGATTACTCTCGCCCGAGAACGCATAAATAAAATGCTTTTTACCAAATTTGGATCCATCTATAATGAAAAGTCAACAATGTTACGAAAGGACAAGCCATTACCTATATTCCATTCGGTGAACTCTTCCTGACGAATTGAATTACGTACATAATATATCTGGGAATTTTGAAAACTAGAACTACATCGTATGTGAGTAAAATGGTTGCCATCGGAAATGACTTAACATTTTAAAATATAATAGCTTAAGTGAATGAATTAGCTTTTCATTTGTCATTGAAATAGTAAGAACATACAATACGTTATGTATTGTTGAGTCAATTCTGAGTTTTACTCTTAACATACTATTCTTAAAGGGGAAAAAAGCAACAAGGATCCGAACACTGTTAATATCTACACAATTATTCTTGAGACGAATGAGTTCAGGTGCTGTAATTTTGTTACAGCTTACATAGTTTAATGTTTTGGTTCCGCTCGGTTGTTGGAATATGTGGCGCGATAAACCACATATGTATAGCTAGGGATAGTTCCTCATGGAATAAAGAGGAATACATGTGGAGCTTAATAAGCTTGGGCATCTCCATACATAGCATCAAGGCCTTTTAGTTAAAAACCACACACCTCATATCCCAAGGTGGTCAAGTGGGGTTCGGGGTTATGTGGTCGGGCCCTGAGTAGTGTCTGATTGTCCGTGAAGATCCTAATAATTGGTATCATAGCCCATGGTTGGAGCTACTGTCCGACCGTAGAAGTGGTTGCGGATGTCACCCGGTTTAGGGCGCAAGTGGAGTCATATTCAAGGTGGAGTAGGAAAGGACCAAAGTTGAACTGGCGCTCGAGCAGGGTTCTAGATCGGCAAGGCAATGCTCAAGGTTGAGCTGGCGCTCAAGGTGGAGTTACTGTCTCACACATTAACTCTCAAGTGGAGAAGGGTTCTAGGTGGGCAAGGAAATGCTCAAGGTGGAGTTAGTACTTGCCTTCTCATTAACTCAAGGTGGAATAGGATTCCATGGCGCATAGTGACAATAATCATGACCGATGGGTAGCATATACAGATGGTAATCATATGATGGAGTCTGATTGGACTGGTGAAGTGGTTTAATCTCGCCAGGGTGGAGATTGTTGGAGTATATGGCGCGATAAACTACATATGCATAGCTAGGGATAGTCGCACATGGAATAAAGAGGAGTACATGTGGAGCTTAATAAGCTTGGGCATCTCCTTACGTAGCACCGAGGCCTTTTAGATTAAAACCGCACACCTCTTATCCCAAGGTGGTCAAGTAGGGACAACATCGGTGCTATGTGGTCGGGCCCATAGTAGGTTCCTATGGTCCATGAAGATCCTAACATCGTTCACTAAAATACGGAAGATGCAGAAAGGTAATATCATTTCAACTGATCGATAAGATATCTCTGTTAACTAAAAAACATATATCAAATAATGTTTTTTCGGGGGACAAAATATGTAAAACTAATTCCGATATAATTTCATGACTGACTTGAGGATGCAACTCGAGAAAGGAGATGCATAGTATGGGAGAATGTCAAGGAGGAAAATGCTAGAAAGGATTTATGGAGTGAAGAATAAAATATCTATCGGGTTTTCCTTTACTTTTGTAATGATAAGAAGGGTAAACTTGATATTAATAAATATTATATTTAATATTCATATGTCGTAAAATGCATAACTAAATAAGAATTATGCCCGTGCCGTTACGGCACGGGTTAAGCCCTAGTAATATGTATAAAATACTACACAACATGGCACAATACATCACATTTGGTATATATTTTACAAAAAAGCCTTTATTCTAGCTAGTTATTGACATTTTATTATCGTTATGTTGACTTATTTTCATAATAACACAACCTCCACATATAATACCTAAATATTTGAAAAACATTTATATTGGAAAATATAAAATAAACGTGTCCGGCACAGCACAACACGACACAACACGTTCACTTTTCTGGCACAACCCAACACAGCACACCTTCTAGCACGGCACGTCATAATCTTCGGCACAGCACAACACGGCACATAGCACGCTAAGCACGTGATTTCGTCGACTGGGCTGTGCTGGGCCGGCACGTTTTACACCTCTAAATGTCCTGCGTCACCCAAATCTAGCCTTAGCTAGCCATATTAGAAAAGCATTTATACTACAACCATAGTTTATCGTGCTCTATGATCTAGAGATTCAATTCCCAAACAGGAGAATATGTAGTCCTAAACTTATAATGGCTCTGCAAAGTGAATTCAGTTACAATAATGCCTTAGCTATCAAAGACTCAAACAGCACTTGCCGTATCCTTATATATACTTAGATTATGGGAGCATGTATGAGCCTCGTTTAGTTATAAACATTTACATGCAAAGTGATGATATGAATGCAACTATCAGCCCCGTTCTAGCTACTAGGTATGAGCCCGTATATTTTATTGTTGTTTACAAATCTATATAAGGGAATGCAGGCATGCATGGACCATCAAAGTGATAAGGTCACTTGCCGTTCTCAAGCGTAGACACATAAAGAGAAATCACATGTTTCTTTTAACCTAATTTCGAATTCCAGGCTTTTACAGCCGTATAACTGTTCAATCTCATATCTAACTCTTCTTTATGCATGTTAAATAGTTCAAGTGGGGCCAACCTTGCTACCGATCAAAAGACATACCAAGAAGCAAAAGTTGACATATACAGTATCCTTAGCATGTCTCATTATCCTCACATTCTCTATAAAGAGTGCCACTATCGTCAGTCCTAAATTCAAACTAAGAAAATACTCTTATTACAACTTCAAAACATTTCAAAATCTCAATAAAAAAAGAGTTGTCTTTAATTCCCTTTTGAGCTAAAGGGATGGGAGCAAGAGAAGGTCAGGGATTTGAGCTCACAGAGCTGAAGTTGGGTATTCCTGGTGCTTCTTCTAAAAAACTAGCAATGGAGATCGTCAAAACTGATAAAAGTAAGAAAAGGGTATTTTTGGAAATTATCGCAGACGAAAATAGTTCCTCATCCACCGTGGAAAGTAGTTCCTCAACCACGGTGAGTGATGGTAAGGATCATGAAAACAAGATTCAAATAGTAGGATGGCCACCAGCAAAGAGGAGCAAAGGAGTTCGTGAACAAGATGATTCATTGCCTAAAATGTACGTAAAAGTCTCCATGGATGGTGCACCATATCTTAGAAAAGTCGACTTGAATAGCCACAAGAAGTATTCAGATCTTGCACAGGTCTTCGACAACATATATGGTTGTTTCAATTCCGACTCCGAATACATATCGATTTATGAAGACAAAGATGGAGACTGGATGCTTGTAGGAGATGTTCCTTACAAAATGTTTATTGAATCATGCAAAAGGTTAAGGATTATGAAGAGATCAGATGCAAACTGTTTTGGGTTGCAAGCTTGATGAAATTATTCTTATGTGTGTACAACCATTGGTCGTTGAACTAAAGTTACTGTAAAATGATGATTTATGGAAGCCGTCATGAAGGTGGCACAGATGTTATATTTAAGCAACCGTAAATATATATGATTCCAGATTGCGTATAATCCCCACAGACTGCATCCCTCAGCTCGGTACGCTTGTAAGAAGACAAATACATCTGGGATATAAGTTATAAAGACAGTATGTGCTTTCCCGACTTCGTGTCCTTGTGTCTCATGCCGTCCATTTTATGATAATATCAACAATCAATGTATTTATTTATGAAAATAAGAGAAAATATATTATGTATAATTACTTGTGGTGGTTTTACGATTCTGTGGCTATTTGATAGATATTTACCAAAAGTATGCACAACATCATAAAAAAAAAAAGTCTCTGTAGATGTATTACGATTTAAAACCGTACATGGAAACAAGGTATTATTACAACTCTCCTACCAGTATCGAGGAATGAGGATAGCAATGTGAGAGCACACCAAACCAAACCAAACCCAATGTGCTCCACTGCCTTCCCAACGATGATCATATGCATGAGACAATTTTATATGAATGATGTGTTTGCAACTTGCAATCTTGCTGCCCAGCAAAGACAGATCAAAAATACACAAGAGAGGGGAATAAAAAAAAAAATGTACGTCCATTATGTACCACGAAATGTCATCGTTGATTTAAGTTTTTTGTAAAACTGTTGAATCTTCAAGCAAACTCCACAAATTGAGTGAAGTCGGTCAACAGCTCGACTACTGCAGTAAGAATCGATATTTGTAAAACTGTTGTATCTTCAAGCAGACCCGAGTGAGGGTCTGAGTAAGAGAGAGTGGAGTGCACAAATGTTTCGTGAGCTAGTGTTTTTAAACTCTGCTGTGAAATCTAACTGATCTCTGGATAGTTTTGAATCCAATCTTCTGCTCAAAAGAACTCCACATCACATGCTTCACACCATCCATTTCGTTCTCGAAGATCACATCACTCCCTCCAAATTGACCAACATATCGCTGCTGGAAGTAGCCATAGTTTCTAACTTACTGGATGAATGGGTTTTGGTCTCCAACTTTTGATGGTAGAGGCCCAAACCAACACAGCCAATAAAACGATTCAGATCCTGCGAGACAAAGTTGCAATGGATTACAAGATGTTATACCGACTTGTCTTTTCTTAGTTGAGTAACCGTATGTTCTCTAATTGAGTACTTGAGTTAGTAATGTATGTTTATTGCTTTATGTTTTGTCCTGGGCACTTCCGGTGGGAATTGTCAAGAAAAAAGAAAAGAAGGAAAAGAAAATACTTTAGAAAAAAATTAGAAAGAAAAGGAAGAAGAAAACTTTGAGAAGCCATGTGGAAAAAACATCTAGATTATTAACTAAATGTAGAAAGACAAACATCTAGATTATTAACCACGCATGTTTGGTTTGAACGCACTGATGACTTAGGTTTGATGCATTTTTTTTTTCATTTTCATTTTAACTTCTTCATTTATTTTTACTATTATTAACTAAATGTAGAAAGACAAACATCTAGATTAATCATTAAGCCGATTCATCCGATTAGAATACAGAATAATAAGTTTAAGGAAATGTAACTGAGATATTAATTAATTACATTACAAATCCATGCACATTGATCTTTCGTCAGTAAACAATGATCACCAACATTTATTCTACAAACATCGAGATACAAATGTAAAGTCTTGGACCAAATTTTTGTCCTACTATCACAACATAGGTAATAGAGGAGAAACGTTTGTTTTGGGGTAAAAACTGATTCTGCTGGAAATGGTAAATTTGGGTGTGCCGCCGAGAAACGAATCTAAACCCTAAACAAATGCACTGCACGGGAGTACTTTAGATTCGAGAGATCAATCTGTACAATTCTGGCCTAAACCAAGAAATGGCCGTTCCAGTCTTGCTTCGGTCACAAAATGAAGGAGAAGGGTTGATCTTAGGGAGGGAAGCGAAGAAGGTGTTGAGATCAGAATGGTGGACTCTGAAGGTGTGGTAATTTTATGACTTGTATCAGAAAGTGGAACTCGCCTGCGGGATGCAAGCTATTAGTTCTTTGGTGTTTTTCTGGATACTGTGTTGATAACCGTTGTCGGTTGAAAACCTATTTATATAGTCATAGTTGCACGCACCCAGATCTCATAGGAAATGGGAGTAGTTGAGTGATGGAGAAGTGGGGTCGTGTGAAAACCACGTCTTACTATGAGGGAAGACGGGTCAGTTTACACCCATTACTTCTCAGCTGCCACTAACTGTCCGCCTTTCCTGACACTTTCTCATGATGGGTGTGTTGCACGCCACACGCTGTAAACCGCCAGACCAATACCCTGATGAACATCCCCTAGTTTGTGACATGTTTGATGTCTCGAGTATTTTATAGAAAATATGTAGCAAGTTGCTGAGTAGGTCTTCCCTAATTATTCTGACCAATCACGCGCAAGCTAGGTGGCGGGTAGTCATGTGTGACGAGCCAAGTCATGAGATTTGCCGCAAAGAATAGCATGTGACGCCATTAGGTTAAATAACTAAGTTATTTGTGAAGCCGATACTCATAAAATATCGTATGTATTCGATGCATGTAAAGCATCGCTTTTAAGCAAGCAGCTCAAAATAATCGATGCATGTGAAGCATCATTGTATTGAGCCTGTCTTGGTTGGTCGCGGAACCTAGTGTCTTAAAAAGAGCATGACCGGCCACTTTCAGGAAGCTGTTGGGAGCTATTTATGCATGCCAAAGGTAGGTCGATCGGTCCCTATAGGATTGTGATGGATGGTAGCCATTTTGACATCCTATTGGTCGGTCCAAGTTAAATATAGACCGGTTAAATTGGCTAGCCAAATTGGATGGCTGAGATGATTTGCGGCAGTTATTGATTGCCGCTAATTTATTTAAGACTTCTATAAGAAGCGCGGCCAGCCATCTTTGGGCGATTGTTTAGGAGCCATATGGGAAGGCCGCGGCTTGGCCGATTGTTCCTTATGGAAGCGGGGTGGCCGGTGATCATGGCCACATCTTGTTGAATACCTAGAATAGGAGTTTTCCCGACCGATTCGACTGGCGAAGTTGGGCGGTCGAGATGGTTTGCGGCAGTTAATGGCTTCCGTTGATTTAATTTAGGTTTTAAAAGCCGTGTGGCCAACCCATTTTGGGCCAACAGTTTTTGGTGTTGGGGGCATGCTGTGGATCATTCGACCAGCCAACACTATAGTCTGGCCACTAGTGAGTGTATCCGCGCCTTGTCTGTTGATCAGAATTGAATCTAGGCCGGTCAATTCGGCTGGCGAAGTTGGACGGCCGAGATCGTTTTGCGGCAGTAATGAAATGCCGCTTAATAGAAATTAGGGTTTTGTAAGTCGCGCGGCCAACTAACTTTGAGCAATCGGTTAGTGGCTCTGTTGGTGAGTTGAAAGGATTCCGATTGGCCAAGGCATTAGTGGGACCGCCGGTGTGTATGGTGGTGCTTGTCCGACCGTGTTAAGAAGTGGCTAGATTTGATAAATCGAGTGGCCAAAACGTGCGACCGTTATCGTTTTAAGACTGACATGGGTAGCCTATATTAAATTCCTTAAGGAATTAGGTGTTTCGACCAGCCAACTTCCAACTTTATTAAAAGTGCGTGTGGCGCATTTAAAGCGATCTGATTGGTCGATGGGAAAGGGGCCGGCAAGCAGCAACATGGAGCATGGCCAGCCGGCCACAGATGGCGCCTACTGAAGCAAATCGGTCGGCCAAGTGGCGCGGCCACGCCTCCTTTTGCCGCTACTCTTACTTGCCATAGTTCCTCTTTATTTCTTTTTTTATGATTTTTTGTAGGATTTTGCTCATACTAACTCCATGATGGATCAATTTCCTAGTTTGCCTAGGTTTAGTTTCGACCAATATGGTTCAAAATATCGCGCAGGGCGCAAAAAACCTAATTTTGTAAATTGATAAAATTAGGTTAGAAAGATTGAATTTTGTGAGCTGACACAAAATCAATCGATTTCAGGTGAATTTTGTGTGTTCATACAAAATCACTAATTATGTTTCAGAGAGCAGCATAACTTTGCATGCCTCTAATTGAGTATTTCCATGCATATCTTAATCCTTACACTTCGGAAAATTCATGATACTCAGTTGCGAACGAACATTAATTGTCATGTCAACATCAAGAGTTCGGCTGGGGAACATTGCATATAATGAATACTCGGCAGGCTCCGACATTAGTGAGTAATGCAACTAGGAGCTTAAATACACATTAGGCTCTATACTAGTGAACAATTCATCTAGGAGCTTGAGTTTCAGTATAATATGAAGAGAGACATAGCCACTCATCAGATTCTGATATATTCTTCAAATTCCTTGCGGAATATAGACATATCATGGTCTACTACTTCTGATGCCGGGTCAGGTAGACAGACTTTTACAGTTTTCGCCCTATACTAAAAACCACCATCAATAACGTTAAAGAATACGGGAAAGAAGAGATAACTAGGTAGATGTGGATTTAGTGTTATTAGAAGATGAAGAAAAACTATTCGGCGGTAAAAGAAAGTGAAGAAGATGAGGCGAGAATAAGAAGACAGAGAGAATAAATGGGATGGTTAGGTCTTTATTGGGGTTTTGTATCTGGAGATGACATTATATAACTCCCCTTGGTTGGGCACGTGTTGTTCTCGTAATGCATTTTGATTGTGCCATGTGTTTAATAGTGATTGCTTGCTTCGCCTTCAGCGTGTATAAACAAACGATCTCTTCTTTTCTTTTGAAATTTATACACAAAAACAACATAATGTAGCATCATTTCCTAATTTTTAGGATCGAAACACTTGACTCTGCTATATAAATACATGATTGTATATATAAATAAAATATGTATATACGTGTCCGCGTCCTAATTTTTTGAGAATTTTGTCGTGTCCGCGTCTGTGCGGGAAATTATCGTTTGGTCCTTTTTTAGGTGGTCCCAAGACTGTTTGGTCAAGTGGGAAAAGGCGTTTCCTGTTTGGTCCATAATTATTTGAAAATATAAATGGATCCAACATGAATCAAGGGTATGTGCTTGTTATCCCTGCTGATTGGACTTCCAGGCCTAATCTTGCTATCCGTAATGAAAACGGGGAGGGGGGGGGTACCAAAATACACCACCAACTTTTTCTTAGGAAATCTGTATGGACAAACTCAATACGACTCCGACAGTTCAACTCAATCAAGGAATGATATCTATAGTTATCTCTCTCTCTCTCTTTTGCGATTAGAACGTTTACAGAATCAAATCCAAGAACCTAATCACAAAGAGTTTACTTGGACGGTACTAAAGACCAATATCCAAGAATCAATCAAGTCGTATCCAATAAACTATGTCGGATGTATCTACTATGATTGATTAACGCACAACCTGTGATATTTCAATTATAAAGATAAACAATATAATGTGGAAAAATAAATAACACAGACACCATAAGTTTTGTTAACGAGGAAACCGCAAATGGAGAAAAACCCCAGGAACTAGTCCATATTGAACACCAAACTGTATTAAGCCGCTACAAACACTATCCAACTACCAATTAACTTCAGACTGGAATGTAGCTGAGCCCTAAAAGGTATCCCACCGATTAAGGTACAGTCGCACTCCTTACGCCTCTTGATTCCCTTAGATGACGTCACACCAACTAAAAGTTGCTTCAACTCAATTGAAGACTTTGAACCAATCTGCCTCCCACAGATTAATCCTATATATGATTTCCTTTACGATCAAAAAGATTTTGATCAAGGTGATATAGAAATCGATAGCAATAGACGTCTAGCTAACCTCAAAATCCGGACTTATGCAACCCGAAGTGCAGCCTAGATTATTATTCACCTCACAAGTATAAAACTTGTGAATCAACAAAGTTTGAGACGAAGAGAATTTTGATGATTTCTATCTCTCTTGATCAAGTGATCAGCTCAACAATCGATCAAGATCAAGATACTCGAGTTATCAAGGAAAGATAACTGGACCTGGATTCACGAATCCCTATGAAGTCTTTGTAGTCGCTAAACCCTAAAAGGTTTCCATCACCTTGATCATACGTTTCGATTGTAATCGAGAAATCCATTATATAGGCTGAATCTGTGGGAAGAAGATTTGGTTTAAAGTCTTCATATGAGTTGAAGCAACTCTTAGTTGGTGTGACATCATCTAAGGAAATCAATTGCACGGAGTCCTGCTGGGATTCAAGAGGCGTAAGGTGCGCGACTGTACCTCCATCGGTGGGATACCTTTTATGGCTCAACTACATTCCAGTCCGAAGTTAATTGGTAGTAGGCTAGTGTATGTAGCGGCTTAATACAGTTTGGTGTTAAATCTGGACTAGGTCTCGGGGTTTTTCTGCATTTGTGGTTTCCTCGTTAACAAAACTTCTGGTGTCTGTGTTATTTCTTTTCTGCATTATATTGTTTATCTTTATAATTGAAATATTAAAGGTTATGCGTTGATCAATCATAGTAGAGACGTCTGACCTAGTTTGTTAGATACGACTTGATTGATTCATGGACATTGGTTTTCGGTACCGTCCAAGTTATCTCTTTGTGATTAGGTTCACGGACTTGTTTCTGTAAACGTTCTAATCGCAAGAGATAGAGATATAACTCTAAGATACTATTTCTTGATTTATTTTAACTCTCGGAGTTGTATTGAGTTTGTCCATACAGATTGCCTAAGAAAAAAGTGGTGGTGTATATTGGTACCCCCGCATTTTCAACTAGGACACACCTAAATAATGTCGGGATTCAAAGATCCCAGTTGCTTGAAGTTTACCTTTTATAGACATTCAAAGCATAGGTTGCTTTAGGTTTAAGCTAAAATAACTTTAGAACCTAGCAATCAATATCCACCGTTAGATGAATCTTTAAATCTGATTTACATAAACAAGATATACACTCTGGTTAGGTGAAACCGCAACCAAACCGTGTATAAAGACTATGTTCAAGGTGGTTAGCTGAAACTAGTCGATTTGAACTTAAAAGCTTAATATTCATTTTCATGAACACTTAAGACATTAACCTTGAGTCACAATCATGTGATCAAATAAGTCTAGTATTTTTAAAGAATTTATCAAATGTTAATTATCTCGTAGAAATAATTTAATCGCACTTGAAAATAATCGACATGGTTAGTAGGTGTACAAAATACAAATACCATTGTCGTTCGTGAGTCGGTTCAGTCACAGTACGTGTACGGGTTTGTAAGCTAACGAGCCAAACCAAATTCCAGAGTTAACAGAACTATTTAGGTATGCGTACGTGTATGGATACCTTAAGACTATCACCGGTTCCGGAGTCCACGAAACTATTTTGGTTTGTATACTGGTTTGGATATACAACCGAGTTCCGGAGCACAAAACTATTTTAGTACGTGTACTGGTTTGGATACTAACCCGGTTCTGTAACCACAGTTCCTAAATGGTTTGCATACGAGTATACGTACCGATCCAGTTCAAGAGTTGAACTGATTTTTACATGATGTGCATAAGAATATGTGTACCACAAATATGCAAGTTGATATATATCTACTCTGCTACGTGTACGAGTACATTTAATACGGGTTTAGAATTATAACAGTTTTCCTAGTTTGTCAGACTGATAGCACTGTCTTGTATCTGAATCTATAGTAGTTCTATATTTCTCTCTAAATCGATTCGAAACATTCCCGAATAACATCAATGACACATATCATTATTTCAGGCTATTTTCGAATGATAAAACTTGAATCATGATTTTGATTCCGAATAATAAATTGTCCTTAACCGAAATTCATCAAGTATGAACAAATGTTCATTAAGCTTAGTCATTAAATTTCGAGAAGTCTCTTAACTTGATAATTAGTTCTCGACTCGAAATTCTTGTATATGTATAATAGTCTAATTAGTTATGCGACATCGTCTCAATGATAGAAAAGTGAATATATCTTGAGAAATAGGTGGTTCAGTCTTCACTTACCATTTGTTGATGAAGTTCTCCAAAAGCTTCGGTTGATCTCCGCCTTCAAATGGTAGAACGCAATGATGACTGCCGTGATCTACCGTTTCTCAACTACATTTATATCCTAGTCCGAGACTTAACTAATTGTACACTAGAAACCAAGATATAGTTTTCACAACTAAATTTGACAACAAGCTTGAGATATCAACACTTGTGAGTTCGATTGAGCAATACTCTAACATGTAACAAACTTAGTCTTGCTTTCTTGCTATCCCTAACAAAAAAATTCATCCCCTTTTTGAAGTTTTCGTATTCGTCCCTGTCGACACAAATCTATTTTTGAACTCATTGCATCGGTAAAGCAAACTTCAGTGCTATTGTGGTACTGATATTTTTAAATTTAACTGGGAATCAACCCTGCATATGTAATGATCTTAGGATCTTCGTATTGGGCTCTTTCCTTTCTAACATAATTTTTTTCCTTCGAAAAAAAAATAGATAAAAAAAGGTCAAGAATAATCGCACGGCCATAAAATGGCTGCCAATGACTATCTTTTATAGGCGGTGTTACCCAACGGTTATATCCATCCACTATCCAGTATAAACTTCACTCGTACCCTTAGTTAACTCACACCTCTATTAAATATAATATACCAGTTTTCGTAATTTCTGAATTGCATAAACTACTGTTGTTGATACATGAAAATAATTATCCTTTAGCAGGGCTAGGGAGCCCCTAAAGGGGAGGCAAACCCAACATGAAACATGGGGTACTTGGGGACTAAGACCGAAGTCCACTAAAAGGTATCCATAAGATGGAAAGGATAGGGAGGGAATTAATGGAAAAGGAGAAGGTTGTATTAGAGAAGGAGTGGCATTGGTGGTAATTTAGGAGGTTTAGGACATGTGGCATGTTGTTATAAAAGGAAGGGCTTTTGGAAAGTCTATAAAAAGGAGGCACATAGTACAATGGAGGGGGATTTATTCTCTCTCTCTCTTCTCTTGGGAATTGAATGTGTTGTGGCTAGGACTTGTAGAACCAAAATTTTATTCACCCCTCAATATTTGGCGACCACACCCGGAAGCTCGTCTCTAGCCCGGCCGCCTATTTCCCACAACATTTCTTTTCTGTCCGCGCCACTTTCACTTCCCCACTTAAAACAGCCGCTCGTATCTTTCACTAGTCAACCTCTTCTCTCCGCGCCCGTGCCAAGACCATCTTTCTTCCGTGTCTACTATAGGTGCGTCTTACATCGGCTCCGCGTCCTTCTTCTCCGACAACACCAATGATGCCTCACCCTCATCCTCCAGACCAAAGCCGTCGTCTGACTTAGAATCCACAAGGACAACAACAGTTCTTCCACACCTTCAATAACGAAATCACGGGAGATGAAGAACTTGGGGACTAATATCAGGCTCCATCATAATTTCATCAACAGATAAGTCTATTACTTCCAAACCCCTTGATTTGTTTGGAACGGTCCATTAATTAGGTTTGATTTCTAAATTAAGAAAACTCAGTTTGGGATTTTAAACCCTAGATACCCGAATTACATCCAAGTAAAGTTTGATTTACTTGTTATCGTCCACTGTAATTGTTAATTGTTTGATTTCAAAATCAAATTTTATAAAAACATTTAAGGGTTTTCATAAATTCGAGCTTGATACTTCTTCGGGTTATGCCATATGATTCGTAATTTAAGATCCAGTTTATAGCTTTCTTACCATTTTCGACAAAATCTCTGCACAATCTCACAAAACTTTGGGGTTGTTTTTCGTTGAGATTTGATATATATCTCACAACCTTTGGAAATTAGATTCATATTTTGGCTTTAGTACTCTTCAGATAATTTTAAATTCGATTTGCTTATTTGATTTTTCATGTAACCTGCACTCATATATGTGTTTGGATGATCACAATAACTAACTTGAAAAAAAAAAAAAAAAAGTCGTAATGGGATACTAAGAATTGCGGTGACTAATTGAGAAAAGATTGATTCCCTGTTTACAGGGTCGATCCTAATGGAACCTGATTAATGATGAAGGAACCCGCTGCCTTGTAATGGGAGGAAGGATGTATCATAGACAAGAGCCCTAGAACATATTGCACCACTCGTTGCTCGATGTTTAGACGATTTTATCAGCACTGCTTATTGTTATGCCGCTTGTATCCATCAGCACCGTCAGCAAAGTCATCAACTCAACATACTAAGTCGGTCTTAGAGAAATTAAAGATATTGAAGTTCAGAAAGGATGAAATTGAGAGATGGTGAAGTAAGGATGAAACTAATTTTGTTCGAGTCTAGATCAGAGAATGAGAAAGAAAGGGATCTGTTTTCAGATTTGAAATCGAACAGCAATGGAAAAATTAGGGTTCGGTGATGTCTGAAATTAGCAGTTGTGATGAACTAAGATGAATTTACTGGAAGAATAGGTTTTGGAAACGACATTCCGGGGATACTGTGAATGGATGGAAGATGTCGATGTTCATGGGTTGATGCAGTGAAGAGATATAGGTTCTAGTGGATGTTGTTAATGAAAGGGGGGCTTTGAGTTGCCTCAGCTGATTAGACAGAAGAGTGACGGGGGATTGAAGTTGTCCGAAATGAAGTTGTTACTGCTTTAGAAGTGGACTCGGAGTCATATGTTTGAGATAATGGAGTTATTGATAGAGATGATGCTTATGAGCTGCAATGAGGGAGCTAAGTGTTGTAGTTGGAAATGGAGTCAGGGTATGCTGCTATTTGAACGTTGTCTTCTCTTTGATCGCAATAACAAAGGCAGCTACCAAGGGTCGTCGGAACCAAGTGTCACTCGAGGAAGAGCACCTTTAACTCAGAAAACAAAGTACCTACAGATGTACCAGCATCAGAGCAAAAAACTTTTGAAGCCAGCAGCAATATGTAAACCTCCCCAGCGCCATCCAACCTCATCAGCACCACCAGCGCTTCTCCTCTCTATACGACTACCAGTCTGACTCAAGCGTTGCTATCTCAAGCTTGTTGTCAAGTTTAGTTGCCAAATCTACTTATAGTTAAGTCTCGGATTAGGATAGAAAGTGTAGTTGAGCATTAGACTTCACGGCGTTCATCGATTGAAGATGAAGAACTACTAACGAACTTTGAAGAATGTGAAGAATTAAAGAACTACAACGAAGACATCATCCTTCCTCTTTAGGTTAGTAATATTTGACTTGAACTGTTTCATTCCTAACGTATCTTTCAAGTCGTGCATATTGATAACATAACTGCGAAGCTGTGAATGATTATACTCTAGTTAGACATAGTATTAAGGAATTACAATACGAAGTATAACGTCTATCTTTTGAACTTCGTATATAAGACATCGACATAATCGTATGAATGCTATTGTGATTATGTATGGGTATGAGTGAAGATTTCATCCTAGGAAACAATGTTTTACATTCGTTTAAAGGAAGTACAATTCATAAACTTGTTTTGTGAATCGAAAGGGAAATCGCTAGGCTTATTGGTATTGTTATTCATTGCAAATCTTTGGATTACCAATATGTGTGTTTAGTATAACCGCTCATAACTTGTTTATGTATCTTGGTAAAACTATTCACAATGCCTGACTTTTGTATTGGTATGACTTTTATTAGTGAAACCGATCTTAAATAATCACCTGAGATGGTATGATCGATATGTTGTAATTGGTATGACCAACTCTAGACATTGGGGAACCGATCCTAGTAAGAGGTGCAACCGATCACAAGAGGGAATCGATCCTTGTAAGAGGTGCAACAAGTTTTTAGTAATTGGGGAACCGATCCTATGACTTGTGCAACCGATTACAAGTTAGATACCATAAATATGTGGTAACCGATCATGGTACCTAGTCAACCAACTTTTGGTAACTAGTGTGACTAATCTTAGTACCCACATGGAGGTAGAACCAAAACTTGTTTTGGTAGAACCGTGAAACCCATGATTGGTGATTTGATAGGATAAACAATCACATAGTTCTTGGAAGTCAGATGAACCAATTCTAAACTTGTTTGGAAGTGTGGCAAATCGGTTCCAAGATTGTAAATATGAAAAAAGATTTATATTTACAAAGTAAAGATGTCGACATACTTTGAACATGTGCAGTAACTCTTACTTTTTATTGTTCAAAGATATTCCTTAATAGCTAAAGGAGAATCCCAGATCGAAATAAATTGAGAATCTTTTAATTAAGGTGTTTAGTTTTTATATGCTTTTAAATTCCAGCAATTAAATGTAGGGGTGCACATATCCTATCCGTACCCGCATTTCTACCCTACCCGCCACTGTTTTACCCGTACCCTATCCTACCCGCTATTTGATGGGTAGGGTGACGGTTAAACATTTCTTACCCGCCATCAAATGGGTAGGGTGACTGGTGAAACTTGAAATTATCCTATCCTACCCGCCTACCCGCTAATATCTGAAATGACTTAATAATCCTCGCATTGTTATCTTTTCCTGCCTATTTTTTCGTCATTTTGAAACATATCACGGGTAAAAAAAGTGAAGTTGTTTTTTTCACTTCCTTATCTCTTTTCTCTTCCAAATCAAAACCAATTCGAAGCTGGAAAGTCGAAACCCTTTCTCCATGTTCCCAAATCAAACTCAGCTCCAAATCTAGAAGGAGAAATCATTCAATTGAATTTTTCAACGAAACCCTTTCTTCTGTTCTTGCTCCATCTCAATCTAACGAGGAATTACCACAGGTAATTGAGGTTTGATTATATTGTGAACTTGTGAGGATTTTGTTTGATTTACCTACTAGTTTCATAATCTGCATGTTTGATTTTAGAAAGGGAAGACAGACTAGTCTGAATCAGTAACTCACTCTTATGATTTTACTCTTTGTACTATGAAATCAGACCCTAATTCCTAAATAAATGAGATTTTATGAAAACTTACTTGCATGTTAACTGATTGATGAAATTGCTCATAGGAATTTAGTAAATGTTGAAGGCTGGCTTTTTGGATCTTCTTTTGTTAAAGGTAATGAGAAGCAATTAACAACTGGGTCAAGCAATATGAAAAAAGAGTCCCTAAATCTGCTGCTGGTGTTGAATTGTACTTCATGATGCTTCTCCATATTAAACCACCACTAGCTTCATGAGTCCTAAATATAGAATAATGTTTTTCTCAATTTATATAATTTGAATGCATACATAAATGTGCTTTGTCTACTGATGAAAATAGCTCAGGGCCTACAAACCAGAAGTTATGATTAGATTTCGTAGGTCTCACGAAGATAGTGTTTAATTTGGTGATGATTAATTAAACAACGCCACCAAGAATAGCAACTCCTCTTTAACTTACAGAAATAAGATAACACAAAAAATCCTTTAATTGCTCGTTATTCATGAACCCAACTATGTGGCATTCCCAACCACCAGACCAGATTTTCTAAAAGTTTTCTTAGGGTGCCTTTACAAGATCTGGAAGGGCATACAGTTTGTGATTTTTGTCATGTACCAAAATATCATAATATTTATACATTGTAGCTAGGCAGCTGCACCAAAGCATCATCATTTAGATTTTAGCTCGTCATGTCCATCAAGTCTTACTCTTTTCTTAACGAAGCTTTGAAATAAGTAAAATATAGAATGAATTTCTTACCTTACATCTGATTCATTTGGTTTTAACAATACTATGATCCTTTGGTGACCAAAAAGCATATATGTAAATTACCTTGCTGTGCTAGTTCTATCATAGACATTTTGACTTTATTTGTTTTCATTTTCTAGTGTACCCAGTTATTTTCTGCTTCCACTTTCCACTAATTCATTATGTTGTCTTTCCTTTTTTTGGTTCTCAATGTTGTCTTTCCTTTATTAGGTTCTCAATGTTGTCCTTCCTTTTTTTGGTTCTCAATGTTGTCTTTCCTAATTTTTGTAACTTTTATTAGGTTTCGATGAAGACTTGGTACTATGCGACCTGGTGGTATTATAATCTTCATAATTCACTCAGTCTGTCCTATTTGGCTGATACTGAACTTCATCGTGCACCATCACATAATTCACTAAAATATGACGTGACTAATTGCATTTCCAAGTTACATACTATGTCGATCTTTGGTCATGTGTAAACTGATTGATAAATTGTCTCTTCATGATTTCTAGCTAAAACCCATGTCTTTAAATGTACAGATTTTCAATATTTAGTTGTCTGGTATTTTTGTATTCACATTTTGGTATGAATTGTATAGGTGCTGACGTGCTGTAGTAAGTGAGCGCAAGTCGAATGGCTCTTTGCTTATTGCAACCAGTGGAGGGTTAAACCAACAAAGAACGAGGGTAAGTGAAGCTTTTCTTATCATTTGACTAAGTGTGTAGACTATAAAAATACACTAGTCAGTGAAAATTCACTAGGAATGCCTGTGTTTTGATGCAAGTGTCTCTTGACATTCTTGTTACTGTAACCCTGTGTATGTATAGTGGTTTTTGCTGTTCTGCATACTTGATTGATGTTCTTGAGATTGATGAACAATGTCTGCTAAAATAATTTCTTTTGTTTTTTGTGTTTTTTAGAAGGCCATTTCTTATACTTCTTTTGGTTTACGACTTATGAATAGTTATTCCACTATTGCATTTAGTTTGTGCAGGCTTAGTATGAGCAAACATGGTTGAGATTACAGAAGAGATGTCAGAGAGACCTCCCTCTCAAGCTAGTACTGTTGCATCTCCGCCACCTCCACCTCCACCATCTTCTCTACCTGGGATCAGCGGAAGTAAGAAGCGGAAGAGAACATCTTGGGTATGGAAACATTTTGTGACGAGTTTTGATGCAGATGGTAATGAATGGGCGTAGTGCAACTATTGTGAAGCTGGTAGTGGTAGGTATAGGGTTGGTGGTAAGGATTACGGGACTACAAATTTAAACTATCATTTGGCTAAGTGTAACAAGTATAAAGATACCCTAGAATCTGGGTCGTCGGGTCAACACTCTCTTGATTTTCAGCCTATCATGGAAGATGAGCAGCAAATAGTTGGGGTTACGTTCTGTCAAGAAGCTTGTAGAAGAGCATTGATAAAGTTTATTGTCACGGATGAACAGTCCTTCCGAATGGTTGAAGGAGAAGGGTTTAAGGCATTTTGTAGGTATCTAGAGCCAAGGTTCAAATTTCCATCTCGGATGACAGTATATCGTGATATCTGCAGATTATTTGTGAGTGAAAAGGCCAATCTGGTGAATTATTTCAAGATGAACAAGGTAAGGGTTTGTCTAACAACCGATACATGGACGTCCATTCAAAACTACAATTATATGGTAGTTACGGCTCACTTTATTGATGATCATTGGAAGTTACACAAAAGAATCATTTTCTTTTGTTTAATCAGTAGTCATGGAGGGGAACAAATTGGAATAGCATTAGAGAAGTGTTTGATAGAGTGGGGGCTTGAGAGGGTTTTTACTATCACTCTTGATAATGCTTCTGCCAATACAAAGGCAATTGAATATGTCAAAGAGAGAGTTGTAAGTTAGGGAAGCTCAATTGTTAGTGGTAAACATTTGCATGTCAGATGTGCTGCCCACGTATTAGCTCTAGTTGTCAAGGATGGGTTGAAGAAGTATCATACTTCAGTGCTTAGAATCAGGTCGGTGGTTAAATACGTCACGAACTCTCCTGCTAGAATGAAAAAGTTCTTAGATGTTGTATCTCTTGAGAGGATAGAATATAAAAAAGGATTAGTATTAGATGTCAAAACTAGGTGGAATTCCATTTACTTAATGCTGGATGCTGCAGAGAAGTATGAAAAGGCCTTTGTAAGGCTAGCACGGTCAGACAAAGCATTTCGTGATAGGTTTATTTTTGATATTCCTGATGAACCAACAATGGGTGCTGATATTGATGATATTGATAGTACAGACGTTCCTGATGAACTAGAATCTAGTTCATCTGATTCGGATGCTCCCGAAGAACCATTAGCTGGTCGGAGGAAAAGCAAGAAAAAAAAGCCTCGAGTGCATGCTCCCGAAAAGTATGATTGGTCTAATGCTCGAGTGCTAGTTCAGTTTCTACAGGTATTTATGCCTACAATTAAACACAGTTGTCTGTTGGTTAGATCACTAAACATATCTATGGTGTTGTATTATGGTTTTTAGGATTCAGATCACTAACCTTGAACCTCTTTCACAAACGTTAAGCTGATTTCCTCTGTTCATGTGGTTCCTGATTTGGTAGTATGGCATGCTTTCAAGTATATAAAATAGTTTTCGCTTGCACCTTGCACTTTTGCCTAGTACTTTCATGTTTATGGCATGTGATAAATCTCTACATTTCTGCTATTTTAGCTGTGGACATGCATATCTTTGATTCTTTGTTATGGACAGTTCAATTTGAATTGAGTTGGTCTTTATCATATTGTTTTAAGGTCTATAATATGTTTAGGTTTATAGGTTTAATACTCTAAATAGTTGTTTGGTGAGGTAATGGTTGGCTTTGGTTGCAATTGTATTCACCTCTTAAAATGTTAAATGGGGAGACAAATGAAAATGCCCAACACTGTAATTCTAAGCATATGCACAAGTATAACTAAAATAAGTATTATCCTTATAATATGATTTGGAAGATGTTGTAGCTGAGGGATCTTTTACACTTTATGTATTGTTTGTACAGGTATTTTATGAAGCCACCGTTGAGTTCTCTACATCTACGTATGTCACTTCACATACTTTTCTGGAAGAACTTAGTGATGTTCGTGGAGAATTACATGATTGGCAAAATACTGATGACGATGCCTTTTTAAGCCATATGGGTGAAAAAATGCTGTTGAAATACAATAAGTATTGAGGAGATTACAAGAAAATGAATGCTTTGTTGTTTATTGTTGTTCTTCTTGATCCAAGGGAAAAAGAACGTGGATTGGTTGTAACAATAGAAGACTTGATTGTGCATGATAATCCTGCGCAGAAACAAAGACTAGTAAAAAATTGGGTAGAGAAAGTGAGAGAAGATTTTGATGACTTATATGCAGCTTATAAATCAGAATATTCAGTTGTGGGAAGTGTGTTAGCCTCATCAGAGTCTGTAGGTGAAACTAGTGTTAGTTCTAGTCAAGGGAGTTCATGTTCTATTTTAACTAGAAAGAAAAAGCATAAGGCTCATAGAGATGCACGTAAAATCCAGCTGTCTACATTGGAAGATTATGACAAATAAGAGGTGGAAAGATACTTGGCGGAGCCAATTTACTCCCCAACTAAAGACAAAGAAGGTTTTAAATTTGATATATTGGTTTGGTGGAAAATCAATGCTGCTAGGTTTGACATTCTGTCACTCATAGCAAGAGATGTACTTGCTATCCCTATCTCATCTGTTGCTTCTGAATCCGCTTTCAGTACTGGAAAGCGAATACTTGGTCATTTTCGAAGTTCTTTAAGGCCCAGGACAGTAGAGGCCTTGATTTTATTACAAAATTGGTTGCGTACCCCAATTGACATGGATCCTTCTACTTTCGGAGCTGAGACGGACGAGGATGACGCTGTCGAGTCAGGTATAAAACTTGCTACTGTTGAATTTATCTTTATGTTGTATTTTACAGAAACAGATTCCATGATTGTAGATTAGGTTATTGAGATTTGACTGAATTTTGATGTGTTGCAGATCTATTTGGTGATCTAAGTGGTTATTCCATCATCGTAGATGACGATTAAAGAATAAACATGAAGAATAAGGTATGTGTTAGTATAGTAATGTTTTTAGTTTTATGATTTTGATTTTAGTTTTGATTTTGATTTTAGTATTTTAGTTTTTAAGTTTTTAGTTTTATTATTAGGATTTAATAATAGTATTAGGAGGCCCCAATTTAACTAGGCTTATTTGAGGGGGAAACCGGAAAGGGTGGTGGACTTTTACACACATTCCAAATGACAAAAAAGGTAGGGGGTGGAATCAGTGGAAGGGTGGGTTGTATTTCTATTAGATTAGACAAAGGTCAGTTGTTTTCTTTATGGTTATGGTTACACTGAGCAGCATCCTTCCATCATCTCATTCTCTCTTTTCTGCACTTCAAAACAAAAAGTAGTTCCATTCTCAGAGAATACGAAGAAAAATCAGGGTTTTTTCTCCCCCTGTAATGAAATTGCAATTTGGGTTTTTATTTGTTTCTGTAATTTGAGGTTTTATTCACTCTCAATCTGAGTATTACTTAGGGTTTCCGTCTTCAAAATCGAAGTAAATTTCCCGTTCGATTTGGGTTTATATTTTTTTCTTTGGATGTGTATGATTGATGATGGTTGCCATTTAAAACTGTGGATTTATGCAACTCATGCACATTTTGTATTTTCCCAGTTATGATTGTTGCTTCTCGCCATAGCTAAAAAATGAAATGGATTTTTGTATATGGAATTACATCAAATTTTTTGTAAGTCATATTTGGGTTGTGTTGGTAGAGCTGCAGTTTGAGATTGAGAAGAATATGGTGTTTCTGGTGAAGATATGGTTGTGCAAATAGCAAGAGAAGATGTTAATGATGATGTTGCAGAGAGAAATAGTGGAAGTATAATGGCAGAGAAGTTAGTGTTGTTGATGTTGGTTTGGTTGTTTTGTATAAGAGGCTTTGCAGGCATGAGTTACAATTGTTAAAGCTTGGGTTATCCTCAGATTTTTGTGGTTGTTTTTAACTGGAGGTTATGGGGCAATTGTTGTCCGTACCCAAATTTTCCCAGCACTTGTTGTTCTGCAAAGACCATATATGGAAGAGTCCAGTTCCGGTGGTAGCTGGCACCAGTTCAAACCGCGTCTCGAGCCCGAAACTGTAATCTCCAACGAACCGGAGGGCATTACAGAAGGATGGATGTTCTTTGTACAAGTGTAAGTTACCTTGCAGATTGCTGTGTAATTTGATTTGGGTCAATGTGTCTAGTGATAACTAGAACTTAGAACAAGCTGGTTTAGGTCATATCACACAAAGTCCTTCTTTCTGGAAATTCAATGATGCATGCTTCTTTCTGTACAAAATCCTTGATCTTTTAAGAATTCTGCAGATATTTGCTTCAAGTCTAAAATTGTTGTTGCTCGTTAATTTGTCTTATATTTTGCGGACAAGGTTGAGATGATGCAGCTATAATTTAGGGACTGTGAAATGAACAAACTGGAATTGCAGGAATGAAGTGTAGTTACAAGTGATGTGGTTATACCCGCCACCCTATCCTACCCGACCCGCCAATTGATGGGTCGGGTAGGATCTTACCCGTTTACTAGCGGGTAGGGTGGCGGGTAAAAATTTCTTACCCGCCATTCAGCGGGTAGGGTGGCGAAATAGGCCATATCCTACCCACCCTACCCGTTGTTCATCCCTAATTAAATGCATATCTTTAGAAAGTAAAAATTAGTAATGTGCATTTACTAATTGGAGATTTTCTATTGAGATTTCGGTCAATATTTGGACAGAGCATTTTAAGGATTTATGAAAACCGATTTGGCGTTTATTGCATATCTTTGAGAATATTCGGTTTTGGAAATTCCTTGGTGTCCAAACTTCCTTGGTCTATAAATATTGAAGTTTGCATTTCAAGCAAACTAATCCTCAGAGCCAGCAAAACTACCTAGCTGTGTTGTTACTGGTGGAGCCGTCTATTCGGAGAGGAAAGTACCCTAATTAGGCGAAATCTCTTACGACCGCTCGTTTTAAAACTTCTTTGGGATTGGGAAGCTCTACGAGTACCGTTGGTGGGAAACTAGATAATTGCAGTTTATTATTAGTTTTTGGTTGATTTGATTGACTAACGAACTTAGCTTGTTATACACAAATGAAATGTACCCTCATTTAGGTTTAGTAACCGTACCTAAACGTGTACACCATGTTGGCTCAACCGTAGTTAACCGAGGTTAGCTATATGAACACTCTCATATCAACCTTATTCATCTTAACCATAACTAGTTCAAATGACTCAAATGAAACTAGTTAAAGAGTTGTTCAATTGTTATATTCTCATAGAAGTATACAAGAACACAATTGAAGCAAAATCGGTTTGATTCACTCGAATCAATTCATGAACATTATAGCCACGGTTTTCAAAGAATGCATTCCTTAATATATAAATGTATTAGTTCATGAGCCAACCGATTTTAGAACTTTAACCACTCAAGTATGCAAACGGGTACGCATACTTAAGTGGCCGGTCTGAGTTTGGGTTCGCCAGTATGCAAACGGGTATGCATACTTAGTACTTGGTACACGGAATTTCACAACTACAAGTAAGCATACGGGTATGCATACTTTAGTTCCGGTCATGGATCACATACATGCAAGAATGCACATTATGTTTATAATCTAATGATGGTTAAGTATTTTAAACTCTTATTTCAATCATTGAAACTTTCTTAGAGGATGACAATAGACGTTTTCACACACTATTAGCATCAAAGCAATTTTCAAGTTATTGAAATAATCATAACAAAACATTCCAAGTCTCCACCAAATGATTGTATCACACAAACCATGTAAGATGTTACTCGGCGATTTTCACATGATCATCTTTTGACTTTCGTCAAGAATATAAGATGAACTTGGTTGAAGCGAAAGCTTACCAACACATATTCCGAGAAATATGTAAGCGAGTTAAACTCAACTCGAAATCTCAAATATGTATAATCGACAACTATATAGTAATACGACTTTTGTCTCAATATAGGAGATAAATTAGAAATAGATTTTCCAAGTGATAGATGAGTTTTAGTCTCCACATACCTTTTGTTGATGAAGTTCAACAAGCTCGCCTTAGTAGTTCTTCGTATTCAATTGATGAACGCCGTGAAGTTTAATGCTCAACTACACAATTTATAAGTAGACTAGAAATCAAGACTTATAGTTTTGATCACTAACATTGACAAACAAGCTTGAGATAGCAACGCTTGCGAGTTCGACCGAGCAGTGCTCTAACGATTACATCTCACTTTGCTACCTAGCTCTAGGTAATTTTATCCTTGTATCTAACTTGAGAGGCTCTAGGATGACATTTGCGAGATGCTCAAGTCTACTATAGGTTACCATTTGTCTTGTGTTTGATTTAGTTGTTTTCTTCTTTTGTGAAGGTTGAGTCATTTCTTGACTCCTTGTAACTAGTGTATCTCTTCCTTATGCTCTGATTAAATCTTTTAATTATTGAGACATGATGGTAAGAGATATCTGAAAACATAGAGTATTTCTTTTTTCCTTGGATCTTTTCTAATCCTTTAGCCTTTCACATCTAGTCCACGAACATCCGTGTCTTTCATGGGAGTTTTTAGGGTTTCTGAAAAAGCGGGGGTCTAACAACAACACCCAATATTTCGTTTGGCAATCTGAATAGACAAACACCAATATACTTTCAAGAGAATCAACTAGATAGTTAGACTCAATCTAGAGAAAAGTATATCAAAGAGTTTTATATCTCTATTTCTCAATTCAATCCGCAATCAGCAAATAGGAATTTGCGAGCCCGATTGAATATAAGAGAAATAACTTGAACGGTACCAAAGACCAATGTTCAAGGATCAATCAATTTCAATCAACAACCAAAGGTTGGATTTCCCAATTGATCGATTCAACGGACAACCTGTGATATTTCAATTATATAACAAAATATAATGCGGAAAAGAAATAACACAGACACCATAAGTTTTTTTAACGAGGAAACCGCAAATGCAGAAAAACCCCGGGACCTAGTCCAGATTTGAACAAATATGTCTACTACCCGGGACCTAGTCCAGATTTGAACACCACACTGTATTAAGCCGCTACAGACACTAGCCTACTATCAATGAACTTCGGACTGGACTGTAGTTGAACCCTAATCAATCTCACACTGATTCAAGGTACAGTTGCGCTCCTTAGGTCTCTGATCCCAGCAGGATACTACGCACTTGATTCCCTTAGCTGATCTCACCCATCACCAAGAGTTGCTACTACCCAAAGTCGAAGACTTGATAAACAAATCTGTCTCACAAAAAAAAGTCTATAGGAATAGATAAATCTGTCTCCACAGACATACCTACGAGTTTTTTTTCGTCTTTTGATAAATCAATGTGAACATGAACCAATTGATATATCGGACTTATATTCCCGAAGAACAGCCTAGAAATATCAATCACCTCATAATAATCTTAACCGTATGATAGCGAAACAAGATATTGTGGAATCACAAACGATGAGACGAAGATGTTTGTGACTACTTTTTATCTTGCCTATCGGAGATTAAATCTTGAGTCAATCTTAAAGAAGATAGTACTCAAACACGATAGAAACAGCAAGATAAGATCACACAACTACAGAGAAAATAGTTGGGTCTGGCTTCACAATCCCAAGAATATAAGATGAACTTGGTTGAAGCGAAAGCTTAACAACACATATTCCGAAAAAATATGTAAGCGAGTTAAACTCAACTCGAAATCTCAAATGTGTATAATCGACAACTATATAGTAATACGACTTTTGTCTCAATATAGGAGATAGAGTAGAAATAGACTTTCCAAGTGATACATGAGTTTTAGTCTCCACATACCTTTTGTTGATGAAGTTCCACAAGCTCTCCTTAGTAGTTCTTCGTCTTCAATTGATGAACACCGTGAAGTCTAATGCTCAACTACACTTTCTATCCTAATCCGAGACTTAGCTATAAGTAGACTAGAAATCAAGACTTATAGTTTTGATCACTAACATTGACAAACAAGCTTGAGATAGCAACGCTTGCAAGTTCGACCGAGCAGTGCTCTAACAATCTCCCCCTTTGTCAATTTTAGTGACAAAACTATCAATACATATGGATTACAAAATAAATAAACTTTGTAGCTTCTCATCCAAATGCTTGATCTCCTTGGTTCTTCAACATTACTCGAAATCTTCGTCACTTCAAAGTACTCCAATGATTCCAAATGTGTTCAACTCCGCATCATTGTTGTTGAAGATCCGTAGCTATTACAATGAGAAAATAGTTGCTCTCAATCATTGTTATACAGTGTCATAATATCCTTATACAGTATCAAAGTCCAATTGTATCACAACAATGACAACAATACTATGGTGATATGTATCCCTCCCCCTTAGTCAATACTTTATCTTAACATGAAAACCACTCCCCCTTACATAATGATCCGTAAACCATATGTATTTGTAGTGTGAACCACATATTAATTCTCCCCCTTTTTATCAACATAAATTGGCAAAGATACAAAAACTAGTGGGATCCTCATGAAATTTTCATTGAGATACTTCATGACCAAAAGAGAACAACATACCAACTTGTTTAGATGCCATCAAATAGCCGAAACTAAATGCATTCATCAAGGAGTTCATAAAGATACAAGATAACCCCTATAATATTCCATAGCCGCACTCCCCACAAAGATTTGGCAATTAAGCACAAGTTCAATAAAGAACTCTTCCCCACAAAATGTCATTCCCGAAAGAACAACAAGAGCGACCTTACTTTTACATGAAAAGAAGGATTTCTTTGGACATTAACAAATCACATAAAAATATGAATTTGTATCCAAAAATTTCAATTGAATTAACCACAAGAAAAATGATCAATTCAATTGGTTATGCTCAACATAAGAAAACCTACGGAGCAACACAGTATATGCACAAAGATGTGGATTAGGGAAATACCAATACTGCGGAATAATCAAAGATTCATTCTATTTTTCATCACTATTTGCACAATGACATATAATAGACTTAATCTTTGTAAACAAAAGTTCATCCTTTCTTCCATCAATATTTTCATAATGACATAAAAGTCTTAACTTTTGAAGTCAAAAGTTCATTCTATCTTTTATCAATACTTTCATACCGACATATAATAGATACAACTTTTAAAAAAGTATGGGACAGTCAAGGTTCACGGACGTAAACAACATATCCCATAACAATTTGCAATATATAAAACCATAAAGATTAATACTGCAAAAATCATCTTCCAAATAAACTTTAGAATTTAAACAAATAAATCTAAAAACATTGAAAGATGAAAACGTTGGCAATAGCTATGTGTACTCACAATAATGGCTATTCCAAACCCTAGTTATCCTTCTTAAAAACACAAGAATAAATTCTCATAAGAAGTTTCCTAGAAAATATTACTGCTCTTTGATAACTTCTTACCTTTCAATGAATCTATCATAGAAGGTGTCGCTGATTTCCTTGATTTTCTTGACCGTGGAAACCCCATGATCATGAGTTAGAGAACTAACTTTACAATCAACAACACGAGCAAGTTGTCTAGCTTTAACACAGTCCACGATGAGTTTCTTCTGATTCCTTATCAAGATCTGTTGATTAGCAAGGATTCTGGCCTGACCATCCAAGAGATGATTTATTTACAGTTGAAGATTTGCAAACTTGACGTTTGAATCACCCTGAAAGCGAGTTAAATCCTTGACAGATTTATCAATCCAGGAGTTGTGCTCTTTCCTTGCAAGCATTTTCTTCAGAACAAGTTCTTGAATCGAATCACGTCCTTGAGTGTCCTCCTCCATGTCAAGATTAACAATCTCTTGAGATCTTGAAGAGTTCTCCATATAATTTTTGTTAGGGATGGAATAACACAATATAGAATATATATATATATATGTTTGTAAACAGGAGAAGAAATTTCTTGTTATGAAAACCCTATGAACTCATATAAAGGGGACACGGACGTTCGTGGACCGGTTCACATATATAAAAAAGATTTGGAAAGCATCAAACAAAAGGAAACATACTATTTGATAACAATGCTAAAAAAAAATTAGAGCATGATACATGACCAGCAAGATCAAAAACTCAAATAGATAACATAAAAACCCATAAAAACATACAACTAATCTTGAGACTCCCACGATCATCACCTTTGTACCTCTCAAGATAGATACAAGGATGAACTTACTTGGAATCATGCAAAAGAGTGAGAAGTGTTCTCACTATAAATTATGGGAGAAGAGTTGTACAAATCTTTTGTGCGTTTGTATTGTATATTCCCTTCTTTCCATTGATTATAATTAATTCCAGAGGAATTAGTCATAAACCCTTTAAAAAATCCATTGGACGGATTTTTCTGAGGAATAAGTCTAGGACCACTACAGATTGGTTCTAGAGGAGAAGAGTTGAAGGATTTCCATCTTCTCGATTTAGACTTACCAGACTTGTTCCTATAAGAGCAAGGAAGGTGTTCATTTGTGGTACAAGAGTCTATACCATTAAGGGGAACTTGCAACCTGCGACGATTTCTTGAAAAGAGATCACTCTTATAAGAATTCTGGTTTTCTGTAGGAGGAAAATTCACTGTAGATGTTGTCAGACGATTAACTCCATTGACAGTAGAAAGAAGCAAATAATGAAGATCTGAGATTTGTTTATTTCTGGAAAAACAATGAAGAGCAAAGTGATTCTTTTTCCCACAGAAGGAACAACATTGTGGATTAGAAACATAATCGCTTTGACTCATAACCTTTTCCGGCACATGCGAATTTTGCAAATGATTCACAGTGGGTAATTCCTTGGAGGGAATTTTCTTCATGCTGGGTAAAACCTTGTGAGTATCGGAGGAAGGTACAGAGGATGACTTACTCATCAAAACAGAGTTTTCCTTTTTCAAGGTGTTACACTATTCTTGGGCACATTGAAGAGATGCAGCAAGTTTCTCTTTCTCAACACAATGACTGTTTATTTCTGATGAATGAGCCTTGATTAAACGCTCTTCTCTAATTGACTTCGTTCTCACAGTTTCTTCAAGCATACTAATATTTTCACGCTGTAGAATAGTTTCTTGAACCAACTTTTTGATATTGTTAGAGAGGGATTCAATAAAGCAATAGAGTTCACGTTCTCTTTCAAGAGATTTCTCGAATTCATCAATGAGCTGATCATTCTTTTCTTCAAGAGTCTTGATTTTAGAGCCTTGGAAATCAATAATATCAGCAAAAAAAATTAACGATCTGGTGAGTTCCATTTCTGATTCTGACACGATGTCAAATCTCTTGTTTTTCCCTTGGGATTCGGAAGAATCTGCTAAGGAGTGATCCCTTGTTGAAAACCCAATATTTTTGGCCTGATCAGAAACTTTGGAAGACATCTCTATGTACGTAATTCGTGAGATACTTCGTAGGTTTATAGAAATCAGATTGCTACAAACACAAACTTATCAGGTCTTAAATGTGTTTGCCTGCTCTGATACCAAATTCAAAAAATGGGGGTCTAACAACCACACCCAATATTTCGTTTGGCAATCTGAATAGACAAACTCCAATATACTTTCAAGAGAATCAACTAGACAGTTAGACTCAATCTAGATAAAAGTATATCAAAGAGTTTTACATCTCTATCTCTCAATTCAATCCGCAATCAGCAAATAAGAATTTGCGAGCCCGATTGAATATAATAGAAATAACTTGAACGGTACCAAAGACCAATGTTCAAGGATCAAACAATTTCAATCAACAACCAAAGGTTGGATTTCCCAATTGATCGATTCAACACACAACCTGTGATATTTTAATTATATAACAAAATATAATGCGGAAAAGAAATAACACAGACACCAAAAGTTTTGTTAACAAGGAAACCGAAAATGCAAAAAAAAACCCGGGACCTAGTCCAGATTTGAACACCACACTGTATTAAGCCGCTACAGACACTAGCCTACTACCAATGAACTTCGGACTGGACTGTAGTTGAACCCTAATCAATTTCACACTGATTCAAGGTACAGTTGCGCTCCTTACGTCTCTGATCCCAGCAGGATACTACGCACTTGATTCCCTTAGCTGATCTCACCCACAACCAAGAGTTGCTACTACCCAAAGTCGAAGACTTGATAAACAAATCTGTCTCACAAATAAAAGTCTATATGAATAGATAAATCTTTCTCCCACAGAAATACCTACGAGTTTTGTTTCGTCTTTTGATAAATAAATGTGAACATGAACCAATTGATATATCGGACTTATATTCCCGAAGAACAGCCTAGAAATATCAACCGCCTCACAATAATCTCAATCGTATGGTAGCGAAACAATATATTGTGGAATCACAAACGATGGGACGAAGATGTTTGTGAATACTTTTTATCTTGCCTATCGGAGATTAAATCTCGAGCCAATCTTAAAGAAGATAGTACTCAAACACGATAGAAAAAACAAGTTCAGATCACGCAACTACAGAGAAAATAGTTGGGTCTGGCTTCACAATCCCAATGAAGTCTTTAAGTTGTTAACCTACAGGGTTTCGTGAAAAACCTAAGGTTAAAGGAGAATCGAGTCTAGCTTATACAACTAGTATCACACATGAGGTGTGGGGATTCGGTTTCTCAGTTGCTAGAGTTCTCCTTTATATAGTTTTCAATTCATGGTTTGCACTCTAAGTTAACTTGGTAACTAAGCATTCAATATTCACCGTTAGATGAAAACCTGATTAGATTCAAGCTAATATCTTTCAACCGTTAGATCGAACATAGTTTGTTATACACAAATGAAATGTACCCTCATTTAGATTTAGTAACCATACATAAACGTGTACACCATGTTGGCTCAACCGTAGTTAACCGAGGTTAGCTATATGAACACTCTCATATCAACCTTATTTATCTTAACCATAACTAGTTCAGATGACTCAAATGAAACTAGTTAAAGAGTTGTTCAATTGCTATATTCTCATAAGAGTATACAAGAACACAATGGAAGCAAAATTGGTTTGATTCACTCGAATCAATTCATGAACATTATAGCCACGGTTTGCAAAGAATGCATTCCTTAATATATAAATGTATTAGTTCATGAGCCAACCAATTTTAGAAATTTAACCACTCAAGTATGCAAATGGGTACGCATACTTAAGTAGCCGGTCTGAGTTTGGGTTCGCCAGTATGCAAACGGGTACGCATACTTAATACACTTCCAAATCCCTGCAGAAATTCCCGGACCTATACCTTACGTAAGTATGCATACCGTTATGTGTACTTGGTACACGGAATTTCACAACTACAAGTACGCATACGGGTATGCATTCTTTAGTTCCGGTCATGGATCACATACATGCAAGAATGCACATTATGTTTATAATCCAAAGATGGTTAAGTATTCTAAACTCTTATTTCAATCATTGAAACTTTATTAGAGGATGACAATAGACGTTTTCACACACTATTAGCATCAAAGAAATTTTCAAGTTATTGAAATAATCATAACGAAACATTCCAAGTCTACACCAAATGATTATATCACACAAACCATGTAAGATGTTACTCGGCAATTTTCACATGATCATCTTTTGACTTTCGTCAAGTATATAAGATGAACTTGGTTGAAGCGAAAGTTTACCAACACATATTCCGAGAAATATGTAAGCGAGTTAAACTCAACTCGAAATCTCAAATGTGTATAATCGACAACTATATAGTAATACGACTTTTGTCTCAATGTAGGAGATATAGTAGAAATTAACTTTCCAAGTGATAGATGAGTTTTAGTCTCTACGTACCTTTTGTTGATGAAGTTCAACAAGCTCGCCTTAGTAGTTCTTCGTTTTCAATTGATGAACGCCGTGAAGTCTAATGCTCAACTACACAATCTATCCTAGTCCGAAACATCACTATAAGTAGACTAGAAATCAAGACTTATAGTTTTGATCACTAACATTGACAAACAAGCTTGAGATAGCAACGCTTGCGAGTTCGACCGAGCAGTGCTTTAACAATTTCCATAAAAAAGGGTGTGCTTCTCTTTTTATAAACATATATATTTTGTGTTTACTTCCCTATTAAAGAAAAATGGATAACTCCTCAAGACCTTAAGAAGTGGTGAATCTTGAGATGGAAGAAGACATTAAAGGATGTGATTCTGATCAAGAACTTGTCTTGAAAAATATGATTTTAAGGAAAGAGTGCAACTCCTGGATTGGAGAATCTGTCAAGGATTTAATTCTCTTTCAGAATGACTCTAGGGTCGAATTTAAAATCTTCAACTGCAAATAAATCAGCTTATTGATGATCAGACCAAAATCCTTGATAATCAAAAGATCTTGATCAGGAATCAGAAGAAACTCATCATGGACTGTGTCAAATCTAGGTATCTTGGCCGCATTGTTGATCGGAAAGTTAATGTTCTAACTCATGAACATGGAGTCTCTACGGTCAAAAGAATCAAGGATATCAGTGATACCTTATATGATGGACCCTTTCAAAGGTATGATGTTATCAAAAAAACTTGATTTCTGTTTTGTCTAGGAAACTTCTTATGAGAATTTATTCTTGTGTTTTAAGAAGGATAACTAGGGTCTGGAATATCCATTATTGTGAGTACACATAGCTATTGCCAATGATTTTTTATCTTGCAATGTTTTTAGATTTATTTATTTAAATTCTAAAGTTTATTTGGAAGATGATTTTGTAGTATTAATCTTTATTCGTTTTATATGTTGCAAAAAATTTATGGGATATGTGTGTTTGCGTCCGTGAACTATGATTGTCCCATACATGTCAAAAGTTAAGCTTATTATGTCATTATGAAAATATTGATGAAAAATAGAATGAATCTTTGAATAATCCGCAGTATTGGTCTTTCCCTGATCCACTTCTTTGTGAAAATATTATATGGCTCTGTAAGTTCTCTTATGTTGAGCATTTCCGCTTAAATTAATCATGGGGTCTATTGTGGTTAATTTAATTGAGTTTTCTGGATACAAATTCATGTTTCATGTAATTTGTTGATGTCCAAAGAAATCCCTTTTTTCTTGTAAAAGTAAGGTCGCTCTTGTTGTTCTTGCGGGAATGACATTATATGGGGGAAAGTTCTTAATTGAACTTGTGCTTAATTGCCAAATCTTTGTGTGGAGTGCGGATGTGGGATATTGTAGGAGTTTTCTTATATCTTTATTAACTCCTTGATGAATGCATTTAGTTTCGACTATATGATTGCATCTAAACAAAGTTGATATGTTCTCTTTTAGTCATGAAGTATCTCTATGATAATTTCTTTATGATCCAACTAGTTTTCGTACCTTTGCCAATTTATATTGACAAAAAGGGGGAGAATTAATTTGTAGTTCATGTTAGAGCGCTGCCTAGTCGAACTCGCAAGCGTTGCTATCTCAAGCTTATTATCAAGTTTAGTTGCAAAAACTATAAGTCTTGATTTCTAGTCTACTTATAGCTAAGTCTCGGATTAGGATAGAAAGTGTAGTTGAGCATTAGACTTCACGGTGTTCATCGATTGAAGACGAAGAACTACTAAGGGGGGCTTGTGGAACTTCATCAACAAAAGATATGTGGAGACTTAAACTCATCTATCACTCAAAAGTCTATCTACTCTATCTCCTATTTGAGACAAAAGTCGAATAACTATATAGACTTCGATTATACACATTTGATATTTCGAGCTGAGTTTAACTCGCTTACATATTTCTCAAAATATGTGTTGGTAAGCTTTCTCTTTAACCAAGTTCATCTTGTAACATCTTACATGATTTGTATGAGACAGTCATTTGATGTAGACTCGGAATGTTTCGTATTGATCATTTGATCACTTGAAAAACACTTTGAAGCTAATAGTTTGTGTGAGACAACTACTTTCGGCTTCCGAGAATGTTTCAATGATTGAAATGGGAGTTTAGAACAAATAACCATGATTGGATATAGCACAGTATGCGTACTTGTATGCTATTTTAAGCAAGATATTCCAAGTCCGTGAACCATGGTATGCATACCCTATGCGTACTGGTTGGTTATTCAATGTACGGGAACTAAACATGCATACCGGTATGTGTACTGGCGTGAGTTTCTATTTCAAGAATTCAACTGAGTTTTGGAAGGTATGCGTACCCGTTCGCATACTGGCGAATCCAAGCTTGGTCCGGCCACTTAGGTATGCGTACCCATTTGCATACTTGAGTAGGTTATGTTCTAAAATCGGTTTGTTCATGAACTAATACATTTAAATAATAAGGAATGCAATCTTTTTCAAACCGTGGCTATAATGTCCATGAATTGATTCGAGTGAATCAAAATCGATTTTGCTTCAATTGTGTCTTGTATACTTCTATGAAAATATAAACAATTGAACAACTCTAGAACTAGTTTCATTTAAGTCATTTGAACTAGTTATGGTAGAGATGAATATGGTTGGTATGAAAGTGTTCATATGGCTAACTTCAGTTAACTATTGTTGAGCCAACAAGGTGTACTCGTTTAGGTACGGTTACTCATATCTAAATGAAGTCACTTTTCATTTGTATGTAACAAGCTAAGTTCGATCTAACGATTGAAAGATATTAGCTTGAGTCTAATCAGGTTTTCATCTAACGATGAATATTGAATACTTTGTTACTAAGGTAACATTGATTGCAAACCATGATTTGAAGACTATATAAAGGAGAACTCTATCAACTGGAAAACCTAATCCCTACACCTCCTGCGTGATACTAGTTGCGACTAGAGTCGATTCTCCTTTAACCTTAGGTTTTTCACGAAACCTTGTAGGTTAACGACTTGAAGACTTCAATGGGATTGTGAAGCCAGACCCAACTATTTTCTCTGTAGTGGCGTGTTCTTATCTTGCTGTTTTCTGTCGTATTGAGTACTATCTTCTCTAAGATTTGCTCGAGATTTATTCTCTGAAAGGCAAGATAAAAAGTAGTCAAAAAACATCTTCGACTCATCGTTTCTGATTCCACAATATCTTGTTTCGCTACCATACAATTAAGATTATTGTGAGGTGATTGATATTTCTAGGTTGTTCTTCGGGAATTTAAGTCTGGTATATCAATTGGTTCCTGTTCACCTTGATTTATCAAAAGACGGAACAAAACTTCTAGGTATTTATGTGGGAGACAGATTTATCTATTCAATAGACTTTTCTGTGTGAGACAGATTGGTTTATCAAGTCTTCGACTTTGGATCGTAGCAACTCTTAGTTGTGGGTGAGATCAGCTAAGGGAATCAAGTGCGCAGAGTCCTGCTGGGATTCAGAGGCGTAAGGAACGCGACTGTACCTTGATCAGTGTGAGATTGGTTAGGGCTCAATTACATTCAAGTCCGAAGTTAACTTGGAGTAGGCTAGTGTCTGTAGAGGCTTAATACAATATGGTGTTCAAATATGAACTAGGTCCCAGGGTTTTTCTGTATTTGCGGTTTCCTCGTTAACAAATTTATGGTGTCTGTGTTATTTCTTTTCCGCATTATACTTGTTTATATAATTGAAATATCACAGGTTGTGCGTAGTTCAATCAATTAGATAATCCAACCTTTGGCTGTTGATATAAATTGATTTACACTTGAACATTGGTCTTTGGTACCGTTCAAGTTGTTTCACATAATAATCAGGCTCGCGGATTTCTATCTGTTTGATTTGCTGATTAAATTGTGAAACAGAGATACAACTCTTGGATATATTTCTATTGATTGAGTCTGATTGTCTAGTTGATTCTTTTGGAATTATATTGGAGTTTGTCCATTAGATTGCTAAGCGAAATATAAGGTGTGGTTGTTAAACCCCCGCTTTTTGAATTTGGTATCAGAGTAGGCAAACACATTTAAGACCTGATAAGTTTGTGTTTGTAGCAATATGATTTCTATAGACCTACGAAGTATCTCACGAATTACGTACATAGAAATGTCTTCTAAAGTTTCTGATCAGGCCAAAAATCTTGGGTTTTCCTCAAGGGATCACTCCTTAGCAGATTCTTCCGAATCCCGAGGGAAAAAGAAGAGATTTGACATCGTGTCAGAATCAGAAATGGAACTCACCAGATCGTTAATTTTTTTTGCTGATATTATTGATTTCCAAGGCTCTAAAATCAAGACTCTTGAAGAAAAGAATGATCAGCTCATTGATGAATTCGAGAAATCTCTTGAAAGAGAACGTGAACTTTATTGCTTTATTGAATCCCTCTCTAACAATATCAAAAAGTTGGTTCAAGAAACTACTCTACAGCGTGAAAATATTAGTATGCTTGAAGAAACTGTAAGAGAGAAGTCAATTAAAGAAGAGCGTTTAATCAAGGCTCATTCATCAGAAATAAACAGTCATTGTGTTGAGAAAGAGAAACTTGCTGCATCTCTTCAATGTGCCCAAGAACAGTGTAACACCATGAAAAAGGAAAACTCTGTTTTGATGAGTAAGTCATCCTCTGTACCTTCCTCCGATACTCACAAGGTTTTACCCAGCGTGAAGAAAATTCCCTCCAAGGAATTACCCACTGTGAATCATTTGCAAAATTCGCATGTGCCGGAAAAGGTTATGAGTCAAGGAGATTATGTTTCTAATCCACAATGTTGTTCCTTCTGTGGGAAAAAGAATCACTTTGATTTTCATTGTTTTTCCAGAAAGAAACAAATCTCAGATCTTCATTATTTGCTTCTTTCTACTGTCAATAGAGTTAATCGTCTGACAACATCTACAGTGAATTTTCCTCCTACAGAAAACCAGAATTCTTTTAAGGGTGATCTCTTTTCAAGAAATCGTCGCAGGTTGCAAGTTCCCCTTAATGGTATAGACTCTTGTACCACAAATGAACACCTTCCCTGCTCTTATAGGAACAAGTCTGGTAAGTCTAAATCGAGAAAATGGAAATCCTTCAACTCTTCTCCTCTAGGCGTGTGATTTTCAACCATGGGTTTATGTTGTTAATGGCTATGATCCTCCAATGGTTACAGTAGACGGTGTTTCTATTGCAAACGATATTTGTATATATGAACCTAACGAGATTCTTGCTGCAAAGCAAAATTCTGATGGTTTAAATGCTATCATTCATGCCATTACCCCAGATCTTCAGCACCATGTGACTACGTGCACATGGTCTAAAGATGCGTGGGATATCTTAGAAGCTGTATTCGAAGGGAATACCTTTGAAAAGGAAGCTAGGCTTTAAAACCTAAATTCTGATTGGGAAAACCTTCGTATGGATGATGAAGATTCATTTGATGAGTTTAATTGTTAATGCATCTTTTGCATTGGGTAAGACTATTCCTAAAAAGGACATTGTGATGAAAATTCTTAGATCGTTGCCAGCCAAATACGATTCTAAGAAACATGCCATCGTTGAAGGAAATAATCTTGATACGCTTTCCAGAAACACTCTTGTTGGAAAGTTAAAAATACTTGATCTTGATCAGAAAACAGTCAGAACATCTGCTTTCAATGCTGTGACCATCACAAGTGAATCTTCTAGCTTGTCGTGGGCTGATTAATGTTGTTTCAATCATGTTGATTTTGATAAATCACTGATTACACAAAAGATCAAGGATATTGTAAAAAGAAGCAAAAGATGTGAGAAACGTCTCTCTCCGTTGAATGCTTCAGATGATTTAATACAAGAAAAATCATCCCAGGTTGTCAATATCTTGCATACTTCCGATGTATGCGATGAATTTTCAGCTCTCACATCAGAAGCTTCTCCCTACTCAAATTCTGATTCAGAGGTTGAGTCTGACACTGATATTTTTGAGTTCTTGGATAAGTGTGGAGTAATTCACCAAGAAAATTTCCAACTAAAGGCTTCGTTGGAGAGATTTGAATCATCACTTCAGGTGAAAAATCTTGAGATAGATTGTCTTAATGATGAATTCACCAGAACCCTATCTCTGAAGGAAAAAGAGATTAATACTATTAAGTGTGACCTGCAAAGGTTGTCTGGAAGTTCTAACAAAATCTCAGCAATGTTATTCGGTCAGAAGTCTTTTGGAAACACAAATGGTTTAGGGTTCAAAATCAAAACTGTGAGCACAAACAACTCTTTTGTTCCAGCCGGTTTTGGAATAATTGATGATGAAAGTTGTGATAAACAGGAGGCAACTAAGCAAGACAATAAATCTTCTTTGATTTGTTCATTTTGTGGAAATGTAAATCATGTCCAAAATAAGTGTTGGAAATTCAAGAGGAACAACAAAAGGATTGCCAAACTTCAAAATGACATGCAAAGAATGAATCTGGCCTTGGGTAATCAACAGAGTACTCCTGAAGACAAGAAGAAATCTAAAAGATCCATATTCAGACGAGGTAAGAAGTCTGTTTATACAACGAACCTTGATAAGTCACTATGTGATAAAAGATGTGAGCATTCGGCTCACTCTGTCACTATCTAATATTAGTGATGTCTGCATCCTCATCTTTAACTTGAGAAAATGAGGATTGCATCAAGGTTGCTCAAGTTTTGTATAATTGTTAAAAAAAAATTTATGTTAAGAAATTATCTCCTTAGTTAAAATAGATAATGGATCATGAACCGTAAAAGACTTTTTCAAAGTTCTTTTAGGGTTTGGATGTCCATTGGTCTATTTATATTCATTTGTGATCAAAATGCCCTTCACTTCTCTTACCTTTGAAAGATACAGTTTCATGGCTCCTGTAACTAGAGGTACCACAAAAAGGGATGCAGTTGAAGCAGTTAATGTTTATCTCTGTGAAGGAATGAAATCCTCAAGGAAGAAGAAGGACAGATCCACAAATGATAAAGAAGGTTCTTCCTCTTACTGCCTCTTGTCTGTTTGTCATTTTGATAATAACTTTAGAGGTATGGTGAAAGATTTCATCAACAAAAAAAATGATTTGATCCTCTTTAGAAAAGATAGCTCATTATGAACATATGTTGTCTCTAACAAGGAACACCTTGAGTGGACTGAAAAGAGAACTTAGTGAGTTACTGATATTTCTGAAGATTTAAAGGAATTAAACGATCCCATAATCAATGGGTTTTTCAATAATGAGAAGGAATTCTCAGTAGATGCCCTGAGAAATCTCTACGATGTCTAGGAAACTTCTTACGAGAATTTATTCTTGTGTCTTAAGAAGGATAACTAGGGTTTGGAATAGCCATTATTGTGAGTACACATAGCTATTGCCAACGATTTTCATCTTGCAATGTTTTTAGATTTATTTATTTAAATTCTAAAGTTTATTTGGAAGATGATTTTGCAGTATTATGGGATATGTGTATTGGTTTTATATATTGCAAAAAAATTATGGGATATGTGTATTTGCGTGCGTGAACTATGATTGTCCCATACATGTCAAAAGTTAAGCCTATTATGTCATTATGCAAATATTGATGAAGATAGGATGAACTTTTGGTTACAAAGATTAAGTCTGTTATATATCTTTATGAAAATATTGATGAAAAATTGAATGACTCTTTGAATATTCCGCAATATTGGTCCCTCCCTGATCCACTTCTTTGTGAAAATATTGTGTGGCTCCGTAAGTTCTCTTATGTTGAGCATTTCCGATTAAATTAATCATGGGGTCTCTTGTGGTTAGTTTAATTGAGTTTTTTAGATACAAATTCATGTTTCATGTAATTTGTTAATGTCCAAAGAAAAATCCTTCTTTTCTTTTAAAAGTAAGGTCGCTCTTGTTGTTCTTTCGGGAATGACATTATATGGGGGAGAGTTTTTAATTGAACTTATGCTTAATTGCCAAATCTTTGTGGGGAGTGCGGCTGTGGAATATTGTAGGAGTTTTCTTGTATCTTTATGAACTCCTTGATGAATGCATTTAGTTTCGACTATAAGATTGCATCTAAACAAAGTTGATATGTTTTCTTTTAGTCATGAAGAATCTCTATGAGAATTTCATTATGATCCCACTAGTTTTCGTACCTTTGCCAATTTATATTGACAAAAGGGGGAGAATTAATGTGTAGTTCACACTACAAATACATATGGTTTACGGATCATTATGTAAGGGGGAGTGGTTTTCATGTGAGATGAAGTATTGACTAAGGGGGGGTGATACATATCACCATAGTATTGTTGTCAAAGTTGTGATACAATTGGACTTTGATGCTATGTAATAATACTATGACACTGTTTAATGACGAGGTGTCACTAACTAGTAGTACAATGACAAGCAGGTTCGTTCCTAAGGGAGAGTTGAGCTAAAGTTGTCGATTCAATTTCTGAATATTAATGCAAATATGAGGATGAGAATGATCAAGGACTCTTTCTCGGTCACGAAACGTGAATCTTATCAATATAGCTATGTTTCTGCAATCACCCATTACTAATAACCCTAGAATATTTAGTACGCTCAAATACTCCGCAATCTCAAATTCACCGGACACGGAAATGCTCGACTACCGGATTCTACTCATCAAGTTTCCTAAAAGTACGCTCTCTAGGTGTGACTTAAACAAGTGCATTAAGTTCCGTGAGATAGGCTATTCCTAGTGACAAATACAAAAGATCGATTCATCTACTAGTGTCATTCAATACATACGAATATTTAACAAAATCCCATCGTCAATATTCATATAGCGCTATTTGTATTAAGAATCTCTAGACAATTACGGGTCGAAGAGGTCTTAACTAGCAATAAAATTATCAAGCAACCATTCAATTTGCAACTTAAACGATTGAGGAATAATTCATATAATCACTATTAGCACGGTATAGAATGAACAACGAGATAAATTGCAAGAAAACTGGCTCTTTAAATATCAATACGAATTCATGTCTGGACGTCAAAATCGTCCCCAATCAATAATAGGTTTAGCTACTGAAGTTCATGATAAAGAAAAGAAAAACAGTAAACTAACTACGCAGATGCAAACCCAAACAGCAAACCAAAGGCCCAGCTTGTTGATGTGATGTTGGTGGAGTGGTGATTATGCTGATGGATGCAGGTGATGATGGAATGACTGGAGGTGGTGATGATTGGAGAGGAGCAGAGAGCTCCTCTCTGTTGGTGATGCAAAACAGGTGCGAGAGGGTATGAGATGTTCTGTGTTGTAACCCTAGTTCTTCTTATATATCTTCTTTTCTTGCTGCGAACTTACATATCACGCGAACCCAATTTCCTGATCCATCTCAACTCTAATATCACTTCAATTAACAGCCGTTCATCGCCTAAAATAATGCCAGCGAATTCACTTTCCTAAACTGGTTGCTTGGCCTGTACCCTTTCTTATCTCAAACTCTCAAGTCTTAGCTAGCCGCTGCCTAACAACCCTTGGCAAACGACCCATTAGTCCCATGGCTCACAACTGAACATAGCACAGAACTGGTACTTCCTTGCTGCCATAAACTCAACTTACAAAACTCTGCCAAGCTCCCAGCACAGACACCACCGAGACCCATAGCCGCAACATACTCTCACTCCATCTCGACTGCAAAACCAGCTACAGACTCACCTCCCTTGTAATGGACAGAAACATCATCAGTCTCACTGCTTTCTGGCCACCAACTTGAACTAAAGACAGTTGCAGCAACACTTGTCTTCTCCCTGTAGTACTCAGCTAATTCTCTGTCCATCTTGATTTCTTCTTCTCCCTGAAAACACTCAACTTCTCCACCATTCGTCCCCTAAACAGCTGTAGACTCTTAGCTTCAAAGAACTCTCTCTGCTCCATCAGACGGTTTGTCAAACAGTTACTGAGCACAATGCAGTGCTGTTGCTGTGCATCAATAATCTCCTTCTCTAGTTCCCTGTAAATTCAATTTCAATCAAACCCATAACTCCAACTCCATCAAGGATTTCAAATCTTCATCAACCTGCGCCATATACTGTCACAAATCAACCACAGCAGCAGCACTTCTTAGCTGCACGGAGAAAGAAAAGAGAGGATGAAACAAAGCCTTGTTTCCTGGCTGTATAATCCAGACTTCTTCAATGGCACTAGCCCAACTCCCGTTCCATCTCGAGCTCCTGATTCTTCAAATACAGCCATCGAAACCCATTTACTCAATAGCCTCAGATCCCCTTCTCTTCCCTGGGTTTCTCGTCAAACAACAGCAACAGAAACTCACTCCAATCTTCCTTTTTCTTCTCGATTGAACAGCTACACAAGCCATGGCCTGAGCACCGGCAAACTAACCAGCAGACTACGGTTTCAGGAAACAAAGGCTGGGGTCTTCTTCTCTGCTTGAGAACTGATGGTTTCTCGACTTAAGGAAACCTGATTTCTCTTCTCAGCTGTACGTGCTAACACTTAGGTGTGTCTTCCAGGCTCCAGCAAATGATACGAGACCCACCAACTCAAATGGTCTCAGATCCACTGTTCCACTAAGCCCAGCATCACTCTTGTTGAGAATTGATCAGACTTCAGCTCCCCGACAAGAAATATGAAAAGAACAAAATTCTCTTATAACTCCAGTGCATAGCCAATATGACCAATGTTGTAGCTTCTCGTTCCTTCATGTAAATCCAAGCCATTTGTCCTGGAAACATAGAAAACAAACGTGATATACAGATTTACAAGAAAACTATTAAGAAAAGTGTACGAAAATCGATACTAGAATTAGGTGTTTTAGACGCCTATCATTTAACAATGATTGAGAGCTACTGTTTTCTCATTTTTATAGCTACGTATCTTTGAAAACTACGATGCTGAGTTGAACACGTTCAGAATCACTGGAGTACTAGGAGGTGACGAAGATTTCGAGAAATGTTGAAGAACCAAGGAAATAAAGCATTTGGATGAGAAGCTACAAAGTTTCTTTATTTTGTAATCCATATGTATTGATAGTTTTGTCACTAAAATTGACAAAGGGGGAGATTGTTAGAGCACTGCACGGTCGAACTCGTAAGCGTTGCTATCTAAAGCTTGTTGTCAAGTTTAGTTGCCAAAACTATAAGTCTTGATTTCTAGTCTACTTATAGCTAAGTCTCGGATTAGGATAGAAAGTGTAGTTGGGAATTAAACTTCACGACGTTCATCGATTGAAGATGAAGAACTAATAAGAGGATCTTGTGGAGCTTCATCAACAAAAGGTATGTGGAGACTTGAACTCATCTATCACTCAAAAGTCTATCTACTTTATCTCCTATTTGAGACAAAAGTCGTATAGCTATATAGACTTCGATTATACACATTTGATATTTCGAGCTGAGTTTAACTCACTTACATATTTCTCGAAATATGTGTTGGTAAGCTTTCGCTTTAACCAAGTTCATCTTATATTCTTGACGAAAGTCAAAAGATGATCATGTGAAAATTTCCTTGTAACATCTTACATGATTTGTGTGAGATGGTCATTTGATGTAGACTCGGAATGTTTTGTATTGATCATTCGATCACTTGAAAACTGCTTCGAAGCTAATAGTTTGTGTGTGAGAGATTTTGTCGTCTTCTAAGAATAATTCAATGATTGAAATGTGAGTTTAGAACAAATAACAATGATTGTATATAGAACCGTATGCGTACTTGTATGCTAATTTGTGCAAGATATTCCAAGTCCGGGAACCATGGTATGCATACCCGTATGCGTACTGGTTGGTTATTGAAAGGCCGGGAACTCAGTTGTATACCGGTATGCGTACTAGCGTGAGTTTCAAGTTTCGGAAATTCAACTGAGTTTTAGAAGGTACGCGTACCCGTTCGCATACTGGCAAACCCAAACTTGGTCCGACCACTTAGGTATGCGTACCCGTTTGCATACTTGAGTAGGTTATGTTCTAAAATCGGTTTGTTCATGAACTAATACATTTATAATGTTCATGAATTGATTCGAGTGAATCAAAATCGATTTTGCTTCAATTGTGTCATGTATACTTCTATGAAAATATACACAATTGAACAACTCTAGAACTAGTTTCATTTGAATCATTTGAACTAGTTATGGTTAAGATGAATATGGTTGATATGAAAGTGTTCATATGGCTAACTTCAGTTAACTATTGTTGAGCCAACAAGGTGTACACGTTTAGGTACGGTTACCCATAGCTAAATGAAGTTACTTTTCATTTGTGTGTAACAAGCTAAGTTCGATCAAACGGTTGAAAGATATTAGCTTGATTCTAATCAGGTTTTCATCTAACGGTTAATATTGAATGCTTTGTTACCAAGGTAACATTGATTGCAAACCCTGATTTGAAGACTATATAAAGGAGAACTCTAGCAACTGGGAAACCTAATCCCCACACCTCATGTGTGATACTAGTTGCGACTAGAGTCGATTCTCCTTTAACCTTAGGTTTTTCATGAAACCATCTAGGTTAACGACTTGAAAACTTCATTGGGATTGTGAAGCCAAACCCAGCTATTTTCTCTGTATGTTGCGTGTTCTGATCTTTCTATTTTCTATCGTATTGAGTAATATCTTCTCTAAGATTTGCTCGAGATTTATTCTCCGATAGGAAAGATAAAAAGTAGTCACAAACATCTTCGTCTCATCGTTTGTGATACCACAATATCTTGTTTCGCTACCATACCATTAAGATTATTGTGAGGTGATTGATATTTCTAGGCTGTTCTTCGGGAATATAAGTCCGGTATATCAATTGTTTCATGTTCACCTTGATTTATCAAAAGACGAAACAAAACTTCTAGGTATTTCTGTGGGAAACAGATTTATCTATTCAATAGACTTCTCTATGTTAGACAGATTGGTTTATCAAGTCTTCGACTTTGAGTCGTAGCAACTCTTAGTTATGGGTGAGATCAGCTAAGGGAATCAAGTACGCAGAATCCGGCGTGATTCTAGAGGCGTAAGGAACGCGACTGTACCATGATCAGTGTGAGATTGGTTAGGGCTCAATTACATTCCAGTTCGAAGTTAACTTGGAGTAGGCTAGTGTCTGTAGCGGCTTAATACAGTGTGGTGTTCAAATCTGGACTAGGTCCCAGGGTTTTTCTGCATTTGCGGTTTCCTCGTTAAAAAAATTTCATGTGTCTGTGTTATTTCTTTTCCTCATTATATTTGTTTATATAATTGAAATATCACAGGTTGTGCGTAAGTTCAATCAATTGTGAATCCGACTTTAGGGTTGTTGATTAAATTGATTGGCACTTGGATATTGGTTTTTGATACCGTCCAAGTTGTTTCTTATAATAATCAGGCTCACGGATTTCTTTCTGTTTGATTTGCTGATTACAATAAGAAACAGATATACAACTCTTGGATATATTTCCATTGATTGAGTCTGACTGTCTAGGATATTCTCTTGTAATTATATTGGAGTTTGTCCATGCATATTGCCTAAATAAAATATTGGGTGAGGTTGTTAGACCCCCGCTTTTTAAATTGGTATCAGAGCAGGAAAACACGCTAAGACCTCATAAGTCTGTGTTTGAAGCAATCTGGTTATTATTGACGAGTCTATCTCTATTAGCGTACCAGTTAAAAAATTACCAGATGATTTTCAAAACTAAAATTCTCTTGAGAGAACTGTCACATCTAGGTCAAAATCTAAACATCCTTGTGATGTAGAAACTGTTGATAACTGGGAAACACGCCTAGAAGAACAGTTAGATGAACTTTCTGATGAAGGTGATTCAGATATTGATAGAGATGTTGATGAGGAAGTCTCAGAGTATGTAAAGTTTTTGGATTTAGTGAAAATTAAGAAGATTACAACTTCTCATGTCACACCTCTTCTGACTCCTCTCTGTCGACAAAACTAGAAATTAAAAAGGATTTACGGAGGTCTTTAAGGTTTGAATCGCTTTTGCGAATCGGTCCTCAAAGATTCCGAGGAAAACCTGAGTAGAAAGTCACTTGAGTGTGATAATTTTTACCAAAAATACTTCTTGTTGGAAGAGAAACTTGCAGAAACTGAAGCAAGGATTAACTCCCAGCAAACAAGTTTTGATGACAGAGAAACGCCTTGAGGCTGATTTAGCTGCTGCTCTTGATAAAATCAAGATGTTGGAAGATGACTTGAAAAAGTTCAATACTAGTTCAAGCAAATTAACCACTATGCTAGGAGCAAGTAAAAATCATAGTGATACACGAGGATTGGGCTATAAGGGAATAGATGCTCCAAGTATTAGCAAAGAGGTAAATTTGTCAAGGCTAGTGATTCTTCTGAGAAAAAGATTTCTACTGATGGCAAAAGTGAAATACCTTCACCAGCAGTCAAGGTTCGAAAGAGCAAAGTATATCAACCTCCAAAACCAGCACACATGAATTCGGGTAAGAACGTTCCTTATATTTGTCATTATTGTGGAAACAAAGGTCACCTGGAAAGGAGATGTCGTTTTCGTATAAGGAATGAAAAACTTCATGACGTTCTAGTTTGGGTGTCAAAAGAAGTGATTAAACCTAGATCATATGTTAAGGCTAATACCCTTGACATTAAAGGTTGTGAATGTCCAACCTCTAGGCAAAGGAATCAGTGCTGTGATAAAACCAGTTTTGCCTATAAACGTCATACGAAGTCTTTTCACAATCGTAATGGTTATCAAAAGGATAACTTCGTAAAGATGAAGACAAGATCCGATGCTCCCAATTGGAGAAAGACTAACTTACAAAAGAATAGTCAATCCAATTCTCTTCCGAGAATTCTAGAAGAGAGTAATGGGAAGAAGGTTACGGTTGTTCCTAAACACACTCAGAAGTGGATACCAAAGAAAATCAATGATGCTTTGAGTGTAAAAAGGAATGATCTACCATAAAATTCCATGACTATGGAGAAGGCAGTTTCCATGATGTTGGAACTTAAAAAGTTCTTTGGAAAGATGGATTTGGATGTGAAAGGTTCTAAAAGCGTTCTCTTTCATGATAATCCAAAAGTCACTTGTGGTGAGCAAGACATTGTTCACCTCAACACAACTTGAGTGTGTTGTAAGTGCATCCTCACCAAGGAATGCCCTGCTATGTATATGGTGAGAGAAGCACGAGAATTGGGGCACACATATTGTGTCAGGTATGATTTTGAATCTTTGGTAAGGCATTAGAATTCGATTGGATTCCTCTAAAAAAGGTATGTCTATAAACTTGAGCAAGATTTGTTTATTTATTTATTTGCTTAGAGTACTTATAATGATCCATGTACCTTGCTTATCTTTCATTTCTACCTAACTTGATCTGTGTTTAAGGTTCTTAAATGTTTAGGTTTGGAAATAGTAGTTCGGGATGTTTGGACTTCATGGTACACATACCAGGTATGCATACCATTATTTAAAATCAAAATCCAGGGGTTTTAGTACGCAAACCCGTTTGCATACTGCTCCAGGTTACGAAATTTCGTTTGCAAACCGGTATGCATACTGGCCTGTAGATGTCGATTTTCGATAAACTTGTTTTGGCCGTAACTTCTTCGTCCGAACTCGGAATGACCTCATTCTTTTTGAATTCTCTTCCTATTTGAATTCTCTTCAAAAAGATGATAAGAAATCCTGGATTTGGATGAGTTAAGGTTGGTATTTGTCCCGTCTCTTGTTTTTGAGTGTTTTGCTCCGTTTCGTCGCACTTGTTCTACTTCTCTTGGACTTGGGCACTTGGATTCTTGGAGTAATTATCTTCTAAGCTCATTTGTAGCTTTTACAAGAATGATGTTGGTGAATCACAAAGAAGGAAGTTCAAGAATGGGCAGTACTACATATTGCTATGGGATTCTTGAATGTTCACAATCATCTTATGTGAATTATGGTGCATGGTCGTTAATGACTATGTATGTTCTTCTTTGTTAATAAAATCTTTTTATATGCCTTTGGTAGCTATTCTTGGTGTAAATCCGTGCGAAAAGATTGATTCTACCCTCTAAGGACAAATCATCTTGTATGTGCGAAAAAGATGATTTTGCAGTATTAATCTTTATTGGTTTTATATATTGCAAAAATAATGTTATGGGATATGTATGTTTACGTCCGTGAACTATGATTGTCCCATATATGCTCAAAGATTAAGTCTATTATATGTTATTATGCAAATATTGATGAATAATAGAGTGAATCTTTAAAGTATTCCGCAGTATTGGTCTTTCCCTGATCCACTTCTGTGTGTAAGTACTGTGTGGCTCCGTAAGTTTTCTTATGTTGAGCATTTCTGATTAAATTAATCATGGATTCTCTTGTGGTTAATTTAATTGAGTTTTTTTTTTATATAAATTCATGTATCATGATTATTAGTTAATATCCAAAGAAATCCTTCTTTTCATGTAAAAGTAAGATCGCTCTTGTTGTTCTTTCGGGAATGACATTTTATGGAGGAGAGTTCTTAATTGAACTTGTGCTTAATTGCCAAATCTTTGTGGGGAGTGCGGCTGTGGAATATTGTAGGAGTTTTCTTGTATCTTTATGAACTCCTTGATGAATGCATTTACTTTCGACTATATGATTGCTTCTAAACAAAGTTGATATGTTTTCTTTTAGTCATGAAGAATCTCTATGAGAATTTCATTATGATCCCAGTAGTTTTCGTACCTTTGTAAATTTATATTGACAAAAGGGGGAGAATTAATGTGTTGTTCACACTACAAATACATATGGTTTACGGAACATTATGTAAGGGGGAGTGGTTTTCATGTGAGATGAAGTATTGACTAAGGGGGAGTGATACATATCACCATAGTATTATTGTCAAAGTTGTGATACAATTGGACTTTGATGTTGAGTAATAATACTATGGCACTATATAATAATGATTGAGAGCTATTGTTTTCTCATTGTTATAGCTACGGATCTTCAACAACTATGATGCTGAGTTGAACATGTTCAGAATCACTGGAGTACTTGGAAGTGACGAACATTTCGAGTAATGTTGAAGAACCAAGGAAATCAAGCATTTGGATGAAAAGCTACAAAGTTTATTTATTTTGTAGTGCATATGTATTGATAGTTTTGTCACTAAAATTGACAAAGGGGGAGATTGTTAGAGAACTACTCGGTCGAACTCGTAAGCGTTGCTATCTCAAGCTTGTTGTCAAGTTTAGTTGCCAAAACTATAAGACTTGATTTCTAGTCTACTTATAGCTAAGTCTCAGATTAGGATAGAAAGTGTAGTTGAGCATTAGAATTCACGGCGTTCATCGATTGAAGACGAAGAACTACTAAGGGAATCTTGTTGAACTTCATCAACAAAAGGTATGTGGAGACTTGAACTCATCTATCACTCAAAAGTCTATCTACTCTATCTCCTATTTGAGACAAAAGTCGTATAGCTATATAGACTTCGATTATACACATTTGATAATTCGAGCTGGGTTTAACTCGCTTACATATTTCTCAAAATATGTGTTGGTAAGCATTCGCTTTAACCAAGTTCATCTTATATTCTTGACGAAAGTCAAAAGATGATCATGTGAAAATCACCTTGTAACATCTTACATAATTTGTGTGAGATAGTCATTTGATGTAGACTCGGAATGTTTTGTATGGATCATTCTATCACTTGAAAAATTGCTTCGAAGCTAATAGTTTGTGTGAGACAGCTATTGTCGTCTTCTAAGAATCTTTCAATGATTGAAATGGGGGTTTAGAACAAATAACCATGATTGGATATATCAAAGTATGCGTACTTGTATGCTAATTTGTGAAAGATATTCCAAGTCCGGGAACCATGGTATGCATACCCGTATGCGTACTGGTCATACTGGTTGGTTATTGAAAGTTCGGGAACTCAGTATGCATAACGGTATGCGTACTGGCGTTAGTTTCAAGTTCTAAAAATTCAACTGAGTTTTGGAAGGTATGCGTACCCGTTCGCAAACTGGCGAACCCCAACTTGGTCCGACCACTTAGGTATGCGTACCCGTTTGCATACTTGAGTAGGTTATGTTCTAAAATCGGTTTGTTCATGAACTAATACATTTATATATTAAGGAATGCAATCTTTTACAAACCGTGGCTATAATGTTCATGAATTGATTCGAGTGAATCAAAATCGATATTTTTTCAATTGTGTCTTGTATACTTCTATAAGAATATAAACAATTGAACAACTCTGGAACTAGTTTCATTTGAGTCATTTGAACTAGTTATGGTTAAGATGAATATGGTTGATATGAAAGTGTTCATATGGCTGACTTCGGTTAACTATTGTTGAGCCAACAAGGTGTACACGTTTAGGTACGGTTACCCATATCTAAATGAAGTCACTTTTAATTTGTGTGTAACAATCTAAGTTCGATCTAATGGTTGAAAGATATTATCTTGAGTCTAATGAGGTTTTCATCTAACGGTGAATATTGAATGCTTTGTTACCATGGTAACATTTATTGCAAACCCTGATTTGAAGACTATATTAAGGAGAACTCTAGCAAATGGGAAACCTAATCCCCACACCTCCTGTGTGATACTAGTTGCGACTAGAGTCGATTCTCCTTTAACCTTAGGTTTTTCACGAAACCCTGTAGGTTAACGACTTGAAGACTTCATTGGGATTGTGAAGCCAGACCCAACTATTTTATTTGTAGTTGCGTGTTCTGATCTTGTTGTTTTCTATATTATTGAGTGATATATTCTCTCAGATTTTCTCGAGATTTATTCTCTGATAGGCAAGATAAAAAGTAGTCACAAACATCTTTGTCTCATCGTTTGTGATTCCACAATATCTTGTTTCGCTACCATACGATTAAGATTATTGTGAGGTGATTGATATTTCTAGGCTGTTCTTCGGGAATATAAGTCCGGTATATCATTTGGCTCATGTTCACCTTGATTTATCAAAAGACGGAACAAAACTTCTAGGTATTTCTGTGGGAGACAGATTTATCTATTCAATAGACTTTTCTGTGTGAGACAGATTGGTTTTTCAAGTTTTCGACTTTGGTCGTAGCAACTCTTAGTTGTGGGTGAGATCAGCTAAGGGAATCAAGTGGGCAGAATCCGGCGTGGTTCTAGAGGCGTAAGGAACGCGACTGTACCCTGATCAGTGTGAGATTGGTTAGGGCTCAACAACATTCCAGTTCGAAGTTAACTTGGAGTAGGCTAGTGTCTGTAGCGGCTTAATACAGTGTGGTGTTCAAACATGGACTAGGTCCCGGGGTTTTTCTGCATTTTCGGTTTCCTCCTTAACAAAATTTATGGTGTTTGTGTTATTTCTTTTCCGCATTATATTTGTTTATATAATTGAAATATCACAAGTTGTGCGTAAGTTCAATCTATTGTGAATCCGACCTTAGGGTTGTTGATTAAATTGATTGGCACTTGGATATTGGTTTTTGATACCGTCCAAGTTGTTTCTTATAGTAATCAGGCTCACGGATTTTTATCTGTTTGACTTGATTATTACATTAAGAAACAGAGATACAACTCTTGGATATATTTCCATTGATTTAGTCTGACTGTCTAGTTGATTCTCTTGGAATTATATTTGAGATTGTCTATACCGATTGCCTAAACGAAATATTGGGTGAGGTTGTTAGACCCCCGCTTTTTCACTAACAATCATCTATCAGACTGACTACAAATAAAGTGCGTGTGTCTGGATAACTTTGTAGAAAGAACAAACTTTACTATTTGTATACCAAGGTAGATTAGATACCAACAAAATTTCCATAACCAAAAAATATCAATAGATATGCAATAAATACAAAGTTTCTGTTTTGTCGAATTCCAACTAATATCCAACTAATACACCGAAATCTCTCATGGATGACAACTCAACATTCGCTAACATACAAATATATTATACTAATATATTCTCCTGAAATAGGTTTTACTTACTGGGAAAGTAAAGACATATAAATTCGAAAACCCTAATAAATAATTTGAAAATATTTGGGTTCGATATCTCATCTAAATATCAAGGAATATCTTTGAACAATAATTAAATAATATTTTAGAACATGTTCAAATACTCATAATGTCGACATAGTGAACTTTCCCAAATATCAACTCATATTCTGAAACATGTAATCCCTAAAGTGTATACAGAAACCGGAAATACATTTTCCATTTGGAATCGGTCTTGCAAGTGATCCCCAAGGTAGGGATCGATCCTGCTAGAGATCCCCAATAGGAATCAGACCGCCAAAACCCTTTGATCCCTTTCAATTATATGAAACAAGTTTCGCAAGTATACTTCCATAAACTCATGTAGCTGAACATAGTTCTCTAGGCATAGAATCAACTCAAATTTCATCACACAATCTAGTAACGAATTACAGATATAGTGTTATGTTGCATATACAAAGTTCAAAAGATAAATGTTATACTTCGTATTCTCATATACCAAAGTTGTAACACAAATTGTATATTCTTCCTTGAAATTTTGATCTCACTAATGCTGGAGATTCATATATATAACTTCGCATGTTATGTTTTCAATATAAGTGACTTGAAAGAAACGCAGATATAAATGGAAACAAGTCAAGTCTTGTATCACTAACCTTGAACAGAAGGATGATGTGTTCGTTTATGTTAAAACGTCTTCAGGTTCTTCAGAGTAACACGAGTATGTCTCAACATTTCTAGACTTCATAGTCTAACCTAACGAAGTTGACTCTAGTAATCTAATCAGGTAACTCAAGTTTAGGAACTAAAATATGGCAACCAATCTTGGTGGGTTCAATCGAGCAATGCTCTAACATATTAAGCTTCCTTTGCAGGGATTTGTCAAAATCGTATGAAAAAGTAGTAATTATGGATTATTTTCTGTAAAAAAATGCATGGTAGAAATTCTGGAGGTGCCAACTTTCCATGGGAAATTCTACGGAAGTTACAGCTTCCACCTAAAGTGATGCATTGTTATGGAAATGTGACCACAAATGCCTTCAAACTAGAGGCATGACCGGGCAGATAATGCACAATATTGATATGATTTGTCATTTTTGTCGACAGGGAAATGAAAAGTGTAATATTTGTTTGTGGACTGTCACATAACCAATAGGGTTTGATTTGCTATGAATACCAATAATGCTCAACAACTTACTAATGTGAATTTTGATGATTGGTTACTTTCTTGGTTTGGTTCTGATGGCTCTTATCAGCAAGCTCTTAGATTTGTATGTCTAATTATGTGGTTTATACGGAAGCAGAGATGCTCTATGGCGTTTGACAATGTGAAGATTAATCTTATTGGACTAATAGTCTCAATAAATAGATTACCTAGTGACTTAGAAAGTCCACTATTACACAGAGGTAGCCAAGTTTTGAACACTAATAGAGCTCATTGGACACCTCACGAGGATTAAGAAACAAAGATCGACGTTGATGCCTCATTTTTAAAAGGCTTTAATCTAGTTGATCTGGGATTAATCAACGTCTTTTTACATGAAACTATGATGAAGCAAGATGTGATACAACCTATGCAATAGATGAGGTGCAAGCAGAGGGCTTAGAAGCTCTAAAAGCTATAAATTGGGCCATTGAAAGGAAGGTGTAAAAGCTACATTTGGAAGGAGATTGTAAGAATGTGAACGAGGCAATTGGAGAAAAACAATCTACTATATAGTTGACGACAACACCCATGATTGGCAAGATAGATTAAAACTCATAGATTTTTAGAAGATTTTTTATGTCTCAAGAAATGTTAATGAAGTAGCAAATACTTTAGCAAATACTTTAGCAAAATACGCAAGAGTCAATAACTCCAGTAATAGTCGGTTAAGAGTACCACCTCCATCCAATAAAATGAGAGTTATCATTAGCCAATTAGATTGGTTAAAACCGAAAATAAAACATCATATACCGGAAAGATCTTCTGTTTTAACCAACAACAAAAAATGTATTAGTTTTATAAAAAAGTGTCTGTGAAACTTGATTGTTCGATTGATTGACGTTATTCTAGCATAATTTAACATCAATGGTATATGTTATTGCATCTTGCCTAAGCTTACTCCTTAATCATTATGCACCACTGACGGAAAGTTAAAGCTTTTAGGAGATAAGAGTGTATCGCCTCAATATATGTTAAATTGGTAATTATGATCCTTGTTATTCTCTAAAGTATTTATAGTGTGTGTTACATAAATTGAAAAGTTTAAGGTTTGAGTCAAAAGATTTAGATATCAAGATTGTTGTACACAAAGGTGTTTGATAAATTGCCTCAACCAACTCTTGTGTTGTTTTGATGTTATTAGTGATCAATATACATGTGGGCATGATTATAACCCTGTTTTTCCAACATTATGTAACAGTTTGGCCAATTTACAGGACTATGTCTATGTGGAAATTGTAGCTGTTCAAGATGAGAAATGGGTTCTAGGCTATATTGAACCTCATTGTCTCATACGACAGTACATAGTACATGAACACTACATGCTATCATTTCTAACTTTTCTTTTTGCAACCCACTGGACGTGCGGGAATCAGTTTTCTTACTCCAAAGTGTTGCTCATATAGTCATATGTGTACACACATAAAAGGTATGTACTGAAGGCCACCTATAGGAGAGGGATTAGACTATGAATTTTGTCTGCGTTTAGGGATTAGATTATGGGGTTTTCTTCTTCTTTCGCATTTCCAAATTTTGCATGGATGGTCATTAACTTCTTCAGTCTTTCCTTGTGCGTGCTGTATGCATAATGCGTATGCTGCTTATACAACACCACCTGCACACAAGAAAAAAAATAAAAAACTAATAAGTGTTTACTAAAGGTGTCCATCGTCCACAATAAACGGAATGGCCCCAAATTGAGCAATCACGATAACATGTAATGCTTCAATTCCAAACATCATATCAGTTTGAAACCTAAATTCTAATAATTTTCTAATAATTTAAATATCCAAACCCACCAGTAATATGATTTGTCTAATTTCCAACTTAATCCAGGCTTTTAAAGTAGTACTATTATGAAGTGGGTGCATATTTTGTCACTCGAATAACAGACAAATGACACCTTGTTGACCTTACAGTGTCCATGCCATGTCCTCATAATATGTATAAAAACTAGAGATCTTCATTTCTTCAAACTCAAAAAAAATCTTCATCATCATTACAACTTTGAAGTTCCAAAACTACAAAGAAAAGAAAATCTCAGTTTACGATAAGAATCATATTTATAAAAAAAAAAAAAAAAAAAAAAAAAAGGAAATGGCAAGAATAGAAAGTTCAGTGTCTGAGACCATATTCACAGAATTGAGCTTAGGTTTACCTGGTGCTTGTCCTAAGAATTCATCAGTAGAGATCATCAAAGCTAATAACAATAAGAAAAGGGTGTTCTCCGAAATCGTGGACGATGAAGAAAGCAACTCGGCGATAACCGAAGAATATCCAAGAAAACAGAACAAGAACAGTAGTCAAGTTGTGGGATGGCCACCAGTTTGTTCATATAGAAAGAAGACCAAAACAGATGTGACTGTTGATTCAACTGCTAAATTGAGCATAAAAGTTTCCATGGACGGTGCACCATACCTTCGCAAAATCGATTTGAACGTTCACAAAGGGTATTCAGAACTTGCCATTGCATTCGAAAAGTTATTTGGGTGTTTCGGGACAGGTCAAGATTCGGAATATATTTCAATATATGAAGATAAAGATGGAGACTGGATGCTTGTAGGAGATGTTCCTTACAAAATGTTTACAGAATCTTGCAAAAGGTTGAGGATTATGAAGAGATCAGAGGCCAAAGGTTTCGGTTTAACGTTGTGACAAACTTGCCACGATTTGAGTTTGATTCATACGCTGAGGCGAAACTAAAATGACTTTGCGCCCGCTAATGATTAAGCTCATAGGGACAATAACTACTGTTTCCCAAAGAATATTAGTTAACGAGCCCTGATGTAAAAGATTAACTGATTTTCGATCGGCCTGTAATTGTATATATGGTCAATCAATGTCGTATAAAACATATATCTTCATACTTAAAAACACTTATGTTCTTGAAAATCGGATGTAAATTTATACTTATATATCAATGAATTTGGGTTACTAAAATGAATTTGGTTTCTCTTACATTTTACTACCCGTAGGATATACCATCCTCATAGTTGCATAACTCCATTTGTGTGTTGGTGAAGCGGCGAACCATCTCTCTTTTGACTTTACTTAAACTAGATTACCGTTGCCACGGTGGGGAGAGTCGACCGAAGAAAAATGAAACACTCTTGACTGCATAGTGCGTTATATATAATTTTTTGCCGGAATGTTATTTCTGAGGCATAAGTGAAAATATCACTTTTCTTGAAACTGAGTGAATACATCGTTTTATTAGTTGTAACGAAAAATTAGTTGATGCATAAACCAAAATATGGCTACATAATTAAAGTATTATGTATCTTTTGTGGTGGTTTGTATAATGGATATACATTTAATTTTCTAAAATTGTGCCTAAAATGATAAACACCTACGAATTTTTCGTAAAAACTCTAAATTTGATATTTTGTTTGTACTCGTTGCGTAGATTTTTTTATAACCTTTTCAACGAGATAAAATTTGTAAAATTCCAAGGCACGGATTTTTAGATATGTTATATTAAAGTTTGCTTTCCAATTATACCCCTAAAGAAATAGGATACATAAGGAGATATAGTAATTAGACTAAAAGGGAAGGATATTTTGATATTATACAGTGCACACTACCAAAATCTTTTTATCAAATTGCAAATTTATGTGAGGTTTCATTTTACAAAAAGTGGTCATAAAAGAGACTCCCTCCCTTCGGGCCCTCCGGTCGGTCGACCCAATTAATAGAAGAATTTCCACTCTTGCCTTTGAATTTTGTTGAGTACGAAATCAATGGAAGAGTTTATGCAGGCCCAAGGGTCTATGCAGGCAGTGTTCTAAATTGGGCCTCGAAAATTAGGAGCTAAAAAATGGAACCCTCATTTGGGGCATACAGACTTATTATGGCACCCAATGCAAGATTATAAGGGGTGTCTTAATGATGCTTAAGTTACTATAATACCCATGCATAGTATAAATTACATTACTACCCTTTCACTTAATTAAATTCTAATCCTAAAACTCTCCCACTAATTAACCATCCTAAAATTTAAACTTAAACTCACCCACTAATTTTTTTAAAAAAAAAATTAAACTTAAACTTAACTCCCCTTCTTCTCTCTTCGTCTTCTTCTTCTTCAAAACAGAAAAACCCAACCGAGCTCTCCCCCCTTTGATTCTCAAAATCTCATTTTTCAATTAAGTTCTCGATTAAACACATATATGGCACCTCGTGTTAAGCGATGCCCTAGAAATACGGTGCCGAATCCTGGTGTTGCTTCTGTAGCATCTCAATCTAGGGATTTTGGAAAAAATGGAGATGAAGAAGATAGTGGATTGATTGGTGTTGGAGAGCGAGAAATAGACCCTGATTCCATTAAATTGCACATAGAAAGGTATTTCCCACAAACCCATTGCTTGTTTTTTCGTATTTCGTTGATTTCATGACATTTAATGGATGCTTCGTCAAGGTTTTGGTAGTTCCAGCGTAGTGTTCGGCTGATATTCATTAGCCGGACCTTCTTTTTTTTTCTACAGACGAAGAACAGTTCGGCTGAAAACATGTTATGTTTTGAGTATCGAATTAGCCGAACCTTCATGTTCGGCTTAAAAAAAATTGTGTTATAATCAGCCGAACTTGGATACTATTACTTAATAATCCATCTTACACTGTTCGGCACAGATAAATATCAAATGTGCCGAACTTTACTCTGTGTATGGCTAATAGCTTTATATAAACTTGTCCATTTATAGGTGACTTATCACAGTGTTTAGTAGAATCATATTTATTTATTTTGGAAAATTAATTAAGGTTTATCATTTGTTTTAGCACCCATTCGGGAAAATTCAAAGTCAAGCTTAAAAGGAGAACAATGGAAGTGACTCCTTCTAATTCAAAAACTCCCAAACCTCGAGGTGGTGGCACTAAGAACTTACATGCAGGGAAAAGGGGAATTGACACGACTTTCTCTTTGCCTGTACAGCAAGAGGGTGACAGTGATGAAGATAAGGATGATGGTGATGAAGAGGAAGAACCACAAGAAGAACTACAACAAGAAACCCAACAAAAACAAGAGAAAGGGAAGAAGAAAGATGGTACATCAAGGCAGACAGGTAAGCACATTCCTAGTGATGATTATGTGATACATGATCGCGAGGATGGTTTTCCCCATGGTATTCCGGAAGATGGTGGAAGAGTGTTGATTGGCTACAAGGAGTCATGGGCGAAGAGAATTTATGAGACTCCGGATCACAGAGGTGCAGTACGCGTACTTAGACACCAGAGTGCCGCATATTGGGATATTTTCAAAAAGGCTCCTGAGGTGGTAGCTTTAGTACAAAGCTCTGGTTTATGGCCTGTTATTTTCTATGCACAAGAGGAATTTGATGCAGTTACTAACCCAGCCTTTTATGAGAGATTTTTTCCGGAGACTTACACATTTCATATTGTTGATGTAGGTATGGATATATGACCATTTCCCGAAATTGAATTTTGCCAAGGAAGATGACAAGTGGGTAGATACATTCCCTTCCTCTGGCAAATGGATTTTCAAGGAAAATAAGTAGAGGAAAGAAAAGGAAATCTTGATAGCTTTGAGAGAAAAGTTAAACTCTTTGACTGTTGAACAAGTTGTATTTCAACCATACAAAAAGGACGAAGAAGATGATGAAGTTGTTGAGGATGAAGATATGCCATTGGGGATGTACTACGGGCCTTTGTTTTATCCCGAAGGCTTTACATTGTTTGATCCCCGTCGAGTACTCCGTCAATATGGATTTATTCCAACGATTCCGGTGCTAGAGGAATCAAAGTTCAAGTTGTTGCCCAAGGGTTCTAAGGGAACCAAGAGTACGGAAAGTTCATGGAATGCCGAATATGATCCCGATCCTACCACTGATTATTGGGATAAATTGGAAGGGAACAAATTAAGTTGGGTTAACTTAGAAGAGTTGCGTGACGATCCTTATGAAGTTCTCCCGGAAGATTAACTTCACTTGTTCCAATGCCCAAACATAGCTTTCTCTCAACTCATCTTTCAAAAACCAAAAAGCAACGGTGAAAGGTGACTTGGTTGACGTATGACCAACAACGTTCATCAAGGGAATCTCATACTTATTGGTATTGTAAGTGCAATCCAATATGAGAACTTGTGGGAAGCATAACGCCAACTTTACGCATTCCGGATGGGCAATAAAAAGGTGCGTCACATGGCCGAATTCATCCAATTTCTTTTGGCAAGCATAGTTCTTCTTTTGCGCCAACCACAATAATTGTTGCATCACCAACCTACCTTGCAAATCCTTTCTTCTCAAAGTACTTCTCGCATTATAGATTTGTTGCAACGTAGTCTTGTTATTCTTATCATCCGCCTTCAATTTGCTAAAATTTTTAGAGGGTGGCATACGTGCTCATGTCATTTTATCTACTTCCACATATTCATGAGGTTTGAGTCTTCCGGCTCTATAATGTCCATGAAGATCCTTTGGACGTGGGTGGTTATGACGGC
>JAJJMB010008429.1:226699-386850 GCA_023531105.1 Papaver atlanticum | reverse complement strand
AAAAACATAAATTACGTTACCTACCAAGTCAGTTTGGAAGTGCTCTTTAGTATCTTCATGAATGACATCAACAGGCGGTGGTTGATCCTCCATAGTTTCCATTTCAGGAACAATCTACAAGAAAATCACATACGTTGAGGGTTAGGTTCGGCTCAGTCGTATTACTACTTGAAAGCCGAGCTTCATGTTCGGCTCATTCGTGTTAGCCTTCAAAAGACGAACTACAAAACATACTTAGGTTCGGCTTTGTGGGGACTAATATTATAAGCCGAACCATTAGACTTATGTTTTATCAACACAATAATATTAGGTTCGCCTGGAACACGAGTGAGCCGAATATTACACTGTAACCCAGAAATATTTTTGAAGTAGGTTCGGCTTATATAAGCACATCATTTTAAAGCCGAACCCTGGAATTTATTTGGCACGAAAATAATTCAATGTCAGTTCGGCTTATAAAGAATTCAATCGTATAAACCGAATTGTTCTTATTTACCAAGGTTCGGCATACATATTATCTGCCGAACCTAACTCTGTTGCGCCGAACTACTTACAAAAATCTAAACTTTCGGTGAATTCAAGCTACAAAACGGACATTAAACAACGTATACAACCATACCTGTGTATTATTAACATTGGGCTCCTCATCCATGTACTCATCTTCGGGATTTGGCTCCAAAAAATCTATCATCTTGAGCTTGAGAAAAAAGTTGAGTTTGAGATTGAGTTTGGGTAAAATCATTTTCATAATCCAACAAATAAGTCATCTCCGGATCTCCATCGTAATTGATATGTATTTTCTTAGCTTTACGTGATGAAGATTCACCTTCCTCACTCGAAGAAAAAAATAAGTTTTTTTTTTCCTACTCCTCCTCTTCTTCTTCTTCTTTTTCTAAAATACCTCACTCACTCTCTTTAAAAAGAAAATTATTAACCTAAATTAAATTCTAATCCTAACTACAATCATTAACGACTAATCAATAAAATTAACACTAATTAAACACTAATCATTCAGGGGTATTTTAGGATTTATGAAAAAGGTTGGATAAGGGCTACCCTAGAAACACTATTTCCCATCCTGTTTTTGTCTTATTTAAAAGGCCCCAAAATTTCTTTGTATGCCCCAAATGAGGGTTCCCAAAATGAATCACTTTTTGGGCACCACCCTATTTTGTGGGGGACCATTATGTGATAAGAATATTCACCCTATAGGGTGTCCCAAAGTGTGGAAATGACTAACCTACCCTTAACCTAATTTAATTTAAAACCAACCTAATCACAACCTATATATATATATAACCACATCTTCCCACCACCACCACCGACCACCACCTCCGACCACCAACCACCACCATCACCACCTCTAATATATAGCTTAACAACAAACCCATTACGTTTGAAAAAATGAGAAATAATCATCAAAATGAGTTGAAAATGGAAGTTGCAGACAGAATTTCGGCTAGGAATTTTGGGAAAACTTTATCAAACTAGCCGAACCTGATGGAAACGAAGAACATGAAGAAAAGTTCGGCTATTTCGCAAAAAAAAAGTTTGTAGACACAGGTTGCCGAACTTAGTTTTAATGGAGTTTTTGCTTTCAGGGAAAAGTTCGGATTATTTTTACTAGCCGAACTTTTAGTTCGGTTACGTCGCAAAAAAAAAATTTCCTAACCGAACTAAAAGTTCGGTTATGTCCCAAAAAAAAATAATCCTAGCCGAACTACACTAGCAGAAGAGTTCGGCTACCTGTTCTTCAGATTTCATAACCGAACTCTATTGTCATAGCCGAAATCAGTTTATAAAATTTTCATTTTTTCGAAAGTTTTGGCCAATTCAAGCAAGATTAACTAAATTTGAAGTATACCTAAGTACCCAAAACCCTCATTTCGAAATCAACCATCTTAAAAAAGAAAAAAACTTGCTTCTCAAAAATTATTCTTTTAAAAACACCCAACTAATTAATCTAACCTCACTAATTACTAATTAATTTAACTTAATTATTTAAATAATCATTACACTAATCACTAATTAGTTATTAACTAATCACTCATTAATCATTAACTAATTGCTAATTAATTTTACTTAATCATTGAACTAATCATTACATTAACTAATTAACTAACTTAATTAGGAGGGGTATGTTTGGTATGACCATAAATAGTTGGGTAAGGGATGGCTTTAGTTTACTTCTAAATAACCTACCAAAATTGAAATGATGGTCCCCTTAAAAATAGAGTGGTGCCCAAAAAATGGTTCTAAAATATGTCATATCTTAAAGAGGGTCCATAACCACGATCAAATATCGAGACTATAACTAAATTTGGTATGGATCTGGTTTTATAGGATTTGGGACCAAAACTAGTCACCGAACCAGGCTGAAACCAAATTTAATGGGGCATAAGTATAGTGAGCGTGTGAGGTTAGGCGTGAATACAGTGAGAGTCTAGGAGTTGGACGTAGATTAAAGTTGCGTCTGATTGTTGGGCGTTATTAGAAACACCTTCTGGGTGGAGCGCAAATATAGTGTCCACGCAATCCAACAGACACTATATGTACGCTTGGAGACGGGCGTGATTATTAAGTTCGCTTGAGTGGGGCATCCCATAGAAAGCGTGAGTATTATTAGCATCCTATAGCAGCCTTTTTCATTATGGGCGTAACTATAACATAACACAGAATATTGATATTCTAAGGACAGAAGTTGCTTATGTAGCTACACTGTCATCTCCTTCGTAAGAAAATCTCGGATGTGTCTACTAGTCTAGTAGTTGGAAACGTTGATAATAATGCAGACATCCGCGACAGGATGAACAAATAGCTCATATTATGGGTCTAACGAATGTAATTCTTGATTAGAAAAAGTAGCCAAAAAGTTACTTGAAAACCTATTAAAATTCTTAAAGTGGAGATTAATAGTCCTATGAATGAGATAATCATGAAAGACTCGCAATTTGATGCCTTTTCTAAGGAAACAAACTACTTCTAAAAAGTAGTAATTCTCTAAATGATGCTACCTTGTCAACGGTAGAATTTGACTGAGACCTTGAAAGAGCACTGAGCGAGTCTTAGGCACAAGAGATGATCTTTAAGCCAAGTCAACCTTATCAGATGTGCACTACCGATGAATAAGACTCAGAAGCCAAAAAAGATGCTAATGAGGATTTAACTAATCAAATCAAGTTCATACGTTCTCTATCTCCTGAAAATAGAGAAGAAGATATAGAATACCACTTCAAGCACATTCGTTCTCTGACTCTTGAAAATAAGAAATTAAAAAAGAGAATCCGGGGTCGTGAAATAGAGATTCGCTTACATGAATTTACTACCAAGGATGGACTCGAAAGGGCAGCCTTATTTCGTAAATGGATCCAGACCAGTAATAAAACTTTATTTTTAAAAACTTCTAAATGTGAAAAGCTTGGTAGATCTCAAAAATTTGAGATAAATTTATTTTTAACGATTACAGTGACTTGTAAACAAAGTAAGTGTTACTCTTTCTCGAGCAGAACTGTTACAGAAAGATTTTGTACTTCTCTTGAAAAATTCAAAAGTTTGGGAAAAGGAAAGGACTTCAATAAGTCCAGTCATAGCCCAACCAAATTAACCTTTATATTCTGAGCATGTAAAAAGTTTCATGATACACGGGGATTGGGGTTATAAAGAAATATATCTAGGCTAAAGATCACGTTCAACCAGATACTTCAAGAACAGTCATTAAATAAAGCACTTCCACTAATGTCAAAAGTACAGTATCTTCAAATGAAAAAAAAAAAAATCTCCAATCTCCAAAGAAAGCGATTCCACGGTGTTGTAACAGTAAACATCACATTTCTTATATTACCAACCAATGTCATCATTATTGTGGAAAGAAATGTCACTTATTAAAGAAAGAGATGTGAAAGTTAATAAGATTTTCAATGTTGTATGGGTGACGAATGAATTGGAAAAATTCGCTTCTAATAATGTTATTCCACTTAATAACTCAGGTCATTATTGTCTGAAGTTTAGGCGCGTAAAAGAATTAGTGTGATGATAGTTCAAGGTTTGCCTATTGTAATGACCCAATCCTCCACCGATACTGTCTCCACTTAGCCACTGCGGTTATCTAGCAGCATGGGGTTTTCAATGAGCATCTCTGCGTTAATCAACAACAACTTCCCGGAAGGTCACCCATCCTTGGATTACTCCCACCCGAGTACGCTTAACTACTGAGTTTTCTGCCAACTCTGGAGCTAATTGTGCTAAAAAGGCCTCGGTGTAGGAAAGGACAAAGCATTACTTATATTCCATTCGGCGAATCCTACCTGTCGAATCGGGGTATTACAATACCACCATCTTAAATTAGAGACGTCCTCGGCTCCGGAATATATTCAAGCCCAAATCTCTGACGTTCCTTCTCCCTCATGAGATCGATACCTGACTTATTCCGTCCAGTGTACCCTCTCACCCTCGACAAGTGACCCGTCGTCGGCTCTGATACCATTTGTAATGACCCAACCCTCCATCGATATTGTCCCCACTTAGCCACTGCGGTTATCCAGTAGCGTGGGGTTTTCAACGGGCATTTTTTCTTAATCCAGCAGTAACTTCCGGGGAAGTCACCCATCCTTGGATTACTAAGTCCACTAGTAGTAAGATGAGTTTAGGGAAGTTAGAAGACATCAACAAAGACTGGATTTGCAAGATTATCAGAAAGTTCTTTGGTGAAAAACACAACACCGTCTGGGACTGGAAGCACATCATGCACAACACGAGCACCTACGAAGCCATTTTTATTTAAGGGATATAATGAAACGAAGATGTTACTGGCAAGTAGGAGATGAGTCCATAATATCTACTTGGTTTGATACTTGGGACCCAACTATTCAAGGTTTCAAACCTATATTAGATAGCCAAATAGCTTAACCAAAGATCAAGTTTAGTCGCTCCTTCTCAATAACCCAAGAAGATGGAATATGCCAGCTCTCACAAAACTTTTTCTTTTCCCGGCGAATAACTCATATCACTGAAATCTACCTGGATGAAGACCTCAATGAAGTTATGCTGATTTGGACTCTCGTAACGAAAACGAAATCGCCTTCAAATCGTTCCATTAAATGCTGGCTAATTGAGGAGGTAATTTTTTTCTCTACCTTGAGTTTTGGTTTTAATTGGAAGAAGTTCTAGAATTTAAATTTTATGCCTTCTGAAGTGCAAAATTTCATTTACAGAATGGTCAACAATGGTTGAGGATTTTAAGAAAATTTTGAAAAATACGTAACTGGTTACATTAAAAATCACAAAATTCTATGGTGTGCATGATGAAAAGATAAAGCATCTACTCATTCATTGTCTAAATGCTCAAGCTCTCCTATTTACATCCCACTTGTCAGTGAGTGTTGATCATCAACCTGAGCTTATTGTCCAAAAGATATTGAGTACTTTTATAAATGCATATGACAAAAGAAAACGTGGGGGTACCAAAATACACACCCAGCTTTTTCTTAGGAAAACTATATGGACAAAACCTAAATAAAATTTCGAGAGTTCAACTTAATGAATCCCAATAAGGGAATAATATTCAGAGTTATATCTCTTTCTTTCACAATCAAAAAGTTGACAAAACCAAATCCGTGAACCTGATTTACCTGTGAGAGTTCTTGGACGATCTCAAAAATCAATATCCAAAAATCAATCAAGTTGTATCCAACAAACAAGGATGGATGTATCTATTTTGATTGATTTACATACAACTTGTGATATTTCAATTATAAAGATAAACAATATAATGTGGAAAAGAAATAACACAAACACCAGAAAATTTGTTAGCGAGAAAACCGCAAGTGCAGAAAACCCCGGGACCTAGTCCAAATTTGAACACCAAACCGTATTAAACCGCTACAGACATTAGCCTACTACCAATTAACTTCGGATTGGAATGTAGTTGAGACCGAATTAAACCCTCACAGCAATTCAGTTACAGTCGCGTTCCTTATGCCTCTTGAATCCCAACAGGACTCTGCGCAAATGATTCCCTTAGCTGACGTCCTTTACAGCCTAAGAGTTGTTTCAACTCAATTGAATCAAACCAATCTGCCTCCCACGGATAAGCTTATTTGTATGATTTTATTTTTGATCAATGGATCAAGGTGAGACTAAAAAATCGATAGCAATAGACAAATTCTAGCTAACCTCAAAATCCGTACTTATGCTTCCCGAAGAGCATCCTAGATTATTATTCACCTCACAAGTATTAAACCTGTGGAATCACAAAGTCTGAGACGAAGAGAACTTTGCGATTTTTATCTATCTAGTTTGAGTGAGAAGCTCAACAATCAAACAAGATCAGGATATACAAACTATCAAGATAAAAGATAGTTGGACCTCGCTTTACGAATCCCCAAGTGAAGTCTTTTTAGTCGCTAAACCCTAGAAGGGTTTTAGGGAGAGGACGAATCTAGTTTACAACTAGGACACACAAAGAATAGTGTCAGGGATTCAAAAATCCTAGTTGCTTGAGGTTCTCCCTTATATAAACTTCCAAAGTATAGGTTGCTTTAGGTTTAAGCTAAGATAGCTTTGGAACCAAGCAAACAATATCCACCGTTAGATGAATCTTTGAAGTGTGATTAACATAACAAGATATACACTTTGGTTAGGATGAATCGTAACCGAACCGTGTATGAATACATTGTTCATGGACGGTTAGCCAAGACTAGCCGATTGAACCATAAGCTTAATCATTTTCATATAACACTTAAGACTGTTTACTTGAGTCACAACCATAGGTTCTAATGTGATCAATCATGTCTATATAATGTTTTTAGAGATTTATTCAAATGCCAATTATCTCACAGAAATAATTTTTATGCATCTGAAAATATTCGACAGGACAAGTACGTGTACTCTACCTTGTTCGTGATTGTTTATGTCATGGTACGTGTACCGGGAATTGTACCCTTAAGACAAAAACAAGTTCATGAACTTACAGAACTTTTACGGTTTGCGTATTGGGTATGGATACCGCCTTGGTTTCAAAACCAATAGTTCTTTTACGGTATGCATACTGGTATGCATACCATTCCTGGTTCACGAGCAACATACTTTTTATGGTATGGATACCGGGTAGGCGTACCAAAAAGTTGATGTCGACATATAGCTACTCCGGTACGTGTACTGAGTATATGTACTACGGTTCCGGACCTATAACAGTTTTATCTAGTATGTGAACTGGTATGCATACTGTCTTGTATTCAGATTTACAGTAGTTCTATATTTCTCTCTAAATCAATTCGAAACATTCCCAAATAACATCAATGACACATATCACTGTTCCAGACTATTTTCGAATGATAATCTTGAATCACGATTTAGATTATGAACATTAAATTGTTCTTAACCGAAATTCATCAAGTATGAATAAATGTTCATTAAGCTTAGTCATATATATTTCGATAACTAATTACCAAGATAAACTTGATTCGAAATTCTTGTTATGCTTGCAATAGTCTAATTAGTCATGTGACAGCGTCTCATAGATAGAAGGATAATATAACTTGAGAAATATGTGGTTCAGTCTTCACTTACCTTTTGTTGAAGAAGTTCTCCAAAATCTTTAGTTGATCTTCGCCTTCAAATGGTAGAACGTAGTGATGTACGATTCTCAACTACACATCTATCCTGATCCGAGACATGACTAATTGTAGACTAGAAATCAAAATATAGTTTTGATCAACTAAATTTAACAACAAGCTTAATATAGCAACACTTGTGAGTTCGACCGAGCAATGCTCAAACATTTTGGTTCTGTTGCTTGCATATTTTGGTGTTGGTGGAAGACTAGACAAAAATTTGTGTTTAAATAAAAGCCTCCTTATATCAAATTGGTCTTAAGAGATGGTTCTACTCTTTTATTCACTTACTGGAACACATGTTGTCACTAACTACTTCGAAACAACATCTCCTCTCTGTGGTGAATCTCAAGGCTTCGTTCCAGCGGTTCAATTAGATAATAAGATTGAGGTGGACAAGTACATTATTTATATTATTAAAGGTGACTCTCAAATTTATCGTAAATCTGATTAACTTTCTGAAAAAGCGGGGGTCTAACAACCTCACCCAATATTTCACTTAGCAATATGTATGGACTAACTCCAATATACTTTAAAGAGAATCAACTAGACAGTCAGACTCAATCTTAATAAAAAGAATATCAAAGAGTTATATCTCAATCTCTCGATTCAATCCGCAATCAAACAACTAGGAATTTGCGAGCCTGATTGAATACAAGAGAAATAACTTGAACGGTACCAAAGACCAATGTTCAAGGATCAATCAATTTCAATCAACAACCAAAGGTTGGATTTACCAATTGATCGATTCAACGCACAACCTGTGATATTTCAATTATATAACAAAATATAATGCGGAAAAGAAATAACACAGACACCAGAAGTTTTGTTAACGAGGAAACTGCAAATGCAGAAAAACCCCGGGACCTAGTCCAGATTTGAACACCACACTGTATTAAGCCACTACAAACACTAGCATACTATAAAGCTAACTTCGGTCTGGAATGTAGTTGAACCCTAATCAATCTCACACTGATTCAAGGTACAGTCGTGCTCCTTTCGCCTCTGATCCCAGAAGGATACTACGCACTTGATTCCCTTAGATGATCTCACCCACAACTAAGAGTTGATACGACCCAAAGTCGAAGACTTGATAAACAAATCTGTCTCACACAGAAAAGTCTATTGAATAGATAAATCTGTCTCCGACAGATATACCTACGAGTTTTTGTTCTGTCTTTTGATAAATCAAGGTGAACAGAAACCAATTGATAACCCGGACTTATATTCCCGAAGAACATCCTAGAATTATCAATCACCTCACAATAATCTTAATCGATTAACGAACAAGATATTGTGGAATCACAAACGATGAGACGAAGGTGTTTGTGACTACTTTTATACCTTGCCTATCGGAGATATAAATCTCAAGCCAATCTTACGATTGTACTCAATAACGATAGAAAACAGCAAGATCAGATTACACAACTACAGAGAAAATAGTTAGGTCTTGCTTCACAATCCCAATGAAATCTTTAAGTCGTTAACCTACAGGGTTTCGTGAAAAACCTAAGGTTAAAGGAGAATCAACTCTAGATTATACAACTAGTATCACACAGAAGGTGTGGGGATTAGGTTTCCCAGTTGCTTGAGTTTTCCTTTATATAAATTTCAAATCAGGGTTTGCAATCTAAGTTACCTTGGTAACAAAGCATTTAATATTCACCGTTAGATGAAAACCTGATTAGATTCAAGCTAATATCTTTCAACCGTTAGATCGAACTTAGCTTGTTATACACAAATGAAATGTAACTTCATTTAGGTTTGAGTAACCGTACCTAAACGTGTACACTTAGTCGGTTCAACAATAGTTAACCCATGGTTAGCCATATGAGCACTTTCATATCAACCTTATTCATCTTTACCATAACTAGTTCAAGTGACTCAAATGAACTAGTTAGAGAGTTGTTCAATTGCTTAGATCTCATAGAAGTATACAAGACACAATCGAAGCAAAATCGGTTTTGATTCACTCGAATCAATACATGACCATTATAGCCACGGTTTGCAAAGATTTCATTCCTTATTATATAAATGTTTTAGTTCATGAACAAACCGATTTTAGAAAGTAACCTACTTAAGTATGCAAACGGGTACGCGTACTTAAGTAACCGGATTGAGTTTGTTTTTCACTTCCAAACTCCAGCAGAAATTCACGGACGTGAAACTTCCACCAATATGCGTACATGTACGCATACTTACCCGGATTTCCAACAACCGCCGGTACGCATACGGGTACGCATACTTTGGGTTCCCGGTTTTGGACTTTACACAAATGTGATAACACACTATGTTTATATCCAAACATGGTTACTTGTTCTAAACTCTCATTTCAATCATTGAAACTTTCTTAGAGGATGTTAAAATAGTTGTTATTCACAAACTATTTTCATCAAAGCGATTTTCAAGTTATTGAAATAATCAATATGACTATCGTCATGAGTAAAGATGAACTTGGCTAAAGCGAAAGCTTACCAACACATATTTCGAGAAATAGATAAGCGAGATAAACTCGGCTCGAAATAGCAAATGTGTATAATTGAAGTCTATATAGTAATACAACTTTTGTCTCAAATAGGAGATAGAGTAGATAGACTTTTGAGTGATAGATAAGTTCAAGTCTCCACATACCTTTTGCTGATGAAGTTCCACAAGTTTCCTTGAGTAGTTCTTCGTCTTCATTCGATGAACGCCGTGGAGTCTAAAGCTCAACTACACTTACTATCCTAATCCGAGACTTAGCTATAAGTAGACTAAAAATCAAGACTTATAGTTTTGACAACTAAACTTGACAAACAAGCTTGAGATAGTAACGCTTGCGAGTTCGACCGAGCAATGCTCTAACACTTTCCCCGCGTGAATCCTCATTAGAAAGTTAGGCATATTATTTTTGAGATCCACATATTATTTCAAATTCAACAATGTATGAGAACTCATTAGCCGGTAAACTTGCTAGCTGTGCTATACTCAACCATATCTCTCAACCACGGTTCAATTTTCCTTTTTGTTGTGTTCTAGTTGTTTTTGTAGTGAGAACGTTGTCAATGAAAAAGTAGATAGACGTTGTCAATGAACGTTGTCGTTGTTACTTCGCTTGATGGCCAATAAAATTTATTTTGCATGATTATCTGTAAATTTTTCAATGCATTAACTCATAAAACCATGGGAATGGGGAGGAATGGAACAATGGACACATAAAGACATAGTTGTATATCGTCATTTTACCGATAAAGTATGCTCTTCCTAAGCCCCATGGATGTGAAAGGTTTGGACAACAACACTAAGTCACATGTTACCCTCAGTGTAGTCAATCTCGGCCGAGATTCCGGCGGTATTTTCGGTTTCGCCCCTATAGTGAACGATTTTCACAATCTCGTCGAGCCAAGATTTAAACGCGAATCTCACATGACTGGCCCACTTATCGGCTGAGACGAGTCATCCCCAAATTACTGTTTTCAATTTTCTAACTTTTTTCACAACAAAAATCATCTTTTCAACAACAAAGAAACAAAAGTTTGTAACAAAACCCTAGCTACGTTATACAACAACACCATCTATTGAAGCAGTAGATGACGAAGACATTACAAAAACATAGTCAAATGTAATTAAATCCCTGTTATTCTTGTATCTGATCTTTTTTTTATATGGTTTCCTTTTTTACTTTTGATTGTTAAACGAAATTTGATTCGGGTTTGTTTTCAATGATTTCATTGAGGGTTTTTCTTTTTGCTGGACAAATTTAGTGATTAAGGCTTTGATTTTTGTGATTAGATTGATATTTAGGTTGGAAAGTTTCAATTTATATTTTGGAAAAGATGATAAAATAGGCCACTTCGATAGTAATGTCGATATAGGCACTCTACGCGACTATATACCCACTCTGACTGTGATCTTGTTCGAACTTTTTTAAACTGCATCACCTCTTAGGAAATCTAACAGAGATGGAAAACAAGTATTAGCTCCATGGACTAGTTCTTGGTCACTGAAACAACTAGCAGTATTGTAGTCAAAATATCATCATAAACATTTAATACTATGACAGCTAGTTATTCAAATCTGGGACATGTGTCATCCAATTAACCTGACCAATAGTAATCAAGATAGATTACTTAAGCTAATATACATTTACAAAAAGTTAAACCTATATTCTTTTTCTATTTTAAAAAAATGGTGTGGTTTCGTTGGATTTATACAAGCTTTACATGTATATATGTGCACATTTGTACCAAATATACTTGACCGTTGACACACATGTATAAAATTTGGGAACAAGGATCGAAAAATTATTCCGAGATTTTCACCGCGAATGTCCCAGAAATCTTGTTTTACCAGCGTCTCACTCCCGACCGAGACGGACCGAGATCCGAAATTGACGGCATTGGTTATCCTTGGAAAACTATCTTCCATGGTGGTGGATATCCTCCACAAATTTCCAATCGACGTGGCCAGAGCAACCTAAGGGAGCAATAATTATCAATATATCAGCTTGGGCCCTTCAAGGGATTCAAGGGATTCACCGTACGATGAGTACATTTATATCACCACCACCATTCACGTGGGGAGGAAAACGAGCACCAGCCACCAGCTGACCACTAATTGAGGCAGCACCCCAAAATAGACTGGTCGGTCCTAGCTGTATAAGCACAGAAACTTCAGTCATAGCTGTATAAGCACCAAAAATCAAGGACCCCTCCACTGTGAACTTGCATAGAAAGGACCAGCACAATAGATTGTCTTCAAATTCCAAGATTTTACTTTATATGTGGAACCATTGTAGGTCCAATTTTTACTTGGCCAGTTTCATTCCAAGCTGCCCAAAGGAAAAGAACAAGACAATCCACAATAATATCTTTTGTTTTTGTGTTTTAAGTTAATTATTTTTTCTTTCTGTAGACGTGTGGATTAATTTGCATGTGCTCATGGCTCTACCTTGCCAACTACTAACATTATTTTAATGTCTAAACATTATTGTGATATTTTCTTTTGATAGTTACGTTACTTATGTATCATCATCGAATTTGTTCCTGGATAACTGTAGATATGTTTTATGCCGTGTGTTAGCATTCAGCGACAAGCAATAAAATGAAAACATGCTTGAAGTTAAGATCGGCAAAAGGGTTATTCGACCGGGAAACATACATGATAAATTCATTGCCAAACTACGCGCCTAAATTTGTCAGGTTCGGCATTTATCCTATCCGTGCATAGTAAGAACGATGGCTCATTGGTTACCTTTTACAGAAACGATGCCTCATTGAAGCGGCAAAGACCACAACAGCAAAACCACTACACAAGATTGCACGAAGCAACAGGAAAAACCATGCCGGTGTTACTATAATATAGTGGTAGAATCCCATGGTTATTAAATCAGTGACCCGAATTCGAAACTCGCCGCCACCATTTACCAAAAAAGAAAAGAAAAAGGAAAACCATCTTATTTCCTTCCTACTAGTCCACAACTATATTTACACCACCTGAATCCGAGGTATTGGACTGGTGAATCCGATGAATGGTGCGCCCTAAACAAATGCCACTTTTGCCGGATCCGAGCGCGTAAGAATCCTAGTAAGCAGGTGGCAGTAACTTGAAATGAAATGAAAAAATGTGGAAGGAATCTCATATTTTATGTGAACTTAATTTAGAAAGATTTTTTGGGCACCACTATTTTTTTTTGGACCATGATTTGATTAGGCCACCTACCTTATAGTTATAAGAGGTGTCTTAAAAGGTGGAGATGACTAGTTTACCCTTTAACTTATAACTCTACTATTTCTTCTTCTTTTATTCTACAATTTTTCTTCTTCTCTTCTTCATCAATTTATGATCATCTAAACCTGATCATATACAAATCTAATCAAAATCATCATATTTTCATCGTCGTCGATTCATTGAATTTTTACCGTCGATTATCAATCTTTTGTAAACAAACTCGTCCATAAGTCACAAACCTATTACTTCTAATTCGTTTTTGATTGAAATTTTTGAGTAGTAGTCATCAAAATAGGTGGAAAATGGAAGTTATAGTAGTAAGTTCGGTTAGGAATTTTGTGGAAAAACTAGCCGAACTTGCTGGAAATGAAGAACATGAAGAACAGTTCGGTTGTTTCGCAAAAAAAAATTCCTAACCGAACTAAGGTTTGGTAACTTCACAAATTTTTTTCCTAACCGAACTAAGGTTTGGTAACGTCGCAATCTTTTTTTTTTCCTAACCGAACTAAGGTTTGGTAACTTCGCAACAAAAAAATCCTAACCGAACTAGGGTTTGGTTACGTCGCAATTTTTTTCCCCTAACCGAACTAAGGTTTGGTAACGTCGCAAATTTTTTTCCCTAACCGAACTAGGGTTTGGTTACGTCGCATTTTTTTTTCCTAACCTAACTAAGGTTTGGTAACTTCGCAAATTTATTCCTAACCGAACTAGGGTTTGGTTACGTCGCAATTTTTTTTTTTCCTAACCGAACTAAGGTTTGGTAACTTCGCAATTTTTTTCCTAACCGAACTAGGGTTTGGTCACATCACAAAAAAAAATTCCTAACCGAACTAAGGTTTGGTAACTTCGCAAAAAAAATTTCCTAACCGAACTATGATTTGGTAACGTCGCAATCTTTTTTCCTAACTGAACTAAAATTTGGTTACGTCGCAATTTTTTTCTCCTAACCAAACTTTTATCTGAAAACCTATATATTGATTTAATTTATTTATTTATTTGATTTAATCTTATACTAATCATTAATTATGTTAACTAATGATTCAACTAATCATTATAATAACTTAATTGAAAAGAGTAATTTTGATATTAAAATAAATATATAGATAAGGAGTGATTTAGTTTTACTTCAAATATCTTTCCAAAAAAAAAACCAATAGTCCCAAAAATCCGTTCTTAATTTATACACATCTAATGTGAATGCGGTCCCATTGATCACAACAACACGTCAACAACACACGTAATGTTTCATTTTCCGAGCATCAAAAGGCCCAGATAATTAATTACCTAACCTAAATAATCAAAAATCCCCAAACAAACCCTTGGTGACCACTCTGTCTCAGTTACAACCATTAAAAATAATCTTATTAAGTAGGCCAACTTTGTCATCTAAATCACAGACAAGCAACCTGTAGTGCACCTGTACATTGTTCCCACCTTGTCCCCCCTTCTCATATTCCTCATCTTATAAAACCTTCTAGTCCTCCAATCCTAACTACAAACTCAAATCACATTCTACTCAAAAGAGCTCCAAAACTAGAACTAATAAGTAAAAATCAAATCTCAATTTAGCAAACAAGAGTTATATTTTAGAAGAAAATGGCAGCAAAACAAGGATTAGGCTTTGAGATAACAGAACTGAGGTTGGGTCTTCCCGGTGCTTCTTCTCCAATGGAGATCAAGAACAAAAAAAGGGTATTTACTGATATCAATGAAGACGAAGAAAACAACTCGGCAATCACCGATGACCGTAGGACAAAACAAAGTAAGCCTACTCCTCAAGTTGTGGGTTGGCCTCCGGTTTGCTCATATAGAAAGAAAAACAACACTAACAAGCCTGATAATAACAAGCAAGGGGAGTTTTCCAGTACCGTCGCCGATGAAGAAAACAGTTCATCGACGGTGACCGAAGATTATTCAAGAAAAGTACAGAACAAGGCTACTATTACCAATCAAGTTGTGGGGTGGCCACCAGTTTGTTCATACAGAAAGAAGAACAACACTAATGGGTTGAATGCAGTTGTTGACAATCCTGCTGCTAAATTGAACGTAAAAATTTCAATGGACGGTGCACCGTATCTTCGCAAAATCGATTTGAACGTTCACAAAGGGTATTCAGAACTTGCCATTGCATTCGAGAAGTTATTTGGGTGTTTCGGGATGGGTAAAGATTCCGAATATATTGCAATATATGAAGATAAAGATGGAGATTGGATGCTTGTAGGAGATGGTCCTTACAAAATGTTTAGTCAATCATGCAAAAGGTTAAGGATTATGAAGAGATCGGAAGCAAAAGGCTTCGGATTAACGTTGTGACAAATTTTCATTTGTGCAAATTAGGAGTTTGATTCATTAGCTGAGGCGATGTGCCCGCTGATAATTAAGGTCATAAGGGCAATAACTACAACTTAGAAAACAACATCTTCAAAACTATGTGTATACAACTATATATTGATGTATTTATACTCATCTTTTATCAATCAAAATTTTGTTTACATAAACGCAATTGGATTCTCTTACATTTCACTATATACTTGTAGCATATTTACATTTACATTCTGATTCCAGTTTCGTTTATTTCATTGCTCTTGCCTTTGGTCCAATTCATGAGATGCACCAGTCCACTGACCACCCAATTGGAAGGAGGGGTGAATCAAAATGTACAGTCCACTGTCCACCATAAGATCCGTAACACCACAATAACTTGTGAATGTTTCAAGTCTCAACTGCTTGGGAATTATTCAGATCTTCACTTTGGGTCTTCAAATGAATGAACACATCCATAAATCAGATTTCACATTTAAGTTATAACACGAAATTTAGAACTTCCTAAAAAGAAAACGTAACAACAAAATATTGTCAATCCTAACCCTCAAAACAATCAGAATTCTTTAATCAGTATTCAACTTTCCTTTTATCATCAGATATATTTTCTCACCAACCCAATATCATTTTGTAATGGCAGTTCCCATTTTTAAATATATTATTCATCATCTAAACATGTCAATAAACCCACAAGTACTTTTGTATTTTTCATTTCCATTTTACCAATACAGAATGCCCTTCCCTTGCCATTGTTGCCAACAAGTCAAAAAGTAGAGGAAACAAAGACTACTCAAGTTTCCCTTGAAAAATCATCTTCCATGTTCGTAGAAATCCTCCCCAAATGGTCCATCAACTTGTCCAGGCTCAATGGGTGAAAATACTAGGCAATTGCTAAAATGCTATTCCCTCCGTATTTGCACATAAACCAATCTATAAATTTGAAACGGAGGAAGTTTAATTCTACAAAAACTTAAAATGCAATTTTACAGAGGAAGAACAATAGAAGGGTGTCTAAATGAGACCTTCAAGGTCTTCAACGATAGGAGGAGTACAATTTTGCCATGATTATTAACACCAGGAGAAACGAGCACGGACAACCAAAAATCCGGGCACACAGAATAGCACTCCAAGAGAGACTGGTCCAGTGCTAGCTGTAAGTAGTATCAGCATCCAGCAACATATGCTTAACTGTAAAAAAAAGCACTAAGACCCTTGGACCACATTGCTTAACCATGACAGAAGGTCCAGGAGATTGTTCTCAACTTCCAAAATTATCACTTTATAAATGGAGGGGAAAATAATCGTTTGGTCATTTTTTAGGTGGTCCCAAGTCAGTTTAGTCATTTGGGAAAATACCTTTACTGTTTGGTCCATAATTATTTAAAAATATAAAACAGATAAAAATACCCTTCCGTGTTAATTTTTACTTATTTTCTTATAGCAGTTTATTCGTCAAAACGAACTCCTGTTAATTTCTACTTATTCGTCAAAACATATAAACCAGAGTTCATTCGTCAAAATGAACTCCTGATAAAAACATATAAACCAGAGTTCATTCCAGAAATGAACTCCTGATAAAAACCTATATAAACCAGAGTTCATTCCAGAAATGAACTCCTGATAAAAACCTATATAAACCAGAGTTCATTCCAGAAATGAACTCCGTCATCTTCATCTTTTTCATCAGCAGCAGCAACTCATCTTCATCGTCTCCATCATCAGCAGCAACAACAGACGAAAAAACATCAAAATCTTCATCACAAACCAGAGTTCATTCCAGAAATGAACTCCATCATCTTCATCTTCTTTTGTAGATCCGAAACTTACCCAAGCATGTGAAGATGATAAAGGTTCATCATCATCATAAATAGCAGCAGAAACTTCAACCTCACCGTCTTCATCATCAAAACAGCAGCAAACATCACAAAAAAAAACCCCGCAAAACTTCATCGTGTTCATCATCATCATCATCATCGTTCATCTTCTTTATCACTAGCAGAGAAAAAAATAGAGAGAATATAGAATCGTTCATCATCATCTTCATCTTCTTCATCACTAGCAGGAAAAAAATGGAAAAATGAGAGAAACTAGATCTGAAAACAGGAAGAGGGAGAAAGTAAATATGAAAATAAGATATTTTCTAGGTTTTTTTTCTATATATGTGGTCCCAAAAGGATATTTTTGTCACCACACAATGACAATTATATCATCCATGACGTCATCGTAGGACCAAACCATAATTTCTAAGACCAAACTATAAAATATATTCTGAAAAAGTACCAAACAGAAAGTTGACTAGGTCAACTGGACCAGACTCTTTCTAATATATTATTTCTAGGACCTAATGGTATTTCCTTCTAAATGGAGCCACTATAGGTCCAATTTTTCTTGGCTATTTCCTTGGCAAATTCCCCAAACAAAAACCAGCAAAACAATCCAAAACTATATCTTCTGTTCTTATGTTTTGTGTTAATCATTAATTTGCATGTGACTATAGTTCCACATAACCACCTAGCAAATCTTGATTCTAGACAATGTGATATTTTCTTTCGATACGTATGTAACATCAAAATCTGTATCCAGATATATTTTCTTGATTTGAATAAGAAAGCACATTTCGTTCATACAAAAAGATGTTGGGGTTTACCCCGTTAGTAGCTAAATGATGCATTTTATACAGTTCAAAAGTACATGCATATAGCAATGACACGCTACATGCATGGAGGATGCATATATAGACGATGCGCACGTTACTGAGAAAAGTGATGCGCGGATACACACATACTCCATTGTTGAAACTTGAAGCAGTTGAATGGTTTGAAACTTGAAGTTAATGAAAGAATGTGCAAAAGGTATTCTATACGTACTTAAATTACACACAATTAATGAAGGACGGCTCCATTCACCACAATTAATAATGTGGGTTGTGCAAAGCGTGGCAAGCCGATTTAAAAACTTTACTAAATTTTTCGGAGATTCTCTCTCCAGCCTACCTGATACCTGTTCCTGGAAAAAGAAAAAGGTCACGGTTCTCGGCTCCATTAACCACAGGCATCATCACATGTAATGTTCCATTTCTAAACATCATACTAACTCAGAGGGCCAATAACGACCTAACCCTAATAATGAAAATCCCACAACCAACGCTAGGTGAGCTCTGTCTCAACTACAACCATTAAAAATAGTTTTGGGTAGGCCAACTTTGTCATTTAAATTACAGACCAACAGACCCAGTTGACCTGTACCTTGTCCCCGCCTAGCATATTCCTCTTCTTATAAAACCTAGCAGTATTCCATTCCTAAAACTCAAACTCAAAACACATTCATCTGCTTCAAAACTCAAAAGCTTCAAAAGTAGAGAAAAAGTGAAAGGAAAAAGAAAAATTTTCAAACAAGATATTTATTTTTTGTTTACAAGAAATGGCAACAAAACAAGGTTTAGGTTTTGAGATCACAGAATTGAGGTTAGGTCTTCCTGGTGCTGCACAGCATCCTACTCCGATGGAGTTTATCAAAACAAATGATAGTAAGAAAAGGGTCTTCGCTGAGATTAACGAAGAGGAAGAAAACCACTCAACAATCACCGACGATCATAAGAAAAAACCAAGGAAGCCTGCTCAAGTTGTGGGATGGCCACCAGTTTGTTCATACAGAAAGAAAACCAACAATAACACCATTGCTGTTCAAGAGAAAAACAAAGCTGACTCATTAGGTCAAAAGTTATACGTAAAAGTTGCAATGGACGGTGCACCATATCTTCGAAAGATTGATCTGAATGTTCATAACGAGTATTCGGACCTTGTTGTGGCTTTCGAGAAGCTCTTTGGTTGTCCTGGTTGCATTGGTAAAGATTCAGATGGCTCAGAGGAATATATTCCCCTTTATGAAGATAAAGATGGAGACTGGATGCTTGTAGGAGATGTTCCTTACAAAATGTTCAGCGAAGCATGCAAAAGATTAAGAATTATGAAGAGATCAGATGCCAAACGCTTTGGATTAAGATCATGATACCGCGGCATTTAATTACGGATTAAGCAAACTTTATACACAATAGCTAACTTAAAGCTTGATCATATTACTCGAGAAAATATTGTTCCAAGGCAAAAAATGTAAAGAAAGTACTTTTTGATTATATACAATACGTAGATAGTAATATCCCAATTCAGTGAAATGCAAAATGTTCTTATTTCCCTTGATCATCTACATTTTCTTATCCTTCAAGTTATTCTTTTAACGAAAAACGTTTAGATTGTGAAAACAAAAGCGACATTACAAACTGTCTAGTGTCAAGGTCTTGCAGTTCTGACGAAATTACAAACTTTTCAATGCGTACTTATTTGTCGATCAAAAAAAGGTCTTCCGGTCGAAAAGCATTGCATCTCTATGTAAATTATTGTGTCGATGGTTCTAAGTTACGTCTACCTGTTAATTAGCTAGAGAAGGGCCCAAGCATTAATACACATACGTGTATATTATCACATCGACCTGTTAATGTCTAGCATTTATGCTCGACTAATAATACAAGTTAGTACCAGCAATATTAATTAGACGTTGGTCCCAGTTACCAGCCGAGGACAATGCATCATGGAAGGGTTATTGTTTGCCACATGATTTTTGTGGTTGTCTATTGAACTGACGACAAGGGCGGTGCCAAAGAAGAGATAACTATGCATTGATGAGTATCCATTATGTAATTTATATGTACTTGTACCAATAAAGAAGCATCTTTCCATACACTTGTAAGTTGCTTGAAGATTGGCTATTTGAGTTAGGTCAGGATTTCTATACATTAAGCATGAGTTGTAGTGTTTTGCGGTGATGGACAAAGAAATTTTAATTTTACACAATTTCATCTTACAACAACCGGCTTGCCGTTTAATATTGTTTTGCGGTGAACTAGCTAAAGCTTCCTTCCTATTGGTAATACTGTTTTTTCTTTCTCAATAATTTGACTATGTAATTTTCTTTTTAGTTTTTTTTTTTGGTCCGTATTTTGATCACTAAAAATAGGAAAGGAGCTAATGAATCTAGCTATGGGGAGGTAAAAAATTTCCATAAGATGGCAAAAATGGGCTTTGAATCCCATATAATAAAGAAAAATTGGCTTGGCAGCCAACCGAGCAGGGTTGGCAACTGCCTAGCCTTGCCATTGGCTGGCTCCACCTATACAAAAAATAAGTTTCAAAGGGTTTCGAAGCGACTGATCACATGAGACATCCAGATGGATTTCATGTCAGAACACGAAGGAGTTGTCAAGAAAAAAGAAAAAAACACACACAGAAAGGAGTTAACCCTGTATTCCGTGGACTTACATCACATGTTAAATATCAGTCCTTCCATCATAAGAGAGATGGTTTGCACAACCGTGCAACACACCTTGCTATAACAATCTTGGGAGCCAGCCCAGTAGGATAAGCAGCTGCCTAGCCTTGTCATGACTGGCTCCACCCATACAAAAATAAATTACTAGGGGTTTAGAACCGACTGATCACAAGAAACACCCAAAAGGATTTCCTGTTAGAACACGACGGAATTGTTGAGAAAAAGAAAATAAAAAAACAAACATAAAGGAGTTAACCCTGTATTATGTGGACTACACCACACGCAAATTATTGGTCTTTTCATCATAAAAGAGATGGTCTGCACAACCGTGCAACACACCTTGCTAGAACATCTTAGGCCATCATAAAAGAGATGATTTGCACAACCGTGCAACATACCTTGCTATAAAAACTTAATTATTGGCAAACATCTGTGGTTATAGGGTGGCTATTAGCGCCTTGTCAAATAGCATTGTGAATTGAGGCTTTAGTCAGACAATGATGCAATATTCAGCAAAGACAAGTAATGCCTTTCGCATATGCGATATTGATGGTGCAATATTGCATGTCCGAGAATTCACGATTGACATGGTTCAAGAAATGGACGAAGGACATAGAGTGACCTATACATTGGTCTAAGGCTTCACATAAAATGCAATCAAAGAAACGACGCATCCAAACCTGCCATTGTAGCAAGTTATTGGCCACATAAAGTCGCTTAAGCATAGGTTAGTAGCAGTGCAAATGAGTTTGGCATGACTTTGCTCTAATTTAAGCATCTATTAAAGTGAAGGGCATGTCCTGACCATTTATGGAACGATATGGTGCAAGAATAGCTACAAGGTAGTTACAACCTTTACACATTGGATGGATAAAGAGACAAGTTGAGATAGGTATAAATAAGGTTTATTACTATTATGAAAGTACATAACCACTTAGGACAAGTAGTGTAGTAAGATCTTCTCGTGTTGGATAAAAAAATCAGTTATATGCACTTTAGTTGGTTATTGGAACTATCCATTGGTGGATGGTGTTAGAGCACCGCTTGGTCGAACTCACAAGTTTTGTTATCTCAAGCTTGTTGTCAATGTTATATGCACAAAACTATTTTCTTGACTTCTATTATACTAAAGACAAGTCTCGGACTAGGATGAATAGATGGTAGTTGAGTATCACACATCACTGAATAACCCTTGAAGATTGAAGACTGAAGAACCAATGAAGACATCTGCGAGAACTTCATCAACAAAGAGGTATGTGAAGACTGACCTATCCTATTTACTCAAGGCATATATCATTATTTCTTATAAGACTATGTTATATGATTTTAGTAGATTTAATAATATTGCAAAGAAGAAAATTCGAGTTCAAGCTTATCTTGGTCAAACTCTCAAAATATGGCTCAATCAATGGATGTTAATAGATCCTTGGAAATCTCTGTTAGAACAACTTATTATTTACAAACTATTTTTGTTTCTAGTTGATCATTTGGAAATTTGCCAAGCAACAATACATATTGTCTATGGTTATTGGGAATATTTCAAATTTAATTATGAGATACAGAACTGCTTTGTGAAAGGCACACATAATTTTTACCTCAGTCTGAATTTCACAAACCCTGTTTGCAAACCCTTTACATTGGAGTTCAGGGATGATGGTAGGTTTGCGAAACCCCTATGACCTGACTTCGCGAACTGCCAAGGTTTGCAAACCTAGTTTGCGAACCCTTATGGCTTGAATTTGAGCACTTCTATAGGTTTGGAAGCATATCTAGTTCCAGTTTAGTAGAAGGATTGTCTTACACGACTATATTCGCTTTTGCTACAACTTTCATAAAAACTTCTAAGACAACTTTATTCACAAAATCACTTTGGGCTTGTGGATCATCTTGTAAACTTAAGTGTTATTAAACACCGCTAAGTGCTTGTAATTTCAAAGGCATATTTGGCGCAAAGGACTATCATTATGCATAGTTCAATAACCCTGGACCATAGTGTATATTCTTCTATGTAACTTCAAGGAGGACTTTTCACATGCTTACATGAAAACCTAAGAATTTTATCTAAACTGAAAAAGTATTTTCTTGAACAAGCTAACCTTAACTTGAATTCAAAGCTAGCAGTGGCCTTTAAAATCCATAAATAGAGAGACTGTTGCAATAAGATTTCTTAATCTCTAGCACTCTTGTGTCTTAGGTGCAAAGCTAGAGTCGTCCTCTATAACCTAGGTTTTTTTTTTACCAAGCTGTAATCTTGGTTACGTTCGACTTTGAAATTTTCATTTTGGTATTCGTGAAGCTCGGTTAGACAATCTTTTTCTTGATCCGGATCTTGTTCTACTGGTTATTGAAGTTCATGAACTTTAGATCAGGAACAAGATAGATAAAAATCACAAAGTTCTCTGCATCTTAGACTTTCTGATTCCTCAAGATAGATATCTAAACTCTTATTTGATTTGTGTATATACTTCTTGAGAGGTGGTTGGTGATCTAACCTTCTCTATTAACATAATTCAAGTGTTCTGGATCCGTGAAGTTTACTGAAATTTGTCTACTGCAAACAGATTTCCAAACCTAGATTGAAACATGTCATAAGAGAAATCAAATAGGCTTATCAATTAGAGGAAGATGGGTATCAGAAGTCTTCACTGAGGTTGAAGAAACTCTTAGGTTGTAAATGACGTCATCGAAGGGAATCAAGTGCGTAGAATCTTACGATGTTCAAGAGACATAAGGAACTCGTCATCAACTGAATTGCTTGGAAGGTTAATTCTGTCTCGATAACAATCCAGTCCTAAGTCTAATAGAAGTCTAGTGTCTGTGGAGGTTTAATAAAGTATAGTGTTTAAAGACGTACGAGGTCCCGGGGTTTTTCCACAGGTGCAGTTTTTTCCCTTCAGAAAATTTCTTGTGTCTTGTAATACGTCATTAATCTAGATAACTTAAGTCCTTATTATTTGATATCAAAAAAGAGACTTGTTCTAGTTGAATTCATATCTTGAAGGATAGATTACAAGTTTCATACTTTTTAAAATTCGGATACAACTTGATTGATTTTGGATATTGATTTTTGAGATTGACCAAGAACTCTTCTACACAATCAGGTGCACGAACTTTGGAAGAGAAAGAGAAAAACTCTACATAATCTTATTCAAAGGTGTTTGCTTTAACCTACTTGCCATTGTATTAGGTTTTGTCCATAAAGGTTGTCGAACGAAAATATTGATGGCATATTTTGTACCCACTCTTTATTAATTGGTTTTATGGCCTGTGCAGTAGATGCACATGAGTTTTGGCATGTCTATGCATCATAAATAGCCCTAAAAAGTACTGAGTTAGAGAATTAATTTAGATAATGATGAGCTGAGTTGGAGAATTAATTTAGAGAATTGATTTACTAAAGCCCTGAATGGCACCTCCGATTCTTGAGATGTTTTTCATGGTCTTGTCAAAAATGACTCGTACGCTTTTGTTTTTCTTATTTTTCACCCCCGTGTCCCTATTGTCCTTGAAGTATATGCAACTCCATTCGTGTGCAGCGCAAACCACCTTCTCAATCATAAATACGTTTTCTAGTAGGACCCTGTGAGGATGTGACCAAACCAAATAAACATATTTTCTTGTAGACCTATCGAGTACCAGTCCAACTTTGAATGGTCCTTGTACGCATCTGTAACAAGCTGTCATCTTAATTGTAATCGACCCACATGAGCTAGCCCATAACGAACCACACATTTAGTCGTTTAGACGTAGACAACACCGCAAGAAATTACACTCGGGCCTTGTTTAGGATTTCGACTCTGTTTTTATGTAAAGCACACATCATAGCAACCAGTCAATGCTTGCAATGATGGCAGTCAGTACTCAGTGTCTCCTTACCCAGCCAGTCAGGACCAATATGTCAAATTCGCACTGATGTTTTTTTGAAATCTAGGCGAAAATCTGCCTTCTGAATACCGGAAACGATTCGTGTTTACCTTCTAGAACCTAGGCACCATGGCGCACGCATCTTGCAAGCAGTTCAAAGATAGAATCAGTCAGTCTCCAACTGCTTGCGGTGCCAACTACCAAACAGTTAAAAGTGTACGGAGTGTTTCGGTATGCACATGGGAAGATCCCTTTGGATAACCATTACCTACTAGTTTTAATGATCTTTCAAACTCTTACTCATTATGGAGTTAAGAAATTTTGCGCTCGCAAACATTTTGTGGGTGCATTATTAGACATTGTTGAGTTCAGATTGAGCTCCCTCGAAATTCAATTTGTACCCGAAGATTTGTCCCCCATTTCCATCCCAAATAAGTTATTATTCTTCGCCACACGTGTCCCCTCAATTCTAGCCTTCATATTTGATCTTTGGATTTCTGTCGGTAGGAAGATTCATTAGTTGCCAAAATATTTTCTTTTTAGGTCCAAAAACTTTACGTTATCAATAGAACGTTTCTAGGCAACTGCAAGGTAATTCTAATGGTCCCGAATGGTTGATGACTATAGGGAGATAAGTGGATTTCCTCACCATGGGAGATGTCCACACCAACATAACCAGACAGATCCTTCCGGGTCTATTGCTGTTAAAAAATTTCAAGTAACCAAACTGCTTTTTCTGTATTTTAGATAAAATTTGAATGTAAGCTACTATTCATTTTGTTCCGCAGCCAGTCCCCACCAACACGATCTGCAAAGCCAGCAATTTTATGGCTTTTTCATTTATTTTATCACACCCCGAGGGCATTTTTCAAGATTGCCTTAGCAGTTTGATTGGTACAAGGAATTGGAAACGTAATTTCAGTCCTAGAAGTACCAATACGCAGCTAACTCCCTAGCAATATATGCAAGGAGAATCCAATTCTATGGAATTTGGTTAAGATATCCTTCAGATCTTATTATGAGAAATGATAAATCAAATGTTATTTGCCCAATGGGTGCATCACCTGACATTCTAGGTGTATGATTATTTGTATTTTTGTTATGCTAAGTTAGGAGTATGATTTGTCTCCATTTCATCTTCTTTTGTGTATAAACTTTCATAGGCATACTCCATTTGGGTGTAGTTGGTGATGATATGTGGGTCTTATCCAAGTTATTTAGAGATATCTAAGTTACTGGTGCGATAAAAATTTAAGGTGACTACAGAATGTTGCCTCTGAAGCAATTGACACTTCCGTTAATTGCGAGAGATGTTCAGGCAAAGGTGAAGGAGCTAAGTCTGGGATCTCCGAAGCTACCTCTCTGGAAATGGCAGAGGCTCTACGGTTGTTGCATGGAGCAAAATAGGCCAACTAGATGAATTTAAGTAATTTCTGGATTTCATTAAAGGCATTTAAGGTCTAATAGATTGGCGGAATCAGGTTTTAGACAAAGAAGCAATGGAAATTCTTAGGATTGCAACAATTTTTCGGATTTTAAATTCACTCCAAGGATAGGAAATCAGTCGGTAGACAAATTAGCAAAAAAAAAAAAGAGTCATAGTTTCTCTTTTACATCAAACCTGGCATTCCAAAATGCCAAGTTTCTTTCTTATTTTCTAGGATTAGATTATGTGTATGTTCCGTACAAAAATAAGATGTCAGATTCGCATGTTATTTCCATTCCCGATCATCTAGTTAATTATGTGGTTGATGGTAGCTCTACTTCCGGGCATAATATGCTAGAAAAATGACTATCTCTTGCAGTCTTTTCTAGTTTTTTGTATTTTTGTTCTTTTTCAGTATTACAAGCTTATTAAAAAAAACGAAAATTCTCAATGAACCGAGCATATGAACTCCATAAAAACCGCACAGGCACAGAGTGGATCCCATAAAGCAGGCCCCCTGCAAATCCCAGTAGGACAGGCCAAATTCTGTGTCTACACGGTTTTAAGCTTGTTCAACTGCTCGGTTTGTTTAGAAAGACCCTAAAAAAAATGTAGGTCTTATATTATTTGGTTATATTTCGTTCAGATTGTGAACAAAAGTAGAAATAAAATATTATTATATCATGTGCTACATTCTTTTTAGATGATAGGAAAAATATTAGTATTGATGAACTAGTGAACTGCAAAGTGTTTATTCCTGGCTAACCGTGTAGTACTCCACGAATTCATATTATATTTTCCCCGAAATTTTATTTCATCTCTTTAAGTACAATTAGATATAGCATGATACTCCACTGCTATCTCGACTAACATAAGTAAACTTACATGAATGAAAAATTGACAATCAAGGATTTAATTTCTCTAAGATGACTTGTATTCTCCCAATGAACTGAAGGTCCGATAGATTTATAGCTTGTACAACCACTTCAACATCTGTTTCGGTTTGGAAGCCACTTATATTTAATGATAAAGCCCATAATATATTTATTTTGTATAGTTAAACACCCAGCTTCTTCTAGATCATCTATGTTCTGTGGGTAGCTTTTTTGGCCTCTTTACAGTCACCTGCGTAATTATGCAGAATCAAACTCATACCCAATTCATTAGTTCTGTAACTAAAAGAAGCATTATCATTAATTTCATTAGAACCGGGACTAGGAGGAGACCATGCACCCTTGTTATTCTGTAACGAGCATTGATACTATTTAAAGGAATACCAAGAGCAGTGAAGTTTTGCAGATGATAAGGGATTCTAGAAGATGTGCTAATGGGATATAGAGAATTATTCTAAAAAGGCACATTCACATCTCTCTTTCCATATGCCCAGCACCCCTACACAAAAGTGAAACGTCATTTTTCTTGCTCATAAGAATCAAAACTATGTAAACGGTTGAACTAAGAAATGATCCAAGTTTGAACAAATTCACACTTACTGCTAACTTCACCAATATTTATGTTAAATGCTCTCCATATTGTTTTCTCATGACTATGGGTCAATATGAGATAAACAAAAAGAATTTCTTTTTTATTGTTATATATATTGCGGTAGTTTCCAATATCTCCCCGGAAGTGGGAGAATCTTTTTCTAATAGGGACTATTCTTTTCAAACACTTCAAAATTAACAGCTCGACTCTGTGAGAAACTTGAATCCTCTATAGAGTAGTCCAAACATCTTTTTGGACAACATTAAAGTGACTATAAGTATTAATACTTCCTTCGTAATTCATATTATAAGCACTTGTGACTGGAAAATTACCATCTCTTGCTGCCTTCCAGATTAAAACATCTTTGTCATGCAGAAAGATAGTAAATTTTGTCCACAATGGAAATATAAAAAATAATAGTTAGCAAATCATAGTTCCAACAATCTAAAACATGAATCATCATTCACTTACAAATTCAAAGGCAGTAACTAAATGCAATCTACGTAAAACTTAAATACAACCTTTTTTTTTCAAAATTTAAATATTTATTAACCTCTTTCACGTGGGTAGGAAAAAAAACCACTCTCATCTTCCCTATTTTTTTCTTTACCGATTCCTTTTACTTTTCTGCAACCAAAACAAATCACCATTAGAGTTTGTTATTTTCTAGATTTCAAATAAAGTTTATAAAATCATTTCTTTTTTACACCATCTTTTAACTCGGAAACGCATTTTAATTATCATAATCTGTAGGAAGAGGATTCAGGACCTGCTTGGTTGTTGTTTAACAAGTGCTTCTTGAATCTCGATATCTTTTTGCAGAATGTCCTTGAAACCTTGGACTTTCATCTTGGTCTTTTTAAGCTCTTCAAGAATATTAGCGAGCCTCTATTGATTTGAGCAGTTTTCACTAGGTTTCTTCACGTTCTTCTTTTTTCTCTTAAAAAGTGAATCCTTCTCCTTATGACAGGAATTCTCAACACTTTTTATTGTTGAATCAACAATTATAGGTGTAGAGACTTCACCATAAGAGATTATGCTTGAGGATACTATAGCTCAGAATTTTGAGTATCTAATTCGTGTAAAACACAAATATATAGAACTTCAAGACCACTTTGGTTTCCAGTCACAAGTGGTTATAATATCAATTGTCCCATGCAAATGATTTTATCATGTGGGAATGTTTCAAACATCATAAGATTTTCGGTCAGCTCCTGATTTAATGGTTGCTAGTCTTCCTTTTTAATAATTCAATATCTTCTGTCTAGAAGATAAAATCAATTATGATGTTTAAACCCCTTGCTAAATAAAGATGTTACAAAAAGAGTTTCTTTTTTATTATTATATATATTGCGGTAGTTTCCAATATCTCCTCGGAAGTTCACAAATATATAAAACTTCAAGACCACTTTAGTTTTTGGAAGAATTCCAAAAATAGTGAATTATTAAAAAGGAAGACTAGCAGCCATTAAATCAGGAGCTGACCGAAAATCTTATGATATTTGAAACATTCCCACGTGATAAAATCATTTGCATGGGACAATTGATCCACAAATTAATACAAACAAGGACAATTGATCCACAAATTAATACAAACAATAAATTGCTTAGGACTAATATTGTTAAGGATCGTTGACATCTTTGCTAGAATCATATTTCGAGATTTTTAACAAGACAAGCTTGACTCGAAACTTCTTATTTGTAAATCTACTAAAAGTCATACAACATCGTCTCAACAGATAGAATGGTAAGATAGTGAGTAAAATAGAATGGTTTAGTCTTTGCATACCTGATATAGAAGTTTTTCAAATGTCTTCGTCGATCTTTAGTCTTCGAGGACGATGTCGGATACTCAACTACCAAATTCTAACCTAGTTCGAGACTTGACTTGGTAGACTAGAAATCGACATATAGTTTTGATCATCTAACATTAGTAACAAGTTCAACCTAGCATTGCTCTAACACATGTATTTCATTTCTATAATCCAATTGTGACAATAATAAGGTAAGTGTGACATATATGGATAGGCACGTAAGTACATCACGAGGAAGCATATACATCGGAACCCGGCATTATAAATTGACACTAGTTCATGAGATGTCGTGAGTATAAGTGACACCAAGTATTGAGATATATTGTAAGCACAAGTGAACCAAGTATATATACACTAACTAAACACTTTTAACACCTTGATAACCTATGTGAACATCCACATATAAATAATAAAACACAATCATTGTTTTGAGGATTTTAAGGGAACCAATTTAGCCCCTTAAAAAGACTCCAGCCAGCTTGTATGACTAAAAACTCCAGTGGGCCCTTTACTTTACATAGTATGTATAATGGGCCCATGTTCTCCATCCATCTAGAAATTCCTTCGTCATTTTTGATTAATCCGCGAGTCACACTTTAAGTCCTCATTTTGAACTTGACAAATTTCACAAGACAGGTTGTTTGAAATCATAAGAAAAACAAAGAAAATACAAAATAATATCTTCTGTTTTTATGTTTGGCAAAATCCATAAAAACAAGTTGACAATGAAGGAGGAGGACTGCATCGTGCATGTGCTGATGTGCTACACTCGAACCCTAAAGCTAAACACGGTGTATTTCGTGTCATTCACTAAATTCTCCTTGCCTTCTTAACAATCAGTCTTTTATTTGCGAACTAATATTAATTTTGTCATATGGTACGTACTTATTGGCCCGGAACAATGTCATCATCACATCAAAATAAGCTTGTAACCGAAACTTCCTCGGGGTTTTTAAGTTGACAACTCCACACAACCAATCATGCAGTCACCCCCATTATGTACTGATTTTACTGTTTCCAGTTGTAGGAAAAGGCTAGCTTCTTAGTATACCCATCATGTGGCATGTCGGTATCAACTGGGATTTAGATTCGCTTACTAATTAAGGTTTAGCCTTCTCCTTCACAATATTTAGTTCTTCACCGCAATACACCCTGGCTTTGGTCTAGCAAAGTTGTGGTCGTTAAATACCGATAAACTAGCTAAAAAGAACGCAGATGGGGGAAATGGTGTAGTGTTGCATTTAGCCACTATTGTTCTAGAGTCTAGATTATATTTATTCTCTCATCATTTTTGTGTATAACGTATCTAGAACATTTAGAGTGATTCGTGTGGGTAAAATTTGTATCGAACATATCTAAACCCTACTCTTGATTTCCTTTTTCTTTTGTGGACACATCTTTCTAATAAGATCACTGTTTGATGTAATACTTTTAATTAAAATTTTAAGAAATTTTAGGCCGACAAGAAACCACTCATTGTATTGTTAGTTAGGAAAGAAAGAAATTAAGTTATTCGTGTATATTACCTTAAAATAATATCCAAGAATGTTTCAACATTTCATGTAGCATACATGCACTTAATTATACATGGGGTGGGTGGTATAATGTTAATGTGAATCATAGCTTTGTTAAGGGGTCGTCCTAATTAAAGGCTTATATATAGTTATACTGAAGGGCTGATATTCATATCCATGATGAGACAACTTTACTTATATCCTTGTTGAGACAATTTTACTTCTGTATCGGTATGATAATTTTTCATTTACTGCAAGGTGATATATTAGACATTTATGTTTAATGGACAATTTATGCAAACACTTATTGGATCTATGTAGTTTCGTTCCTTACAATTTGATTTCATAAGGATTTTTATTTTATTTATTTATTTTAAATCACAAGCCCTACTATCAAGATACGGCTCATATAAAGGTTGGAAATGGAGTTGGACGGTGAGATATCCATGTCCTCAAGTTACTACATGAGAGATCAATAAACCTACCACTTCGTACAATCCAGGAAATAAATTGTTTGATTTTCTCTTTAGGCATTTCCAAACCTTCCTAAGAAAACTTAGCAACTATAAGAAAAAAATACACTGTAAAATGTCTATCCAGGAATACCTTTGGAACCGTAAAAAATTATTCATATAGATAGGTTATTCTTATATACAAATAATTTTTTCCAAAGATTTAGCCAAGTTGCAAATAATGTGAAGTTTTAACTGTATACAGTATCCATATTATTTGCGAACTCTACTAACATTTTTCTGCCAACAATTGGTCTTCTAATCTAGATGCTAGATTAGAAGCTAGAATAACCCCCTAAGTCCTATGGCAGTTCTAATGTAGCATCTGGATGTGTTGAATGGAACAACGTTGAAATGCGAGATATAGCCGGAAAGAGAAGTAGTGTTAAAGTATAGGTAACGCCTTTTGTCTAATCTGCAACGCTTTTTGGCTAATCTAATAGCCAAATCTAACCCATAGGACTTAGTCTAAGCCAAGAGGAGTTGTTAACAGTTGAGGAAAGAAAGCATGTAACTGAGCTAGCCCGTAGCTTGAAATGCGTCTCTCGATAAAAGCTGGCTTTTATATCTTTTTCATCACCTACATAAATAAATGAATAAGGGTGTGTTTGTTTGTTCTTTCCAGTTTTCATAATTACTTAATAAACGGGCCCATTGACTCATAGGCAACTCACATGTGATGATTCAATTCCAAACACGAAAGAGTATGGATTAAGACCTACCCTAGAATCAAGACCTCAAAACCGTCGGATCTGTTCTACATCCGAACCCCAGGCTACAGTATAATATAGGCAAGTAGTCCTAACATTTGCCCCTCAAATAACCGACCAGAAAACCCTAGTTGACCTGTAGTTGGTCCCATTATGTCCCCTTCTATCCTCCCTGGCAAGTATAAGAACTAGCCGTTTGTTTATCAATTTGTTCAAAAACAGTGCTCATCTAAACAAAAAAAAGAAAACAGCAAAGCCCAAAAAACAAATCTCATAGTTGCAGAAAACAATGGCAGAAAAAGGAGGTTTAGGGTTTGAGATAACAGAGCTTAGACTGGGTCTTCCTGGGGTTTCTCTCAAATCATCACCACAGATTAACAAGAAAAGGGCATTTTCAGAAACGTTAAACGATGAATATAGCTCGACAACAACAGATCATTGTGAAGATCGGAATAATCAAAGCAAGACTCAAATTGTTGGTTGGCCACCAGTATGTTTACACAGAAAAAAGAACAGTAATAGTACGAATGTTATTATCCATGAAGAAAAATGCAATGACTCTGATTCAGCTAAACTATATATAAAAATCTCCATGGATGGTGCACCGTTTTTAAGGAAACTTGACCTTAATATATATGAAAGGTATTCTGATCTCATGGTTGCATTTGAGAAACTCTTCAGCGGTTTCATTTCCGGTAAGTTATTCATCGGTGAATCATTGTTTTTATTAGTGTACCACGTAGAGTATTCCCACTCAATAAATTATAGTATAGCCATGCAATAAAATATAAATACAAAAAAAAAAAAACGGAAAATGAATTATTTTATTGTTAGTTCATTTAAGCAACAAATTTTATATACCTTCAAGTTTTTCTTTCTGTAAACTGAGCAAAAAAACTTTAAAATTTTCAAAATATTGGTGCTGTTGTACTGATCTAGCTATGCCACAAATTGTAGCTATGGATGATATTTTCATATATTGGCAGCTTACTTAAGTTTTTTTCTTCAAATACAGGCGAGGTTTTAAACGACACAGACAATTCAGAGTATGTACCAATTTATGAAGATAAAGAAGGGGATTGGATGCTCGTCGGGGATGTTCCTTGGACGTAAGTTTACCGATCTTTCACCGGTGGCTATATATTGTTCGCATCCCTTTCATCCTATAAAAAAAATCTCTTTTCATTTGTTCAATAAAGATATAGCATGATACCTAAAGGCTGGTACCAATCCATCCAACGGCCAAAACTAGATTATTTTATATAAATTGGTACCATTCCTAACAAAACTGGTACCGGACTTTAGTAATCGAGAGATATTCTTGCAAAGAATACTTAATGATTTCTTAGTAAATGAATTAATTTTTATATTTCGTAACTAGAGGATAAAACAGTCATTATCATACATCCACCCAATTTACTATGCTGCTACTGTCATGGACCCGACCACTTGAGTGTTTTGTCTATGATAATGTCGATTGCACAGACAAATTGGACAGAAATGTCCTTGAGCACTTTGTCGACATAAATAAAGCTAATGAAAGCTCAAAATATACCATTGGAAATGTGTTGAAACTTGGAATGAAACCATCTCTTATTGTCTACCACAAAATTAAGGAGTTGGTGCAATAGTAGTCATTGTACAAGTGAAAGATTTATTTTGTCTCGAGTCCTGACCCTATTTTTTCCAATTTGTCCTCTGGGACCAAACTCTTTAACCCTTCCAACAATTTCTTACCAGTTTGTCCTAATTGATCGGCAGTGGTCCTAATGCATTTGATTTTGTAAAGTTAATTATGTAGAACTAACAATGTAGTTTACATTACTCAATGCAGGATGTTTACTGAATCATGCAAGAGATTAAGGATAATGAAAAGATCAAATGCAAAACAATTTGGTTTGCGAGGGGAGAAATATGAAACGGCGATCGGAATTGATAATTCAATCTGATTGAATCATCGGCGAACGGAATTTTCATAATTTCATATATATTGTAATGTGTTTTTAGTTAAAGAACTAAAATACATTTTGGTTAGTTTTAAGCAAAGAATGTTTATGCTTAAAGATATACATACACTGCAATGTTTAGATTTGAATTCCTGTGATTTACAAGCAACGGTATTTGCTTAATCGTTTCATAGTTAGTAATTCATAATATTTTTATATGAGATACTTTGAGTAAAAAATAAATAAATCATCTACATTGTCCCTTATGCAAATTAAGCCTTTGAGCATTTACATTATTGTCACAAAGGATGGTCAAATGCAGAAATGCTCATGAAATGAAGTATTAAATTGGAGAAAAAAGTTAACCATTCAAAGGATGAAATGCAAGTTCTGGCTATACTTCATGCACTGTTCTCTCTATTTCTGGCAATTATGTACCTCTCTTCTTTTGATCAATGAGATTTTTTCCTGTGCGGATCAAAAAAATAAATAAAGGTTCAGTTCCAGTTATATTATAAGATTAAATTCATTTGAAATTTAGTCAAAATTTAAACTTTTATGCTATTCTCAAAAAAAAAAAAGCTTTTCTGTCTATTTTCTTGGAAAATAGTTCGGCTTTATTTCATATAACTTCATAATATGAATTGGATATGATATGTAAACAGCTGATTCCGTAGTTAAAAATCTAGAGATTCAAAGTAGCAGTTGGATGGATAACAGAAGAAGTGTCAAACTGACATTATAAATATTAAAATCTTCTTAACTAAATCACTCTATTTATCTTAGTTGTACATAAACTGGATACACAATCTTGGTTCAATGTAAGTGTCATTAACTGTGTACCGTCTAGCTTAATATTAACTATTTGTATCACTGTGTTAGTACATACCTGCATATGCAAATTGAATTAGAAATCAATGGATGCATGAACATAACCGCCGATGGAGTTGAAATGCATATAGAATTAGGTGTTTTTTAAATTCTGAACTAAAAACAATGTTGTGAATCATAGATTATAATTGAACCTAAACCTATGAAGCTATGCTACGTAATCAAAAATCAATTTAAAACAAAAATTAAATAAAAATGATCAAGAATGTAGACTTATTCCAAACCTAAAAGTTCCCCTCGTTCATGCATGAATAGACCAAGCACACGTTCCAAATATATACTATCATGCATGGATCTCACTTGCGCACGGTGTGCATGAGTACAACATTGGCGCGCGCGGCTAGCCCTGATAATTTCTGTACCTAACAAACAGAACTAATTAAATCTCATCTATATGATTAGATTAATTAATCAAAAAAATCAAGCACCATGTGAAATTTATTCGGAGGATGCCCTAATCTATGTTCGAGTAGATTGCTCTTAGTAGGTGAGTTATGTGAGCTCAACTTGTAGTATAATATAAGGCATACAGGATATTTGACCATTTAGATGTTCTTGTCAAAATATAATCTTCGAATCCCAACTCCCCATGATTTATAAAGGGTGATACCAATATTATTTGGGAGTGATACCATTCCATATAAGACAAACAAATTTTCCTAGATTCTAACCATTGGATCGCTCAGTTGGTATCACCCCCACTAATAATGGTATCCCTTTTATAAATCATGCAACTCCCAAGCATATTCTGTGGGGACTATTCCATTTTTCGTTTTGTCTGCCACAAAATAAACACTAAAAACTCTTTCCCCACCAAAACAAGGAAATTTTATTGATTTTACGACTTAAAGTAAGCAAATTACTTTAAAAAACCTGGTTATAAAATTGTGTTAATTAAAGTGATTATCTTGAAGATTTTGTTGTTTACTAGAGTGGGTTGATTAAGATATTGTTTCACTTCCAACCAGCATCTATTATTTTTATTTAATCTTCTTGGAATGCCAAAATTGCGACTACAGGTTTAGTTTTATCCATGAATTATTAGATGTTATTTGGTTCTATGGAGACATTATTTAACTATTACATTTTCAGTTTTCGTTTATTAGTTGTTTATGGTTGCATACATAGTTTGCCGGTGTGTTTTTTTCTTGATTTTTTTTTTGGATCGATGTTTGCCGGTGTGTCAGTTTAGCTCAAACTTCATTTGAAGCCACTTGATAACTTGAATCCACTTTGGCGAAAAGCTTTCTTTTTCTAAAAATCATTTAGGTCGCATCCAGAACAACTGGTTCTGTATACACGTTTGATCTTTTCTTCGCTTTAAGCTACAGAGAAATCTACTTTTTAAGCCAAAGAATTAGCTAAAAGGGGATATGTTTTCTATATCAAGGTGAAGTGCGTTTCTACACGCTTAGTTTTTGGGAAGAGAGTGCACATTAACTTCTCTTACACACTCGACAACTGGGAAACTGATTTTTCTTAATTTCCTTTATTTTCCAGTTTTTTTTTGCTTGTCTACCTTTGGTAGACTGTGTACATTCCTCTTTTATCTAATAAAATTCTCTCTTCCCATCAAAAACACTCTTAGTTTTTGCTCTTTTCTTTTTGTTGCTGTGCATTAAGAAAAAGATAAGTTTCCTTTGAAAGATTATGATGCACATATCCGCAATGTATTTAAATTAGAGAACGATTTTTAAACCGAAAGATGAGACAAAATATTTACATCCACAATTCTCGTATTTCATGAGTAACAGCTCACAAGGTAGTCCTACGGCCGAAACTGCTTAGGCCAAGATAAAGATGATTGATTCAATCTTAGTTCAAAACCGGAAACTAGATATTCGCATAATGACTGTAAAGATGTGAATGACTGCATAAGCTTTGTTAGCATGTGGTGTGACTCCGTAAGGGTTTATACTGGCGAAACACACTTTGGATTCTTCTTAACTTTTAGAAGCAAAATGAGCTATATTTGATACAAAATGCCCTATTCAGCTCTCTTTATGTAGTTGAATGTTTTAGCTTAATGACTGTAAAGATGTGAATGTACGTCTTCTTCAAAGCAAATAACTATTATTTCACAATCTAGCCATGTGAGCTTGATGAAGTATCGATTCAGCGACGCGCTATATGTGGTATAGAAATTGACTAATCAACTAAAAGATGAGACCAAATACTTACTCCCACACCTTTCACATTTTATGCTCAGAAATTTTCATGAACCATATTAAATGTCCCGTCCATCCATGCATCCATGACTGAATTTTGTCTATGTTAATCCATTGCTTGATAAAATTTTGTCCATAAATCAGAATGGCTTTGTTCCTGGGAGATCTATTCTTTTTCCTTCATTATGTGCAGTGATATTACATTCTTTTGGAAGGAAAAAAAGGGGGAGTGGGGTCCTAGTTAACAATTCGGAATTCTGCAAACGTGCACAATGGTAAACATACGAGTTTTATCCGGATTTGTAAAAGTCAAATTCGGTCAAAAATCCGATAAATGGTTCGTGATTCGGTAGTAATACGGAACTGTATGCATATGTGTATAATTTGTTTTAGAGATATGAATTAGATACACAAAATTTGGCATACATCAAGTATAAAAGTTTTTTAAGACGGTGATTTGAGGGAAAGTATGATTTTTTATTGAAATTAGTATACATATGAAATACCTATAGAAATTAACCACAAGAAGGCGGCTGGGTGATAGACGCATTTATGTGTCTATTTTCATCTCTATTGTGTATAATGTTAGTACCCATTTTTGTACTTATTTTGGTATTTTATCTCTTTGTAGGTGTTTTTTGGAGAAATAAGCTTTTGCGGCGAAATTGGCTCGAAAAGTTGATAGATGCAACCCAAGGGACGAGTGTTATGCGGACTCCAGCAACGGATAAGGGGCGACCATTGGATAAGGGGTAACCTTTCCCCTTCACGTTCAAATTCTGAATTTGGGCGGGAAACCAAAAACGTTTTCTGGCAGTTTTGGTGGTAGTGATTTGGAGGAGTTTAAGGTCGATTAAACCTCTGATTTTCATAGGGTAGACTCCTTATGGGTCTAGGAATCTAACATGGGTGTTTAAATCGATTAAACTGGGCTCAATCGACGGGTTTTGATCTCAACAGCAAAATATGGAAAGTCACGTGTGTGACCGATTTTAGGAAATTTTAGAGAGATTAAAGGCAAGATTTTCTTCCCAAAGCTTAATATCTATCTAAGGAAGAGTTTAGAATCAAAAGGAAAGCCCAGATATGCGTGGAAATTCTGAAACAAGAAATTGCCGTAACTTTGCCGTGAAGAGAAAGAAAGAGATTTCGGAAGATTTTGGAGAGATTTAATCGCTCTTTTTGATATAAATAGATTGGTTGGGTCATATAAAAGGGGTGTCGAGAGTTTGGGGGGCTGAGAAGGGCTGAGGAGTGAGAAATCAAGACGAACAGAAAGCTACCTGCTGCTGTTTTCTGCTGGTGCGGAGCTGAAGAACACGAAGAACATAAGACGCACAAAAAATAGTCGCAAAGAACACGAAGAACTTTGACCCACAACGAACCGTCGCAGAAGCAGTCTTATATTCAACTACAGAAAGCTGTTATCGTTTTTGACTGTCTTTGCTTAATACTTTCAGCGACCATTACCTTCCTTACAAAAAGCTTTTTGTAACTACAGCTCGTCCTTTTTAATAAAAACACTTTATTTGATCAATGAAATCAACTTTTGAGCATATTTCTAATATGAGGAGCTAAACCCCAACACTGGGATGACGGAGGAAGCCCTATTTCACGCACGTGGTAATTCTAATAATTCTTTTATGACTATTTGCATTGATTTTTAATTAATTTATGACTTTTATTGAATGGGTGTGATATTGTTTGATGATGTATGCTTGGTCAATGTATTTTTGATACATCATGCTTTTGATTTACAGTCATTGCTTTACAAAAATCTACTTTTGGCAAAGAATAAGAGTCCATATTTTTTTAATATTTGAGCTATAATTGATTGGAATTATTATTTGAATCACATGAATGAAATTTGGTGGAATCCTAAGTCCCAGTAACTCTCGCACCTTTGTAATATTTTTGTAAATATTGTTATTAAATTTAAAAACTCGAATCTTCACAAGTTTGAGTTGAACGAACTCTTCTTATCACTTTTTATAACAACATAAAATCACATCACTGGGTCAGCGGTTTACCACTGTCTCTAGTTAAGGGGTTATGGGATCGACTCCCATCACAATTCATTTTTGGTGTCCGGTTCTGTGCGGTTCGAGATGTAGGTTCTAAACAATTCCAAATAAGTTAGGTAAGGCGACCGAATTACACCACCGGATAATTCGCGTATTATCGGAGAGTTTCTAACAAGGGTGGGGTGTGTTGGATGGATCTTAAATACTTATTACCGGGGAACTTGGTGCCAACTTTGTCCGGTTTGAGATGTAGGTTTTGAACCAGTTCAAAATAAGTTAGGTAAGGCAACCGAATTACACTGCCGGATAATTCGCGTATTATTCGGCGAGTTTCTAACAAGGGTGGGGTGTGTTGGCTGTCTCTTCACTTAATTTTGGTAAGGCCTACGATAAACTTAGCTTGCCTTTCACTATAAAGGAACCGAATTGTTTTCGTTTTTCTCATATTTTTATCAGTTGGATTATGAGTTATATTATAACTGTTTTTTTTTTAGTTTTAGTAAATGGTTCTATTAGTGAGTCCTTCTTTCCTTCTAATGGTGCGAGACAGAGAGACCCCTTATTCCCATATATTTTTATTATTTGTTTAGAGTCCCTGCTTAAACTCATTCAGAAAGGCATAAACTTTAACGTTATATTTGGTTTCTCGATTCTCAGATGTACTCATCATGCTATTCATGATTCTTTGTATGTTGATGATAGTATCATTTTCCATAATACTAATTATAAGAATGCCAGTAATCTTAGGAATACTCTTGACAAGTTTAGTTGATGGTCTAGACAACTGAATAAATAGTTTTGCTAAGTTTACACTTTTCCCATCTAGGAATCTCTCAAAAGTTTTGCTATGGGCATGACAAGGGCTGTCCAGGTGCAAGTTTGTCGGGCTTCAGGAATCCCTAAGTGAAATCATCAAAGTCATAGCCTAATACAGTCTCGTAAAGAGACTTAGGTTATATAGGACGACACTAACTTTGCAACTGGGGCACCAGAGTGTCAATGATTGATAAATCCATCTACAAGAGTATCTATATTTGTAGATTTTCAAGGCTATAAGTATATTTGAATTCAAGCTAAGGTTTCTTAGAATCCAAGATAACACTTTCCTTGTTTAGACGGACTTCCAAGTTAGGAATTCACGTAAGCATGTGAAAAGGTTTTCTTGAAATTACACAGAAAAATATGCATTATCGTCCGGATAATAATGGAACTGTGCCCAATGATAGTTCACAAGGATTAAGTAGGTCCATGAACGTCCAAGCAATAATGGTGTTCAAGAGCGCTCAAGACTAAACAATAGTCCACAAGCCCAATAAGATTTGTGAATAAAATTGTCTTATAAGTGTTTATGAGGGATATGCCAAAATGCAAGGATCCCTTAATAATATATAGTATACAAAAGTACAAGGGCTCCTTAGGCTTAGTCCTATGGTGTGCTAATCTAGCAACTAGTTTAGCAGTCCACGTCAGCTAGGGAAACCTCCTAATTCCTATGGTAGTACTAGTCTAGCATACTAGACGCGGCGAATCATTCAACGAAAAGTAGATTTAGGAAGCTGCGCTGAAAAATTCAGCGGAAATTAGATTTAGGTTGTTGTAGTTACAGGAAATCCTACAACCACACCCTACTGATAATCTATGAAGTAAACTAAGAAACTATGATGAAATACTCAAAATCTTTTATTAAATCTTAGAACAGGTACAAAGATGATGAGGGAAAACCCTAACTTGGAAAGCAAATAACTCTCTCTCTCCTAAATATCTTATCTCGGCTCACCAAAAAGATCTCTCCCCTACACACAAGGGTCTCTCGCTCCTTTTATAGGAGTTTACATAATGGAGGACAGCTAATAAAGCCCCTAATTTCGGATCTGGCACTCGTCAATGTCGCGTGGACTCTATCATTGCCGCACGGTTTCTTTACTGCCGCATAGATCTTCACACTTTTATCATGACTTAAGTGACGTCACCTGGTTCGTCATCTTGGATATGTCGTATGCGTTTGTGTTCTCTTACTTATAAGGAGTTACTTCGCATACCAAATGAGTGTGCGGTATTTTGCACCCACATTTTGCCTCTTCTCATATCGTTATTTTGGCAGAGAGAGTGGTATGAGAAATTCTATTTAGTTGTTTTGCCGCACCGGTTCATCTTTCCGTATTCCTACCTACCGACATGCTTCCGTGATTTTGGATTAACAGTATACACGTGTTGACTTTCCTCCCCTTTCCACCGGCACGTCTTGATTTAACCGGTTGCCTTTTTTCCCTATTTATTGACTGGGTGAGGACAGATAATTTTTTATCTTCTTTACTTTTCTTCTTCTTCTCTATAAATTTTCTTCATCTTCATCCTCTCGAAGCCTTCATCCCTTCAGAGATTTTGCCGGTGTTGTTCTTATGGATTCTCATTCAAGGTTAGTGTATCCTGTTATCATTGTTATCTTGTTTTTCTTTCTCTTAAATTTCCAACTCCCATTGTTGATCTACTACTATCATTTATGTTTGTTGTTCTTCATATTCCCATACTGATTTTGTTGCAGCAAAAGTTCCTCCTCTGGTAATCTTCGTATTACAGTTTCAAATCCGAAATCTTCTTCGAGCCCTAAAGATGATGAATCTCGCAAGAGGAAGCCTTCGCATAAAAAGGTAGTAAGAAATACCTTCTTCTCTTTTAAACAATATTGTTGCCTCTGTTTCTTATCTGCGTTGTTCTTCGAAGGATACTGAGTGCGAAGTTGATTGCGGGAAGAAGAAGATTAAGAGAGTTCGCTGCGCTCCTACAATTAATACTTCTCTTGTTATTCCGGAGCTCACCTATAAATCCCGTCCTCAACAGCATGTCTCTTCTAACGATTCTGTTAAAATTCCTTTGAAGGACGCGATTGCCTCTGCTTCTTTGAATGTTTCTGCATCTCTTAAGGAAGTCATTGATTCCGAGGAAGCCACTTTGATAAAGCACGTCACCATTTCTATTCCCGAGAGTGTTATCGTGCCAAATGAAATCACTACTGTTTCCACTTTTGTGAATATTCCCGCATCAGTGAAAGATATAACCGCTCCCGTTTCGAAGGATACCGCTTTTTCTGTGACTACTCCTATAACTGCTCTCGTTTTAAAGGATGTTGCTTCTTCTTTGATTACTCCTCCTCTATCTATGGTCAGTTCTTCCTCTCTGGGGGCCAATTCTGCTGATAAAGGGGTCTTTGATGGAGTCGATGCTGCTACCCAGTCCTTAGCGGATATTATTAATGTCGCTCGTTCATCTATTAGTGATCCTGCCAAACTTCGCATTTGTGATGCTCTTTCCAAGCTGTTATGTGATTCTCCACCGGATAAATCCACTAGGAGCGAAATCTTCTCACAGCTTGATCCATGAGTTAATCTCGACTTTGATCTCTTTGTAAGCGTCCTTTTATTTGCACTTTTCAACCTATACTATTTCACCACGTCTTTATACCTGTGTTGTTATTTCCTTAGGAATCTCTTCGCCACGTAGTCCAGACTGAGGGATTTTCTGAGTCTAGCAATACCATTCTAGAGCTTTCTCGTCAAAATGCCAAGTTAAAGGGGGATCTTCAAGCTGCATCTCTTGTATTTGAGGATCTTCGTAAGAAGAATCAAGATCTCAAAGGTGTGTTTTTCTTTCTCTTATTTAATCGCTCCTGAGTTTTATTTCGTTTGCGCCCACATTTTCAATTCCTTCGCACATATGTAAAGACTTAAACCAGAAGTGTATCATGGAGAGATATAATTACCAACACTCTGCAGAGGATGCTCGTGCGGATAATGAGATATTGCAGAGTCAACTAAATCAATTAACTAATGAATATTCATAACTGCTTGACCAAACTGATAACTTGAAGAATGAAAATCTTCATTTATGTAATAAAAATGATTTTCTAAGCTCCCGAGTATCCAACCTCTCAAGGTCATTACTAAGTGCTGATTTAAGAAATCAAACTCTATCAGATGAAAACCGCGTCTTTGCCGAAGAGAAGCGGTCTTTTGTAAATGAAAAGGCGATGTTTATGCGCCAGTATCTTATTCTTCAAAAAACATGTGATGATCAAAAGGAATCCCTTCGCGCTCTAAGAAACCAACACGATGAGGCTATGAAAAGCGTGAAGAATTTGACCTTGGAGAATGAGAAGATCATTCAAAGCAAGATAAAAATGACTGTGGACATGAATATACTCCGAGAAGAACACGCACAATTATAGGGGTCTTATGACATCTTGGTAAAGGAAAATGCCTCTCTCTCCCAAGATGAAAAGAAGATTCGAGCTCGTCTTTGGGGTTTAATGGGTGATGATTTTGATAAATGTATGGAGGATATGAAAAGTAATGGTCTTGCTTTGTCTCAATATCTCATCTCTCGGAGGGAAGGTAGTCACATTGAGCTGACTGCCTCAGTTTACTTGTGTTTTCAATTACTCATACTTTGTATCTGCGAAGTTGTCGCCCTGGTTATAATTTGATGTCTTTTTTGCAGTATCTGAGAGGTCATATCAATCTACTATCTCAAAGTTGAGGTCATAAAGATCGTGGGAGACTTTCCATAGAACTTTCCTCTTCTCGAGATAGAGCGAATAGAAGGTGTTTATATCTTTAAAGATTGATGGGTGTTGCCATGGAGAATACTAAGAAGAGTGCCGCAAGAGAAGTCCATGTCAAGGCTCAAGCTCTCGCAAATTGAGTTTTCCTCACCAACTCATTTCCTTTACTAGATGTGGAACCTCTTGATGTAGATGAAGACGAGAAGCTTCCTGAGCCTGATAGTGATTACTATTGTAACACCCCGAGTTCCGGACCAGGGTCAAACCGTATGGAGATCCGAACTCGAAGCATTACGGGTCGGAAAAAGACTTATGCATATTTTTTTTGTTGCTAATTTACTGTTACACAAAACATATTTGAAACTTTATATAACATGAATTGAAGCATATAAATCCACTAATTATCTTTAACAACATTTTCAACCAAACATATTATTTAAAACTACATTTCAAGCAATACAATAAAACAATTCAATCACTAAGCTAATCATTCCTAGCTTTCGCTGCGCCACTCTGATAAATCTACAAGGATGTCAATTGGGGTGAGATGACAGCTCAATAGAATGCACCCTTATTCTCTAAAGATGCGGAAACAAAATCATTTTATCAAGGAATAACATACGATAAGAAATACAGTGCAACTTCAACGAATATATTCAACCAACAACATTACCTCACAAATATTATTTTCACTAAATCATCTAATTCATTAGTTCAACCGTGAATTTAAAATACCACTATTGTTTCTAAAAATCATTTAATTAAGATTTCAAATAAGATTTCACAATAATACATCAACAAATAATCCAATTTATTTGTTCAATCATGAGTTCACAATACCAATATTATTTCCACCAAATCATCCATTTAGGATTCAACACACCAATTAACATCATCAATAATGTTTCCAACAACCCATCCTTTTAAGTTTCAAAACATGAATTACATATCAATATTGTCACCAACAAACCATGAGTTTATAGTACCAAAATAATTGTCAACAAGTCATTCATCAATGATTCAACACATCTATTCACGTATTAATATCGTCACAGAGAAAACATGAGTTCATGGTACGAAAACCTTGGTTCGTACACCCACCTATCGTTTATCGACACAGACAGCCTCCATCGATGGTCAGGAACAAAAGTTCCTATGGGGATCATACCCATCTTCTCTTGGGGATCATTACCCTTTTCATTAACGTTACGAAAACCTTGGTTCGTACATCCACCTATCGTTTACCGGCACGGACAACCGCCATCGATGGTCGGGATACACAAGTTCCCATGGGGATCATTACCCATTTAACTCTCGGGGATCATTACCCGCCGTTAGCATGAAACATGCTCCATATAATGGTAAAATATGAACTCATTTCCTTTTATAAATCATTTTCACAAACAACACAAGCAACCATGTCTTAACAACATGAATTTCATTCAAACATTTAATCAAACACACCAACTGCAGACATTTTACATCATGTGTTTCAGGTTATAACTTTGTCCGATCTACCTCAAAATCTTAGTGAACATTCCTGACACCATAGTGTATAACATATCTAAATTTCACATGAAACTAACGGCTCATTCAAAAGATAATGATTTTACAAACGCATTACAAAATCTCGGCAGATAACATCATTTTACCAAAATATTCACCCTAAATTCATATTAATCTCAAATTAACCAAAACCAAAGCACAATTAAATATAATACATTTATCTACAACTTTTGTGAAGACCTTAAATCATTTTAACATTATTAAGACTTCCTAAGAACATCAAAACCACAGCAAAACGAAACTGTCCAGAATTTCAGAAACTATCACCCACATCTAAACAAACATTCAACGGCGAATTTGTGGTGTAGGGTTATCAAAATTTAACCATGGGTACCTAATCATGTTATCTAACAATTGGAAAATCCTGATCATCATTAGGAGATCTATATTTGTGTTATTAAATTACTAAAACCAAACAATACAAAATCATACAAAATAAACACCCAAAGAAACACTAAAAAAGAAAAGGGTTTCACATTCTACCTTAATTCCTTTGATCCTCTTGATTCTCCATAATCTTCTTCTTTTTCTCCTAGCCTTTCTTTTCCAACTTCTAAAATTATTTCCATTTACATTAATAGAAAACATTTATATTAACTATTATTTTTCTTCACTATTTTCATTATCTTTTCATTTTCCCTTAATTTTATTTATTATTGATTATTCTATTTACACCTTAACTTGAAGCCTTTCTAGTTAAATCCACCCACCTAGGCTAAGGCTAAGGAACAACAACCTAAGCCACAAGGTTAACAAATCCGGGTATAACCCGACCCGAAACAGTAGCTAAAAATACAGGGTATTACAACTATTATGAGAGCGATGATGATGAAGGTGGAAAGACTCTTCTTCAGGAGGATCAGCCCGAAAAGGATGGGTCCGGTGGTGATCTTCCCAAGGATCCAAATCCTGATGTTAGTCCCAATGCTGAGATTGACATTGAAGCATCCGCACCAACTCAAAACGCACCTCCAAATGATGCTTAGCCTTTCGTTTTCTTCAACTTTTTGTGCGTCTGGATGTACTCTAATTTTGAATGTAGATTTTACTTATCTGTTTTTTGCTATGTATTAATGAAGCACACTTCTATTTCTACTACTTTTATATGAGATTGTCTCTAACAAGGAGAATAATACCTCCTTTTTGTTATTCCCATACTTGCCTCTATTAATCGCCTTGTAAGAAATACTATTTATCCCCTCTTCGTGCGGTTATATCAGCGCGTCATTTATTCTTTAAGCGCTTTCTTCCTTTGCCTTTTCTTTGTGCGTTGCTTTCGATTTCCTCCCCTGTAAAATAGGAATTGTCATATTTTAATTAATCTTAGGATTTTATGTTGAGGTTTTATTGAGCCCCCTAGTTAGAGGTCTTATCATCCTCCCCTTTGTCTTTGTTTTAAGATATTGTTGTGCGGCAAAATCGCAGGCGGTCATTACCCTTTCAAGTAATTACCCATTGATATTGCCTTATCATTTCTTATATTTATTTCCTCTGCAGGATGTATTGATGCGTCAATACGACAAGTCTTATTACTCCCGTGAGTAAAAGTCTCATGATATTGACGTCTTTGACACAATTCATCTCCCTAATGGAAGATGCCGTCCTTATATTCCCCCTGACTGCCCCTTCAAGGAAGCTTACCCCTACCGAGTTAAGGTGGGCTCTTCCCATCTAGTGATGCAACAATCAGTTGTGTTCGTGGCCCTTATCCCTCCGACGATATGGATTATGGTTACGGGACCACACCCTAAGTGGGGTTTCTTGAGGACCGAGTGTATCATAGTCAGGACTTGTCAAGAGCGGCCAGGTACGCCCCAGGCACTCTTGACTCAACCGTGTACCTCGGCGCCCTGATCGAGTTTATACACTCCTTATGAGATACCTTCTCACCTTAGTCTTACGACTAAGGAGTCTCTGCTGGATGGGCTTTCATTTCACCCCAAATCTCCATGACTCAGGTTCCAGGGTCGGTGTAGCTTTCGCCTGAGTTATGCTAACTAGGTTTTCCCCAATTATGACGCACGTTAGGTCTTATTATTGTCTCTTGCTTTTATGAGAACTAGGGTGCACGCCACAATTGGATGCCTAGCCTCCCTAGTTAGAGGTTTTAACTTCTGTTGCCTTCTATTAAGGTCTTATTATAAGGTCTTATTTTTGCCTTCTTCTTATATGAAATTTTTGATATATGTAAAGAATAAGAATTTTCATTTTCATTCGTTCGCATAGAATGTCATTAGTATAATTCTGATATCTTCTTTCTTCATTTTTATAATTACTATTTATTAGAAACAACTCTGCGACTTATTCGCTTCCTTCAACCGTTGTACTGCATTAGATTCGTGTGCGGATTGTTTCCTTCAGATATATGATGAATGCCGCATGATCTACGGATAATACTTCTTCAGATATAATCTGTTCCATGGGTGTTCAAGCCTGCGCCCTGTGTTCCTTCCCTCGCTATCCATTATTTCATATGCTCCATTTCCAACAACCCTTTTGATTATATATGGTCCATCCCATGTCTTTTCTAGTTTTCCGTCTCCTCCTTTCTGATAGGGCGGTATTTCTCTTAATACTAGTTCTCCTGGTTGGAATTCTCTTTCTTTGACGCGCTTGTTATATTCCCTATCTAGTCTTTTGTGGTAATTCTCCATATGTTGCAGAGCAATTTCTCCATTTTCTTCTAGATCATCAAGTTTTGTCAAGATCAAATCTGTGTTCAGGTTCTTTTCCCATGCTTCTTTCTTTGTCGTGGGGATGATAACTTCAATTGAAAAACAACCTCTACTCCATATGTTAGACAAAATGGTGACATTCCCGTAGCTTCTCTTCGCGTCGTTTTATACGCCCATACTGCATTATGTACTTGTTCGCACCATCCTTTATTGCGCCCTTCCAGCTTTTTCTTCAATATATCCACAATTTTTTTATTAATTGCCTCAGCCTGCCCGTTTCTCTGCGGATATAAAGGAGTTGACTTTCCACTTTGGATCTTGAACGCGTTAAGCAGCATCTTTATGTTTTCTCCCTCAAATTGCTTTTCATTATCAGAAACTAATTGCATGGGGATTCCAAATCTGCAAATGATATTTTCAAATATGAAGGTGAATACATCTCGATCTCGGATATGTTGGACTGCTTTCACCTCTGCCCATTTTGTAATATAGTCTGTTGCGACTATTAAGTATCTCCTTTGCCCCATCCCTGGTATAAATGGACCTACAATGTCTACGCCCCATTTTGCAAATGGCCAGACACTTGTTGATGAATTTAGCGTCGCTCCAGGTGCATGTATCTTTTTTCCGTGACGTTGGCATTCTTCACATCTCCTAGATACCTCTTTCGCGTCCTCATGCATGTATGGCCAGTATTACCCTTGTATCTTTGTTCTGTAAGCTAAAGACCTTCCTCCACTGTGGTATCCAGCGTCTCCATAGTGTAGTGCCTTCAAGATTTCCATTCCTTCTTTCCGTGTTAGACATCTAAGTGACTGTCCAAGGAAGGATTTTCGATAGAGTACGTCTTCTCCCAATTCATAATTTGTCGCCCGGCTCTTTAACTTATGCGCCTCTAATCTATTTCTTGGGATTTCTCCTTTTTCCAGATATAAATGGAGTTAGGTTCTCCAATCTGCGTCTTTATTCACTCGTCCTTCTTCTGCATCTTCCACTATCATTACGTCTGCGTCTTCTTCTTCTTCTTTGTTAATTGAGGGGAAAGTAAGCGTCTCTATCTTTATATACCTTGCGGTAGGATCCACTAACATAGAAGAAACGAATGCCAGTGCGTCTGTGAATCAATTATCTTTCCTTTATATGTGCCTCCAGCTTATGCTTTCAATTTTTGCCGATAGTTCTTCAACGAGTTGCTTTTATTTTTTAAGAGATGGTTCATTTGTACTATACAACCCTTGTATTTGGCGTATTACCAATTGTGAATCACTAGTTATTCTAACCTCCTCTAACTTCATTTCAATTTCCAGCTTTAACGCGTGCACCACTGCTTCATATTCGGTTTCATTATTGGTGGATGCGAACTCCAATCTAAATGAGTAGGCCATCCGCGCTCCTTTTGGTGAAATGATTACTATCCCGATTCCGTTTCCTTCTCCATTTGATGATCCATCCACCAATATCTCCCATATATTTGAGTTACACTCTGTTAACAAGTCTTTAGGATTTCCTTGATCTTCATCTATATCTATCATTTCTTCTACACCTTCGTCTTCTTCAAGTGGAAATTCTAACAAGAAGTCCGCCATAACCTTGGATTTTGGTGAAGATAATATCTCGTACTTAACTCCAAATTGTCCTATCTGTGCGTTCCATCTTTCTATTCTTCCTGCTCTTTTAGAATTCTTCATTACAGATTCAATCGGTACCTTTGTTAGTACTTTTACTTTGTGAGCTTGAAAATACGTGCGGAGCTTTTGTGTTGCATAAACTAGTGCGAGGATCAGCTTTTCAACCTTTGTGTAATTTTTCTATGTGCAATTATAAGTTTTAGTTATGTAGTAGATTGGTTTTTCAATTCCTCCATCTAGACGCAGTAGTAAGGCAATTAACGCGTGCGGTGTTGATGCTAAGTATATTAATAGTTCTTCTCCAGGCTCTGCTTTCTGCAAAATAGATAAATTCATTAAGTAATCCTTAATACTTTGTAGTGCTTTCTCGCATTATTCCGTCCATTCGAATTTTGTTCCTTTCTTCAAGATGTTAAAGAAGTGCTTGCATTTATCTGAGGAGCGCGAGATGAACCGCCCTAATGAACGTCTTTTATTGTTGCGGGTGATGGCATGTCAAGTACCGCTTGCACCTTCTCTGGATCCACCTCAATTCCTTCTTTTGATACAATGTAACCTAAAAATTTCCCCGATGCTACTCCAAAGATGCATTTCATTGGGTTTATTTTCATTTTTAATTGCCGCATTTGTTCAAATATTTCCCACTAGCATATCATCCACGTAGACTTCCTTTTTGCTCTTCACTAGCATATCATCCACGTAGACTTCTAGTGTTGTATGCACCCATTTCGCGAATATCTTTTCTACCATTCTTTGATATGTTGCACCTGCATTTTTTAAACCAAAAGGCATTCTCGTATAACAATATTATCCTCTTGGTGCGAAGAATGTCGTGTGTTCTTGATATTCTTTAGCCAAAGGGATTTGATTGTATCCTAAATATCCGTCCATAAGTGATAACCTATCATTACCTGATGCTGCTTTAACCATTTGTGGTATGTCTTGTAGGGGGAAACTGTCCTTTGGACATGCTTTATTTAGATCACTGAAGTCGATGCAGATCCATATGCCTTTATTTTCCTTTGGTACGACCACCATGTTTGCTATCCATTCTGGGTACTTTGATGGCCTTATTATTACTACGTCTAGCATCTTTTGTAACTCTTCTTCTATTTGAGGGTGTTATGTTGTTGCTATCTTCCTTATCCTCTACTTGAATGGCTGCGCGTTCTTGTTGATATCCAACTTGTGGCATGCAACAAAGGGTCTATTCCTGGCATCTCGTCCATGCTCCATGCGAAGATGTATTTATATTCCCACAAAAGGTTGATCGTCCTTTCTTCTTCTTCTTTGCCCATCTTAGTTCCTATTTTCAACATCTTTGGTTCTTCTTCTGTCCCAACATTTATTTCTTTTGTTGGTTCTGTCGCGGTGAAATTTGCTTTTGGTTCTCCTATTGGTGATGGTTCTTTTATTTTATGTACTGGTTCACCCTCCTTATCTGGGATCTCACTTGGTATTCCCTTTCCCTCATGTGCTCGTATCATGTATATTCTTAGTTCTTCTTCCTTTCTCGATTCTTTTGCTTTCCTCCATCGATATTTTCGCTTCTTTGTGCGTCCTTCATAGTTCTTTACATCTATTTGACCGTAGACTTTCGCACTCCTAGCATCTCCTTTAATCTCACCTATTCCGCTTGGTATTGGAAAACACACGCATTGATGAAGAGTTGACGCGACACCTTTTATCGCATGTACCCATGGTCTTCCCAATAGCATATTGTAGGGTGACTCTACGTCAACTACGCACAAGGTTATCTGTGTTTCTATTTCTCCCAATAGTATTCGCATGGTTATCTCACCTTTTGGTTTTGTTATCGTTTTATTAAAACCATGAATGTTATATGTAGAGCACGTCATATCCGCATCCTTGTATCCCATGCTCCTGAATGCGCGGTGTAATAGAATATCTACCAAACTGCCCGTATCTACCAAGGTTCTATCTACCGCCCACTCTTCCGATGCTTTCGCGCTTTCGCTCCTTTCTTTTCGCTCTGCAGTTATTGTGACCACCAGGGGATCTGTTCGCCCTAAGTTTTCTTCCGGTATCTCATCCGCTACAAACGTTATCTTCTTCTTTTCCCACTCCTTTAGGGGATATACTTTTTCCACCGTCATGATTTTCCTCCCTTCATAATCCCGTTTGTGTATTTTTCCTGTGATTCCCGCGAGAAAGTCTGCATCATTGATAATCATTTTGGTTATTGAATTACATTGTATACTCCTGCCTCCTTCTTTTGCTATGATTATCCTTATTGCTTCCACTCGTCCATCTTGTGTACCAACGCCTGCTTGACTGTTGCAGTTGTTCTTCTGTTGGATCTGCTTTTGAAATTTGTCTAAAATTGTTGTTTCTTTCGCCCATTTATGCAGATTTGACAATTTTATCTCTTCTTTTTCCTGTTATTTTTTCTTGACAAATGAAAAAAGTACTCTTCCAAGGACTAAAAATGTTACTAATGAAAATTGTTTTTCTGGGATGAAAACATTAGGTTGCGTTTTTCAGATCTTAAACTTTTAAAACTCTCAAAGATTGTTGATAGATCGATGAAAAACTATGAATGACTTCAAACTTATTCTTAAAGGGTTTCACCCACAGGGTATATCATCCGAGCTATTTTCTAGCGCCAAAATGTAGTTGCAGGAAATTCTACAACCACACGCTATTGATAATCTATGAAGTAAACTAAGAAACCATGATGAAATACTCAAAATCTTTTATTAAATCTTAGAACAAGTACAAAGATGATGAGGGAAAACCCTAACTTGGAAAGAAAATAACTCTCTCTCTCCTAAATATCTTATCTCGGCTCACCAAAAAGATCTCTCCCCTACACACAAGGGTCTCTCGCTCCTTTTATAGGAGTTTACATAATGGAGGACAGCTAATAAAGCCCCTAATTTCGGATCTAGCGCACGTCAATATCGCGTGGACTCTATCATTGCCGCACGGTTTCTTTACTGCCGCATAGATCTTCACACTTTTATCGTAACTTAAGTGACGTCACCTGGTTCGTCATCTTGGATATGTCGTATGCGTTCGTGTTCGCTTACTTATAAGGAGTTACTTCGCATACCAAATGAGTGTGCGGTATTTTGCACCCACATTTGCGTTGAATGGTTCAACGCAACCAATCTCAACCGTCAGATCATAAAATAAATCTAGATACGCTGAACCATGCATTCCGCAAAAAGGTAATTTTGGTTGCGCTAAACCATTCAGCACAACTATCTCGCTACTACTTCAACTGCGAGCAAATGCTAAGAGAGAGAACTAGTGTCAACAAATAGACAACACTTTTAATTTGAACTGCAACACTTTTTGGCTAATCTAGCCCATAGGACTTAGTCTTATAAAATAGCATGCATACCTGGTTTACATACAATTACACAGTCCGTGAACTATTGCCTTTTTCAAAGACAAGGCATACATACCTTAGGCAGTTCGTAAACCTTTTCCTTCGTTAAAAGGTTACAGAACTATGTCAAAATTGGCATGGTATATACACTCGGTATACCTTTTGGTAGTTTGTGTAACTTTGCCTTTAAAAACTAAAGGTTATAGAATTATGTCTAAAACGACATGGTATATACACTAGGTATACATACCCCAAGCAGTTCATATACTTTTTCTCTCATACTCAAATGCATTAACATTACCAATATAGCCAAATGATACATACTAGATATGTGTACCCTAAGCATTTTGTGTACTGTTTGCTTGGGCAATTTTCCGAAGATCAGTTTAAACAAAAATAGTTTGTGAACAATAAATTGCTATTAACTAAGATTTCTAAAGATCTATGAGCTTCCACTGCTCAATCAAATTTCAAGAGTTTATACAAGACAAACTTTAACTCGAAATTATACGACATAGTATCATAAGATATAATGGTATATGCAATGAGTAAATAGGATAAGTCAGTCTTTACATACCTTTTTTTATGAAGTCTCGCAAATGTCTTCTTTTGTTCTTCAGTCTTCAATATTTGAGGGTGTTTGGTGATATCTTATATACTTAACTACCATGCTCTAATCCTAGTCCGAGACTGGACTTCAGTAGACTTGAAATCAATATATGGTTTTGTACATCTAAAATTCACAACAAGCTTGAGATAGCAGAACTTGTGAGTTCAACCGAGCAATGCTCTAACAATCTCCCCATTGTCAATATTAGTGACAAAACTATCAATACATATGGATTCAATAAAATAAACCTTTTAGCTCAATCTCTATAATGCTTTATTCTTGAATCTTTGGCATCGCCTTGAATTCTTTTCCTTTTAAGTTCTTTCATGGTTCTGCATATGATCCTTTCAGCACCTTTGTTCTCGAATATCCGTAGCATGACAACAACTTATGACAATATTCAAGTCCGAGCATTTATAGTGACAAGTCAATCTACTCAATGTTTTTTATACCGGTGCGCAGTATTTTACCTACTTCAAAGTCCATTATACAAAAACTTTGAAGCAATACCACGGTGGTATGTTCTCCCCCATTAGTCTGTACTTGTCCACTTTGCTTGATATATAGTAAGCTTATCCACTCCCAGTTCAGTCCCCCTTATGCCGGTATTGTTGTAGTACAGTGGTAAAGTCACTGGGAAATGATGATATGCACCAAATTATTTATCGATAAAAAAAAAATCACTCCTCTTACACATTGCTCAGAGAAGTCAATGTTTTAGTAGAATGCTACTAAATAATTCTCTCGCTTTTTTTCAAAAAATTGGCAAAGGTGAAGGAAAACATATAGTTAGATTCCTCACATCCTAAGAAACCCATCCTTGATTGACTGCAATACATAAAATCCAATTCCTACACTCTTGCGTATCTTATTGCAATGTTTGTTCTCCAAAGACCCAAGGATCTTCGTGCCCTAAGGTTCACCTATCTTGAAGAAAGATAATTTCGTTGTTTGTATCTGTATTTGTGCTACGTATAATTTTTGTATATTCTAAGGTCCTTCTCTTATGATATATAAGGTCAATCAATAATTGGAGATAAAATCCAGATTTGATAGGAAATGACAAACACGATTGAGTATAACTCTCATCTATTCAAACTAGTTTAAACGCACATGCGAAGCGCCTGCAGATCCATTCTAAAAAAAAATTAACCTTTGCATTTAATAATTTTCTTCCACATCTATCCACACACGGTTGTATGCATTTTTTACATGACATAGTCGCAGACACATCAAAATACAAAGAATAAAATCATAAATATAAGTTTTCTTCCATAAGGTGGGAATACCCACACCACCATGGATTGAATTCAATATCCACGGACCGGAAAAAAGGAACCCATGTATGATAGTGGCTTGGGTCGTACATGGCGACAACAGCAATAGTTTTTCATCCGCTACATCAACTATGTTGACAGATGCAAGGAATACACATAGTACTTGCACCTTTAGCACAATCAATAAGAAACATTATTATTTGCACTGTGCCAACACTACTTACCTTGCCTTCCTTCCCCATATGATCTTGGTTCTACGAATGTTAGCAATTCCCTTGTAGGAGAAAGTGAACATATATAATAAGAAACTTGCATTATTCATAATTTCATAGTATCAATTCATCTCAAATTCTTCATTCAATAGACGAACATGTTTAAAATGAACTAAGCAGAAAACATATTCCATGTAGGAATCCATGAAGAAATGAGAGGGTTTTTTGTTGTTGAGAAGTGATTAAAAGTTTATTCGTAATAGAGAAGCCATTGAGTGGGTGAAGGTTCACTTAATCTCGAAATCTATTGAAAAACTAAGGGGTAATTTGCTTTACCTCACCCGCATTACCTCCCCTACAGAAATAAAATTAGCAAAACCTCCTCTCGTCAATAATTCTGTCTATTCCAAGTTAGCTGACTCATCACTAACTTACACGTGGTTTTTATTTTTTTGGGGTAATTTGCGTTACCTCCCTTGTAAAGATTGGTAATTTGCATTACCTCCCCTGTTAAGATTGGTAATTTGCATTACCTCCCTTACAAAAAACCATACGATGAGAAAGGAGTATGGTTCGATTTGGGAACGAAGAAGATTGGTGGGCAAAGATGCAAGTTTATATTTACCCCTGGTGTTTTTCAAATTAGCGAGAACGCCTGCAGAAGAGTAAAAATGATCGAGGGGTAACTTAGTCAGTTAACTGGAGAAAACTGTTGACGCTCGAAAAAAAGGTCTTTCCTTTATATTAGTTAGATGTTGTTTGTGAATTTTTTTACAAGAATACATCTTAGATTAAATTTTAGCTTGTGGTTCTTGTGCAGATAGAAGATTGGGTATCTTTATAAGTTTTGAAGAGAAAAAATCCTAGTCTTGGGATTCAGATTCGTCTAAATCCAGGGAATCAATTTCTACATCCTTGATCTTGATCAGGAAGAAAATCACCAGGAGCCATATTGGAGGCAGAGTAGTGCTAGACTTCACGACGAACTGTGGAGCAACTCATATAGATGTAGAGGACATCAACTAGGGTAATTATGTATCTATGTTCTTAAGAGGATTAAGAGATATCAGGGTACAGATGCAACAAAGTATCTCAGAGGGTTTATTCTATCTCAACTACATTGCAGACATGAGTCTTTTATTAGGCTAGTGTTTTTAGCGTTTTAAATACAGTGTGTGCAAACTGGACGAGGTCCCACGATTTTTTTGCTTCGCAGTTTTCTTCGTTAACAAGATTTCTGATATATCCTTTCCTTTACTTTTTATTTCCACATTATATTGATTTTTTTTCATAATTAAAAGTACTAGAATCAAGTTATATATTAACCAAATCTTATGATTTAAGAATCTCTAATTGAGATTATCCACAAATATTTCTTGGTTATTTTAATTTTTTATGGAAGCTCACACAATGAATAAGCTTATAAGTTCCATAAAAAAATCCTTGGTGGTGTACTTGGTACGGTTTCCTTTTTTATAATGTGGCTATTTGGATTGGTACGAACTATTTAATCCACAAGAAGGTTTAATTTCATCATCTCAAACAACTTGTTGTTGCTACTAGCAAGTGTAGAGAATTTTACTCTCTATGTCAAACTAATAGTGGGAAAATGTTTGTTCAACAAGATATACCATGAAGGTTTCCAGGGAAAAAATACTATAAGTTAAACACGGATGGTGCATCTATTGATGGTTTACTTGCAGGGGCTGGAAGTGTCATTAAATATGCGAGTGTTTTTTCGTGACTTTCTTTGGCAATCATGTTCTCCAAAATGGTTGCAGTGTGGGCTATCAAGGATGTCTTGTTACTTCCTAATGAAGTAACCAGGGATAGCTAATTTGGAGGTCGAATGCGGCTCAACATATTCAAATCAAATATGCAAAGATGGGATCAAGGAAACATGGTATCTTTAAGGACTAAAGTATAACATTCTTAAGATGAAGGATTGGTTTAATAGAATCTCTTTTAAACATGACTACATGGAGACTAATTTTGTTGCCAAAAGAAGCTTCGAAGAACTACAAAAATAGAGTTTGATATGGATCAATACTCCACCAAAAGAGATAATTAGTTATCATGATAGTCCGGGTTTGTCTTATGATAACACTTGTTTGTTTAGAGTAGTGTTATTGCCTTTGGCCACTTTATCAAACAAAAAAATACAAAATAAAATTAGTTCGATAAGTAGAAAATTTGATAATTTACTGGACTTTGATGAGGAAACTATTGCATTGTATTTGTTTAGGAGCCATGAAATCATATTTCTAGGACCGATAATAACGAAAGGAATGCAATTCTCCTTGGTTTTAGGTTATCCTAAAATAGAAAATTCAACACTTACGGGGGTAGTGGGTTTTGGATTCCTCTTCTTCAGGGAATATGATTCCTTTCCCACCACCCAAATATGCCGCTACGATTAGTAAAAACTCAAGTGGTTTAATCAGTGTAAACTCAAAGATAAATGCATACCAGAGCATGTAAATACAACAACATATTGATCTCGAAAACCTCAAATTCAAAACAAATGTTCAAGGTGGTCCAAAACAACTTGTTTCCACCTTGCTACAAGCTTTTTGTGGATAAACCAAACAAGCTAAAAGCACACATTCTTCCAACACGAGCTATAACCTGAGCTTTAAAGCTTGATTTGTTTATTAATAAAAATTTATTGTAAGATTTGCTTTAGAAAAGGAGTTCCAACTAGAGTTAGATTTATTACTCAAGGTTCTTTGGATTCTTTCAGATCAAAGTTCTCGAAAATATTGCCCACACCTAAGATCTGTGTGTATCATGTTTTATTTTATTTTTACTTTTTTACTTTAGGCTATCAAGATATTCATTTTTAAGTTGAAAATATCAAAATATCGACAATGGTAAAATATAAAAGTTATCCTAAAATGGTAAATATAACAACTCAAAATAACTATTTTGTACGTTAATCATAGTGGAAGAAAACCATCTCAAAAAGGAAAACTGAAAACAAGGCCAAAAAAAGGTTTGAAAAATTACAAGGTGTTTCAATCACTATCTATAAATATAAGTAACCATTGTTTTAAACACCTTTCACTTTTAGAAGGATTTTCAAACAACGCGTGGTTTTTGAAACACCTCCTAAAAAGTGAAAGGTGTTTAAACCACCAACAATTGATTTAGCACTGCTTGGAATACCGCACCGTGTTTCAAACTACAGAAAGTTATTTGGCGATTGACAAAACACCTAGTTTAAAAATCTGCCAAATCAAATATAGGAATTAATTGGAACTTTTAACATAAATGGTATATTTTGCATTTTACCATTTCATGTGGCGCATTCTAAATGGTAAGTATAATATTTTACACTATCCATGTGGATGTTCTTAGAAGGCGTTTAAATACCAAAAGGAGAAATCAATCACGAAATCAAAAGAGAAAAAGTTTGCTTTACAAAAAGTTAATTTTTTGTTCCTTTAAGTCACTCTTAAATTTTATTGTTAACCTAATTTCTGTTTTTCTTTCTTTTAGAAGTTCAAAAACTACTCCTAAGAATGTATCTAAACACCCATTTAAACTAAAGGGATATTTTCTATACCAAGTGAAGTGCATTTGTACACGATTTTTCAATTTCTTGATGCAACTACCTAATGCTAGGTTCCCTAAGTTACTTCTCTTCCTTGTTGCTAAGAGAAAAAAATCTTTCCTTTGACTGGGAAGCAGCTCTCCTTGTGAGTTCAGTAATATGTTGATGCATACACACACAATGTATTTGGATTAGAGAATGACTTTTTAACGGAAAGATGAAACAAAGTAATTACACCCACAACTCTCCCGCTTCCTGAATCATATACAATTTTCCATCAATTCAATGCCGAAATTGCTTAGGCCAAGATAAAAATGATTGATTCAATCTTAGCTCATAACAGGAAACTAGATAAAGAGATAGCATGTGGTGTGAATTTACAAGGGACAGCTTCCTACCATATAATTAATAAACCGGCCAAGATTTTAAATTCTTTCATAATCTAGTCTTTCCGTTAGATTTTAATACCTGGACCCACCAGATTGGTCAACCACGTTGAATAAGTCAATTATGGTTGTTGAAATTACGCATCTATCCTTACTAACCTATCCTACACTAATCCAAGTTCGGTTCATTTCTTGCTTCTGTTCCGCTCAAGTCTCAGATGCTGCTTCTTCTTCTTCTTGAAGAATAAATGTTCTCCTTCAAGATACTCAATATCATCGCCATCATCTCCACGATTAAAATCACTTTTTTTTATCAATGATTTCTCTCATTGTAATCATTATTATTAAAAATCCCATTTCTCTATTCCCCTTTTCCCTCTCTACAAATCAACTGACCCCATCAACCAATTTTGAATAGAGAAATGGGATTTTTAAAATTAGGGAAAATTTAGGGTTTAATCAAAATTGGTTGATTTGAATTGATGGGTTTGAATTCAATGTTCGTATTGTAAATTGGTTCGTTTAACTTGAATGGGTGTGTTCTCGATTTCATTATATATTTGGTGAGGTTATAAAGAAGATGATTTTGAAGGCTTGGTATGATTGGAACCGTTCCTAATTGATTAATCCTTTTAGGGCTTCGATTTTGGTTGTAATGCAAATTTGGTATAATTGAGTAATATAGGAAGTATCGAAGTTTAATGGAAACTTGTTCGTACATGGAAGATCTTTTCAAGGTTTGATTGGAGTTCAATGGCAACTTGTTTTGGGAGAACACATTGAAGCTATGAAGAACACATACGGAGAGGACTAGACTAGAGGCAGATTTGAAAGAATTTCAATTTGAAGAATGGGTTTGTGCTTGATCCATTGGTAGTTCTCGGCAAAGTTTTGGTTGGGATAGGTGTATGCCGTTAATACGAACACTATGAAATCCAATTAGACCCAACATTTCTTGGCATGTTTCTCCATCTATGACGGCATGATCAACATTAATTCTTCCATCTTTTTTTACCTGGTAAAACCAACCCATTCTCACCTTTTATTCAAACCTATGCTTTGCAGTGGGTTATTTGTAATCAATGATTTAAGATCGATGAGCATTTAGTGTTTGTGATTGTTTAGGAGAATGAGTTTGTGATGGATATGAATTCAATGCAGGGAATGAGATGTGGAAAAATTTACAAATCAATTACTCATCTATCCCATAATTGTTTTACACACTCAACATGTATGTAGAAATGCCTACATAATAATGTTCTTCACTTGGTCCGAGTCACTGAGTTGGCTCGAAAACGACTCATGTTATTAACTCGACCTAGTCAATCCATGTGAGGGTCTAACTGTCTTTTACTGAGTAGGATAACTGACACATAAGCATTTAACTGATGTTACCCGTTTTATTCAAAAAACGGGATAAAAAAAGTCAGACTCGGCCAGTTTATATAACAATTCAAAAAAACGGTCAGTTAAATAATTATAATCCAAAAAGTTGGTTACTTTATTAAAAGGCCCTTTTTATTATCGAAACACACTTGGAAGTCTTCCTAATTTTTAAAAGCAAAATGAGCTATATTTGACACAAAATTGCTTAAATTCATCTATCTTTAAGTAGTTGAATGCTTTAACTTAAGGACCATAAAAATGTAAATGTACGTCTTCTTCAAAGAAAATACAACTATTCTTTCACAATCTAGCCATGTGAGCTGGATGAAGTATTGATTCAGAGACGCGCTATACGTGGTATAGAAATTGACTATTCAACTAAAAGTTTTTTTTTGTTTGCTTAACAACTAAAAGATGAGACCAAATACTTACTCCCACAGCTTTCACATTTATGTCATTGCCCAGAAATTTTCATGGACCATATTAAATGTCCCGTCCGTCCATGCGTCCATGGCATTTCTATGAATGCCAAAATTGTTTAGACAAAGAAAAAGGCTATGAGATTCGGTTTCGACCAAATATGATTGATTGAACCTATGCTCTCATCTCATGTTGCGTTGAAATTTGTGACTGTATGTTTAATTTGTTAAGGCATATGGCATGCTTATGAATCAGAAACAACAACAACTATTCCAAAATCTTAGTTCATAAATGGAAAGCTTTATCCTATTAAAGTTTTGGTGCTGATCAGATTAGATTACAGCATGTGGTGTGAAATAGTGAACTTAATAGGGTTTTTATTGTTCAATTTCGGATCTCGGTCGGTCTCGGATGAGACAGAGACACTGAGACAACTTTTTCTCACTAATATTTTCGCTGAAATATCGAAATCTTTATTTACTTTTAAATGTTACCGTCATGATATGCATGCTAAACATTTGACACATTTTTCATATAGAGGGAGGATCCATGGACAATCTTATATACATACTATCTTACAAGGTTTGGTCTAAAAGAAATATTAGAGTCCAAATGACAATGAACTTGAAACCAATACTTTGATCATATGTTTCTTCTTATAAAACTTGACAATCCTATAAAAAAATGAGTACAATTCGAGACTTATAACACCAACAACTTTCAAAGACAACCGTTGAAAACTTAACGGCCGAGATTAAAATTGGTAGAAGGTGAGGTTTGGTATCTCGAATTGTGCTAAATTTTAGTAGGCATGAACTTAGACTAACGACTAAACCCGAAAACTTAACGACTTCGACTCAGGCAGACAGCTTGGACTTGTATCGATGGCTTAATCCGTCAGCTTAATCCCGGAATTTTGAATAAGACCAGACACGTTGGCTTGGGCTCTACCATTTATGGCATCGTAATAGACAAACAATATTGGTGTCAAAATATAAGGAAGCCGATGTAGACAAACTAATCAGTAATGGCAAGCTGACTACTTTAGCTAATTGGGCCAACCGACCGAGCGAAGCGAGGGAGGGAGGACCTTCTATATGGTCACTTTTCTGTAAAATGTAAGTGATCAATTGACACATAAAAAATGGAAATGGTCTGGGCCGAAAAACCAAAAATGGCCCTCTGAATCAAATTTTTCTTTTTTTCCTTTAGACATTTTCGTAAATAAACCGAAGAGGAAGAGAAAATAGGTATTAGACATTTTCGTAAATAAACCGAAGAGGAAGGGCAAATAGGTATTAGACTTTTTCGTAAATAAACCAAAAAGAAAAGGTAAATAGGTATAAAAGTCAAATTACATTATAATTCCTACGAGCAGTTCCTATGGAATGAACAAATCAAGGATTTGTTCCTAAGAGCAGTTCATTTTGCTCCCACTATGGATTCAACAAACATGAAAAACGGATGGGAAAACCAACAAATTTGAGGGTTTGTTGAGTGCGGCCGTAGACTAAACTAGCGTTTGATGAACAACCGCGCGGGCGAAGTAAACACGCTGGCGTGTTATCCAAAAATGCCAGCGTTTGATGTTTGATCTCCCCTTTGTTTTCTCTCTCCAAATCTCAGTTATTATATTTAGGGTGTTGTAGGCCTTTGACCCATGTGTGCGGCCCATCTATATGTAACCAGTGTTAACACTCTAGCCTATAAATAGAGGCTTATTCCTATGTAATACTACATTGATATCTAATTAATAAGATCTTTTTCTTCTCTATATTTCTCCTTCAACACGTTATCAAGCACGACTCTACCAACTAGTGCAATTTTTTTTTCTTCGTTCAAAATTGGTCATGGATATTTCTTCAAGATTAGCGTGGTTCTGATCCTATTTGTTTATCACCATGGATGCGTTACCAGGTATTTCTTTTGAACAAAGAAATTTCGTTTTCGTAGTATATAATAGAGTTCCACGAATGTATGGTTATCAAAAATAGAGATTTCACCGTTAGATTTTCATGAAATTTTAATATCTTCAACCCAATTAGGTATTTCATGTTTTTTTACAATTTAGTTCAAATCGGAATATGATGCAATCTCCAAAACTAGATTTTAATGAATCTGTGTACGTTCAGGAAAACCCTAATTTATAACAGCGTTGAAAAACCTAAGTTTTACGAATTCCAACCGTTAGATTAGGCTGTATTTTTGTTATGTGTTACATATTGTTCTCCTTGAACCACTGTCAAAATTTCATAAAGATTAAACCATGAGAAGTACTCCAAAGTACATGATATTTCCAGATGTGTCCACAAAAACGTTAATTGGAACAGTCATACGGAATCATGAATATATTTTTATCTGGCCGTTGGATTTCCTTGAAATTTTATTATGTTTAGAGAAACATTGTGTAAAATCAACTGTAAAAATTTCGTCATGATCGAACAATGATGCATTTTTCTGTCGATCTGAACAGTTGAACAGTTGAAAGAAGAAATTTTCAATTTTTAGGGTTAACGATATTGTTTTGGACTCATATGGTAATAGTTTCAAACTTATTATCAATGGGTCTGAATACTTCATATATAACGGACCATATATGATTCAATTCATTAACCATGACCTTGTCAACCCAATGGACCGGGTCTTGACCAAATAGTTGACCAGACTTTGACTAAACCAATTCGACTCTAATTTGACTTTTTGGACTCAGAAGTACTTGAGCACCATTAAAGAGTCTATGATGTGGAAGTATGTGTGCAAAAGTAAAATACTTTCGTCATAAAAATCTTCAACTTATGAAGATACATCGTTCAAAGAGGAAGCCATACCTTCAACATTTCTAAGGCCACATATTGACTTCAGACGATTAATGATTTGAAGGAAGTTTGTCGAAACATTCATTTTTCTCCCAAACTTGAATGTTTAGTGGGATGTATTCCACTTGTTAGACTATAATGAGTCAATAACTTCGACAATGATATGTTGTAATTAAAAGCACACCTCACTTTTTGTGGAAAGAAACTCACAAAAGTTTCCATGAGTCAGAGATGTAATTCTGGCTCTAGTAGTAATGATACAAAGTAAATGTATCTTCCTATAATGGGACAGAGATGTAATTCTGACTCATATCAATGAGAGTTGAAAATATTGGAATAATCATTTTACTGAGAATGGTACAAGCGTTGTAATGCAAGTATCATATATTAGTAGTCAAATATAAGAGATATAGGGAGTTTAAAGGAAAACGAACTCACTATATTCTTGGAGAAGGTCATATCATAGCTAGACGTCAACATTAATTACAACAAGAACTTTGCCAATTTTTCTTATTGTCTATCTTTATTCAATCGAATTCGTATGGTTAGATTATATATTATGCATGATTTGATCCTAAACTATTGTCTACATGATATTTGACCGATATTATATTAGCTAAAATTAAAAAAAAAAAAAAAAATTGCGAAGAATTATATCCATTGTATGCTCTTATGGAATGAATAGTATATCATTGCATGAGATTGAGATACTCTAAAGAACTTGAGATATACTCAAAAGTACTCGAGTTACAGGGATTATCCGTACATTATGATGAAAAGTATATCATCTTCATGAACAGTAACACGCTAAAGTAAATGAGATAGATTTTCTTTTGTTACGTAATAAGGCGACACTACTTATTACACGAAATCTTAAGGAATATATTAAACTGAATGTTGAATTGTTTTCTTATATATAATACCATGCGATATTACCGAGCGAAGAAATGCTCAATCTTTGTTGCCTAATTGGTATAAAGATTAAAAGTTACATGAGCTTTACGAGAACTAAGATCTAATAACACTTTGTTAAGTTTCTACGAAGTCTGTGCAAACGATCATTTACAAAAACTAACTGTGAGAATGGGAATGCATCTATAAATTACCTCAAATGAATGTGAAAGAAATCACATTTTAAATAAAATAATTAGCCAATTAGTCTAGTGAACTGTAAATCACTAATACTTGGATAATTGAATCCATATCATCACCGACAATGTAATGTTGGGAATTGACTCATTCAGGTTTTGACATAACCATAAAGACACTTTGGTTGTGATATGATGTTCTGTTTTGAAAGAACTCAAATGGACATCATTTTATTTTGGTGAACAAGAAAATGGGAATTACAAATATTAAAATAATGCAAAGTGACGACATCTCTTATAATCAACTCTTTCTAAAGTACCAGAAACACCCACCCCCACCCCCACACCCCCACACCCACACCCCTCCCATTATGCTTTTAAAGTAATAAAGCATGTAACTCATTTTATAAAGTCATTCTTTATTAAAAAATGATTGAGACCATCCTAAGATGCAAATGGTAAACAACCCATTTTTACAATAGAAACAATGTGATATTTGTGGACATATCCATGCAGAATGCGGACCATTCAAGTGATTTATGGCTCTGGTGGATGATTCAAAGTGTTGAATTATTGTTCACGAGAAATTATGCGTTTTTGAAACAATCCTAGCACATATTATATAATTTAAGGGCTTACCAACCTTGTCAATGCTAGATATTTACATCAAAAGGACTTGAGGAATATTGCATGTTTAATAGGATCAGTGTAGAACATCCTCACCTCATGGTCTCGCATAGGCTACCATCAAAGGTTATAGATGATGTCTAAGGATAGGTTATGCGTAACAACCTTCCTACAAATGCTTGGGGGATATGCAATATTGCACGCATATTTACTTAATTCGTTTTAGAACCCAATATTAGTCAACCTTTTCTGTGTACCAGTTGGTAACTGGATTTAAGCCTGACATTCGTGTTCTTACGCATTTTTTGTTGCATTATATATGTGCCATTACGACTCCACATCGTACTATAATAGGTCTTCAAAACTGTTAAGTAGTTATGTTGGAAATGAGTTCCCAACAATTATCCGCATTTTAAACCTTTTGGCAGGAGATCTCTTACCGCTAGATTTGCGAGTTATCACTTTAATGAGACAGTCTTCCCGCCGTTAGGGGGAGATAATAAAAATTACTTTCTAAGGGAACTACAGGAATTGTCGTGGTGTGTTCCCACTATGTCTCATATTGATTCATGTACTCCACAAATGTAAATGTGAAGTGACAAAGAATAATTGATTCTCAGAATGTATACTGATGTCGCTAAAGTGATGAGATCACACATACCAGCTGCAAATCTACCTGCGCAAGGTTACGAATCCTCAATAAGGGATATACACCATAGAATAAGGTGTTACAACTACACTTAGTGGAAGTGTGGTTGAGGCCGTGGCTCCATAAAGGAAGTTGAAGAGACCACTTGGTTCGATTAATCCTCACCTAAAAAGGAAGTAGGTGAGTAAGGAACAACTTATTTATATCATCAGAAATCATCTCATAAGATTGTCTCTGAATATGTCCATGAATCAAACCGGAGGACGCTCCGAAGTTTAATGATTCCAGAGAACAATGACATCCCAAGTGGATTATGAGAATGCTTACAAGTCAATGGAAAGATCATGCGAGCATATTGATGATTAATTTCATATACACTTGCTTAAGAAAATATAGCAAGATAAGATCGAACCAAGCTCCTTGTTGCTTAATATAAACGAAGAGCATATTTGTCCTATACAATCCAGGTAGAACTTGGTTCTTTGACAAATATACAAGTATTTGGTGTGGTAGTGCTAACCAACCAAGTGTAAATCCTATTGGACATACATAATTAATTTGTCGCAAAGCATAATTAGAAGAAATCAGTCTTAAAGGATAAAGACTCGCCTTGTGGCGCGAGGTTTCTCACAAAGCCCTGGAATTGTCAACTAGTAATGAACGTTATAGCGTTCCACTACTTAGTCAGCTTGGTAGTTTCAAAAGAACTTGAAATGCAGCATATGTATGTGGTTATTACGTATCTCTGAAAGAATCAAGAGATAGAAGATATTTACAAAAGGGCTTGATAGCCTTTTATTTCCCAAATCAAGTGACTCTAAACCACATAGTGCATTTACAGTTAGATAGAACGCTCACTTATAGATTGAAGCAATCAGACGGATGTGGTATACCCGCCTAAGTGGATATTTGATTTGGAGGGGATAGTGTTAGAGCATAGCTCGGTCGAACCCACCAAGCGTTGGTATGTCAAGTTTGGTTTTCATATTTTAATGAATCAAAACTCATTTAAAGAGTCGCTTGATTATTTACTAGAGTCAACTTTGTATAGGTTAGCTAGAAAGTTACTAGGATATGAGACTTACAAGTATTGCGTGAAGACTTTGAAGAATGTGAAGAAGTAAAGAACTACAACGACGACATCATCCTTCCACTTGAGGTTAGAAATTTTTGACTTTAACTGTTACATTCCTAACATATCTTTCAAGTCGTGCATATTGAAAACATAACTGCGAAGCTGTGAATGATTATACTCTAGTTAGACATAGTATTAAGGAATTACAATACGAAGTATAACGTCTATCTTTTGAACTTTGTATATAAGACATCGACATAATCGTATGAATGATATAATGATTATGCATGGGTATGGGGTGAAGATTTCGTCCTAGGAAACAATGTTTTACATTCGTTTAAAGGAAGTACATTTATAAACCTGTTTTGTGAATCGAAAGGGAAATCGCTAGGCTTATTGGTATTGTTATTCATTGTAAATCTTTGGATTACCAATATGTGTGTTTAGTATAACCGCTCATAACTTGTTTATGTATCTTGGTAAAACTATTCACAATGCCTGACTTTTGTATTGGTATGACTTTTATTAGTGAAACCGATCTTAAGTAATCACCTGAGATGGTATGATCGATTTATTGTAATTGGTATGACCAACTCTAGACATTGGGGAACCGATCCTAGTAAGAGGTGCAACCGATCACAAGAGGGAATCGATCCTTGTAAGAGGTGCAACAAGTTTTTAGTAATTGGGAACCGATCCTATGACTTGTGCAACCGAATACAAGTTTATACCATAAATATGCGGTAACCGATCCTAGTACCTAGTCAACCAACTTTTGGTAACTAGCGTGACTAATCTTAGTACCCACATGGAGGTAGAACCGAAACTTGTTTTGGTAGAACCGTGAAACCCATGATTGGTGATTTGATAGGATAATCAATCACATAGTTCTTGGAAGTCAGATGAACCAATTCTAAACTTGTTCTAAAGTGTGGCAAATCGGTTCCAAGATTGTAAATATGAAAAAGGATTCACAAAGTAAAGATGTCGACATACTTTGAACATGTGCAGTAACTCTTATCTTTTATTGTTCAAAGATATTCCTTAATAGCTAAAGGAGAATCCCGGATCGAAATAAATTGAGAATCTTTTAATTAAGGTTTTAAGTTTTTATATGCTTTTAATTTCCAGCAATTAAATGCATATCTTTAGAAAATAAAAATTAGTAATGTGCATTTACTAATTGGAGATTTTCTACTGAGATTTTGGACAGAGCATTTCCAGGAATTATGAAAACCGATTTTCTAATTGAAGTTTATTATTAGTTTTCGATTGATTTGATTGACTAATGGTTGTTGAACTTTGATTGCACCTAGTTTGTTTATGCTTGAGAATCTTCTCTTCTGATATAAGATTCACTCAAACTAGATCGAAGTATCGACGGGGATCTTTAGAACTGTTTGTAGATCTAAAGATGTCTTGTGATAATCCATTGTTAACAGACTCCGTTTTGTGTGTGATTGATCACAAGAGATTCAAGTTGTTTGTGTGTAGGTGTTTATTGAAGATCTAAGAAGATTTGAAGACAAAGAAGATTTCTTATTTGAGTTCATAATCTTTGGTGTGCACAAAAAATTGATCGGTTGGGGATCCAACTATAATCGGTTTATCTTTGTGATAATCTTGATTGATTAGTTGAGTAGATCGGCATCAATACAATTCTTTGTGATTCAAAGTATTGATTGCAAAATAAAGACAATTACTTTGGTAGTTGTTTAATAGATAGATCTAAGAACCTGACAAAGGAGTTTATTGGGATAAACGGAAGATCCTTTTGTTAAACTCATATAACTTTGTTTGAAAAGAGTTGTTACCGAACAGATTTGTTGTTCCTTTACTGTTTGGAATACGAATCAAAGGAATTGTTCCAAGTGCGTGACTTATTACAAGTTGGGGGCGTAGGGATACTGAGGGAACTAGGTGAACTATAGGTTTAGTCGCTTGGTCTCAACTATACGAAGTTGGTTTAGATTTTGTATAGCGGCTTAATTCTGAGAGTATTCAATTCTGGACTAGGTCCCGGGGTTTTTATGCATTTGCGGTTTCCTCGTTAACAAAATCTTGCTGTGTCTTTAATTTTTCTATTTCCGTAATTATAATTGTTTTATTATAATTAGAAGTAAAATACACAAACGTTAATTCCTATTTACTTGATAGCAATCATATTGTGTTTGGTTAAGTACGAACCTATTATCAAGTAAACATACTTCGTTTTTGTATTGTCTCGATCTTGTATCCATAGTCAATCACGCAAGTTATCTTGTTGTCATATTGTTTCGATCTCGTATGCATAGACGATCAAACAAAGTGTGAACCGATTAGTTGTATTGTATCGACTCAGTCCATAGACAATCACTTTCGGAGAAAGGACTTATAGGTGGAAAAGTTTTAGATTGAGGTATATTTGGGTACCCTCGTCTTTTCAGATAGACAAGTAAGTTATTTTTCCTTGCGTATTCACAAGAAAGTTCTTGATTTGGAATTGTAGCTATCTATGTCGATGGTACATACATAATGGGTACTCTTGATGCAATAAGAGACCTTAAAAGCTATTTGACATCCGAATTTGAGATGAAAAATCTGAGGAAAGCTCGACCGAATACTGAGCTTGTGGTATATTATTCCACCAGTTTGCATATGTCTAAAGTTGTCCGGAAATTTTATAAAGACATGTATCCTGATAGCACTCCCATGATTAGTCGAGGTTCAAATGTAAGTAAGTGATCATTTCTTTTAAAGGAAGATGACGAAGATGTGTTGGGAGATGAAATTCGCATACCTAAGTACAATAGACGCATTGTTGTACTTAGTATAATAGTGTACTCGATTAAATTTTACATCCTCAGGGAACTTGTTAGCTAGATATAGCTTAGCGCCAACGCAACGTCATTGGAATTGTATAGTTAATGTAATCATATACTTAAAGGTGACCATTGACATAAATTTGTTTTATCCCTGCAAAGACATCAAAAGGAATGCTAATGAAAGTGCAATCCAGAAGTTGTTGATTATGAAGGAATAATAATCTCTTCTCCAACAAAAGTAATCAGGGGGGGATATGGTTGACTATTTTCTAAGTCATTACCGATATTCAGTTTCGAAGAGTACATGACTAAAGGAACTGTCTGGAATAGCTCTGAAAATAATCAGGGGGAGATGCTTACATCAGGGGGAGGATCCAAGGATATGATGTCGACATATTTTACTTCGAAATTGAAGATGTGTTGTACTCTTTTTCCCTTCGAACGAGAATAGTTTTTCCCAAAGGGTTTTTTTACTCGACAAGGTTTTAGCGAGACAACACTAAAAACATCAAGTATGTTGAACGTTGAAGACATAAAGATCGTGTAGATATTACTGAAAATATCTGAATCAAAGAAATGAAACGCGATAGTCTGTTAAGCAACGTAACTTCCAGAATCAACAACATGATCTTATAAACATTCAAGTCACCAAAGTAAAGTGTGATAAACTCTTTTTGACTGCATTAGACTAATGAAAATTGTCTGACATCAGGGGGAGCATCTAATGGTGTATTGAACTATTTTCCTTCACCGAGGTTGCTTTTTCCCACAGGGTTTTGTCACTAGGCAAGGTTTTTAATGAGACAACAACAAACACCGGGAATGTAATTTCTCAGCTAAGGCTATTGTCTTTCCCACGAGGGTTTTCTGCCTTAGGAGTTATGAAGCAACTAGTCAACTTCAATGGAGCAAAGTGATCATATGCAGCGGATCACCTTTACTTGCATCTATCACGTTGTACTCTTTTTCCTTCGTCAAGGTTTTATCCCACTGGGTTTTCCTTGTCAAGGTTTTAATGAGGCAACGTATACGCATCCAACTATGTTCTAAGTTTACTTAATATATTGTACTCTTTTTCTTTAGTTCAAGTTTTGTCCCTTTGGGTTAGCCTGGCGAAGTTTTAACGAGACAATTAACTTAGACTCGGCGATCTTTGAAGATCGTATTACATGTGATGAACTACATGTAATATACGAGACAACATGTGAAGTACTATATGTGAAGAGTTGTACCAAGGTTTTGTCCCACTGGGTTTTTCCTTGTCAAATTTTTAATGAGGCAATTGATTTCGGCACAAGTCATCGAGGAGAGAAACTAAATCAGAAGAGCTATATATGAAGCGCTACATCGGAAGCATTATATGTGAAGCACTACATATGAAACACTACTATTGGACCGCACAAGGGGGGGTGTTGTAGGGCATTTGGCCCATGTGTGCGGCCCATCTATATGTAACCAGTGTTAACACTCTAGCCTATAAATAGAGGCTTATTCCTATGAAATACTACATTGATATCTAATGAATAAGATCTATTTCTTCTCTATATTTCTCCTTCAACATAGGGTTTATTTTTTAATTATTTATTTTATTAGTTAAATAATCAGTGGGACCCAACTGTTATTAGTTTATAATAATAAAATCACTAGTGGGACCCTAAAATATCAAATTTGTTCATTTTGCGTTGGTTTCCCATAGTGCAAAAACATGTTTGTTCATCCACGTGGCTCAACAAAAAAAAATGTTAATACCATAGGAATCGCCATTTGTATCATATTTTTTCAGGGGTATAATTGGCAAGCAAACTAAAATATAACATATCTAAGAACAACCACAGTCATGAGGGGGACTAAAGACCAAATGCCATACTAAAAGCTAAAAAAAATCGGCTTTTTTTGAGGTGAACCGTAATGGCAAACGACTAAATTTTAGTTTGGCGGACCTTATAACAACGCTTGAAGCTGGACGCACATATTATGGGCGCTTGACGGTGAGGCGTATGTATTGTATCCGTGTGAATGGGACGCAGGTATTGTGGCCGCTTAATGTGAGGCGCATTTATTACCCACGCCTGATGCGACACGGAGATAGAAAGCACGCCTGGTTAGGAGCGGACTTATTAGCTTCATGTAGTGGGGTGTGATTTACACCAAGTGAACATTAAAACATCGCCCCACACCAGGCGAACATTATATTAGCGCCTCACAATGTATTGTATATATATTTCCCGGCGGATTTTATAAGTGCGCCTCATTCAGACGTTTATTTTATCTCCGCTCAACTCTCGTACGTTAATTATACTCACGCCCAAAATGAAACGGTCACTATACTCTCGCCTAAACACACACGCTCTCAATACTTACGCCCCACTATATGTTGATTTAGTCTGGGTTGACGACTACATTTAGTCTCAAACCCTAGTTTTCCAGACTAAATATACCTATGATCCGTCCCACTGCGCTACGCTTTCGGACCAACTTTGGGTATAGTCCCCAAATTTAGTCGTGACTGTGGTTGCTCTAAATATCCATGTCTTGGAATTTTACAAATTTTATCTCGTTGGAAATATTTTAAAGAGATTTACAATGAGTACAAATAACAATATTAAATTTAAAGTTGTTACGAAAAATTCGGAGGCGTTGATCATTTTAGGTACAACTTTCAAAAATTGATTTCATAGCCATTATGCAAACATCACAAAGAATGCATAACGCATTATGAAGCCATATTTTGGTTTATGCATCAACTAATCTTCCACTGCAACTAATAAAACGATGTACTCCTTGCTTTTCAGGAAAAATAATACTTTCACTTTGGATACAAATTTTCTTTTACAGTCCAATTACTGCATTATTTACTTTTTTTCTTTAGCCTATAAGTTTTCTTCTCAGGCAACCAATATCCTTGATGCTCACGTTGAGATATGCAATTCACAAGCATAAAATTAAAAGCACTCATTTATGTTCAAGTAGTATATGTCACCGGATTTAGTGCTCAATGATGAACAATGAGTGTTCTTTTAACGGATCCAAATAAACATGTTGCATGATTGTATTTCATTCGGTCCTTTTTTAATTAAGATTAGCCGTATAATAGGGAGAAGAAGACCCTTAAATCCTGGTGATTCATAATGCAAAAGCAGCGTGCCGCGTACTGATTTTGACTGTCAAAATGCCAGTCATCAGTTTTAATGAAAAGCTGAAAAGAGAATATAGAGGGGGAACAGGTTCGCGACATAAACAACACATTTCACATGCCAGTCCAGGAGGACGGACCTACCTCTCATATAAGCTTGTCTGCACTTAAAAGCACCTTTGATGTAAAAGTTGACCCTTAACCCCTCAAGTATCCGCGTGTGGGTGTCCCTTTATCACTGGGTCCGATACTTGATATAGCCGTGTTGTTTTTAGCTGTGGATCCTAGCAGTAGCTGATTTCTTTACGGGCTGTGCTAGATGCACCGAAGTTTTCTACTTCGGTTTGCACCGAGCTCTATCTAATAGGGGTGATGGGACCCATTATCTCTGGAGCTTAGCAGGGGCCACTGCTATTAGCGTCCGGTGTGCACTGTTTCGGTGTATCGATCATTCTCGTTTCTTTACAGTCTTTTAGTTTTACTGCCACTCCACCTTCTGTGATCGTTTCTCACACGTATAACACGGGTGCAACAAAACTGCTTTAGAGACCCCGCTTTTATACCTCAAAATTTTGACACCACTATGTGTCAAGTATTGATTGGCTCATTCCTTTAAACAAGACCCCCTGTTTTTCCTGGTGGGGTTGGGTGAGATGGAATCAATGGTGGATTTAGCTGCCACATAGTGGTGTAAAAAAGAGGGGTATAAATTCGGGGTCCCTGTAGCATCTTCCCGGGTGCAAGGTACCTCTGGGACCAGAGTCACCTCACTGGGAACACAATTATCTTCTTACATATTCATTTATTTGTATTTTAAGATGAGTTAAATATCAAAAAGTTTTTTTTTTTTTTTTGATGTGAAAAGATCATATATTAACTAGCAAACATAGTACAAAAGATTTACAAAATCATTTTTATCAAAAACATTAGAATCTATGCTAGATTTATGAACTTTTTGGTGCATGTTATCTAACATGTGCTATAGATTTTTAATCCTTGCCTCCTTGGCAATGTAGTCCGCTGCTGAGTTATTTTTCCTCTTAATATATTTCACTTTAGCTTGAGGTAGATCGCCCAAGATTATCCTTATTTCTTGCAAGGTGTTTTCCGCTGTCAACGAAGAATCTGTGCTTACCTTGTTTATACTGTCTGCCAACGCTTTGCAGTCAGTTACTATGAAGACGCTTGATAAAATATTTTCTTTTAACCATGTAACTTCCTTTAATAAAGATTTTGCTTCTGCGTGGAAAGCGGACGTACCCCACTCCGAACCCGCAGATAGGTGCATGAAAGTCTCTTCATCTGTTGAATATAGAATGAAAGCATATCCCATCGACAAATCCTTTTTCTTATAGGAAGTATCAATGAAAATTATCCAATCTGAGTTTAGGTTGGACCAAGAGTAATTGGTTGAGATTTTCTTCTGAGTTTTCATATAATTTTGAGGGGTATTTGACGAGGAGGATTTTAAGAAACTATTGATTTGCCCTATTAAATTGATTGGGTCTGGGTTTATTTTCTCAAAGACAACTGAGCATATATATTTCCAGATGAACCAGAGTATGGTGGATATTTTTACCTAAAGATGGCTCAAGTTAGCTTCCGTAATTGTGCTAGAATTGTAACTAGAGATTATATTATTGAGGTAGAGACCAAACCAAACTGCTTTTGCAAATGGACACTCGCAGAAGAGATGAAATTCCATTTCTTGCGCTTGATTGTTACATAACTGGCAAATCGAGTCGATATCTGGATTATGAGCACCTAATCTAGCAGATGTTGGAAGTACTTTTTGAGTTAGTTTCCAGATGAAAAGTCTTATTCTTGGAATTGCTTGAATTCTCCAAATCTTATTCCATGGGAAATCCAGGCTGTCATTATTGTCTTGATCTTGATTGGCTAGAAAGTTATAAATACTCTTGGCCGTGAATTTTCCTGAGTGATGATGCCTCCATCTAATGATGTCTTGCTCTTGCTTCCTTGGATTTATAGCTTGAATTTTTTCCCTATCCTCTGGATAAAAGAATTGGTTTAGCTTTTCTTGATCCCACCTATTCTGATCCGTTATTAGCTCTTGAACTCTTGTTGGTGTCTGAGCTTGAGAGTTGGGGACTTTATGAACTATATCCGCGTTAGGAATCCATCTGTCTTCCCAAATTCTTACCGAAGCTCTGTTTTGGACTTGCTAAACAAAATATTTTTTTATTAGCTCTAAACCTTTTTGTATGCTGGTCCAAATCCAAGACAAATTCGAGGTTCTGGAGTTTTCTAGTGGGTGCAAATTTAAGAAATATTTTGCTTTTAGGAGTCTAACCCATAATTGATCCTGTTCGGTTACCAATCTACTGGCAAGTTTAGTGAGAAGAGCTATATTGAAGTGATGGGTTTTTTTAATTCCTAAACCACCTTGGGAGATGGGCTTGCATATACTTTTCCAAGCTTTTATAAATCCTCCTTTTCTTTTTTGCCCATCTTTATTCCACCAGAAATTTCTCTGAATTCGGTCGAGTTGATCAAGTGTTTCTTTTGGCAGAGCAAGAACTTGCATTTGATAGGTTGGGTAAGATTAAAGAATAGATTTAATCAAGACAGTCCTACCCGCTTGGGATAACAGTTTTGATTTCCAACCTTGTAAAGTTGAATAATATCGTTGTAATAGAGGCTCAAAATTGGCTTTTCGATTCTTATCAAAGAAGATAGGGGTACCAGGTATCTATCGATTTTTGTCATCAGTGGGACTTTTAAAAATTTTGCTATAATCTTCCCATGTTTCAGATGAATTCGTGGGCTGAAGTAGACGCTAGATTTTTGAAGATTAACCAACTGGCCTGTGATGTTCCCAAATAATTGTAAGATTTCCAAAAGGCTTTTTGTTTCCCCCAGATCCTCTTTTGTAAATAAAAAACAGTCATCCGCAAAAAATAAGTGGGATATATTGGGAGCATTTTTGTTGATTTGAAATCCAGTGATTTTCTTGTCTTCAATAGCTTTTTCAAGGAGTCTAGATAGTGTTTCCATGCATATTAGGAAAAGATACGGCGATAATGGATCACCTTGTCTTAAACCTCTTGAAGTGTTGAAAGTGGATCCCGGGGAACCGTTGAGAAGAATTGAAAAGGAGGTTGTCAATATGCATTGCAGAATGAGGTTTGTCCAGATTTCCGAGAAGCCAAAAGCTAAGAGGACTTTCTCAATAAAGGTCCATTCAACCCTATCGAAAGCTTTTGATAGGTCTAGATTTAACGCTAGAAAACCCTTTTTTTCCTTAGAAATTTTCATCGAATGGATAAGTTCATGAGCAATTATGATGTTATCTGTGATTTGTCGACCGGGGAGAAACGCCGATTGATTTGGAGAGATTATTTTACTGAGTATGGATTTTAATCTATTAGCTAATATTTTTGAGATTATTTTGTAAATGGTATTGCTCAGGCTAATAGGTCTGAAATCTCCCGGAGTTTGAGGCGTGGAAATTTTTGGGATGAGGGTTATGAAGGAATGATTAAAATATTTATCTAGAATGCCCGATCGAAAGAATTCTTGGACTGAGCCAATGATATCTTTTCCCAGTATGTCCCAGTTGGCTTTAAAAAAACTGGTTGGAAGCCATCCGGGCCTGGGGCGTCCCACTGGTTCATATTTTATAGGGTGAGCCAAATCTCTTCTTTAGTGGGGATTTCTGACAAGGAAATATTTTCTTCAACGGTGATGCAAGGATTTATGATACTGGATAGATCAAAATCAAAAATTTTGCTTTGGGAAGTGCATATTTGTTGGAAATGGTTAACCAGAAGCGTTGATTTGATCTCTATCTGAAAGCCAAAGCCCAGAAGGTTCTCTAAGAGAATTTATCGCATTGATTCTTTTTCTATTCGAGGCGGTGGCATGGTCATATTCTTTGAAGAACTTATCCCTAGAAAGTTGATGATAATAGTCGTTTTTGATTTTGTACAATTTTCCTAGCTCCGCTTGAAGATTTTTTAATTTATCTATGTCTTTGGAAAATTTTCCGGATCTATGGATACTGTCAATTTTATTGTTTAGGGACTTTATATGTTTGTGGATGTTCCTAAAAGGTATTTTAGTTCCAATGGGCTAAATCGGAGGATAACAATTTAAGGAGCCCAGAAAAATTTCTTTCTCGGGAGTTTTCGGAATGTAATTTCCAAGAGGCTTCAACTACAGTAGGTAAAGTGGAATGAGATAACCAAGACCTAATACATCTAAATGGTTTCTGGAGCCTAATTTTTCCTGGGTTTGAATCTAATAAAATTGGCATATGATCAGAACCTACTCTTGGGAGGTGAGTTACCTTAGTGTCCGGAAAATTCTGAGACCACAAGAAGGATGTAAACGCTCTGTCAATTATTTCGCAGATGTTTGCTTCACCCTTTCGATTATTTGACCAAGTGAAAGGCTATCCATCATATCCCGCATCTTGGAGTCCCAAGGAATTGATAGTATTGACGATGAAAGATTTACTGCTGGAGACTGCTTTATTTCCACCTTGTTTTTCGTCTGGGTACAAAATAACATTTAAGTCCCCTATCAGAACCCAAGGTTTATTTATTTGTTGCGCGATGTCTGAGATATGAGTCCATTGTTCGATTTTATCATCAGCTTCGACTGCTCCATAGACACATGTGATCATGATATTTGTATCTCCTATCTTTGATTCAAAATGACAAACATTAAACTTAGAAGATATTAATTCCATGTCCATATTGTTGTGCCAGGATATTGCTAAACCATTGGCTATTCCCACGGATGAAACGATGACCCAGTCATGGAAAGGGGAATTCTTGAAATAAGAGTCCATTCGAGACAATGGGGCTTTTGTCTCTTTAATCCTTCTAACCTTGCTTGTGATTATGAAGTTTGTTTTCTGCATCTGTCCAAAAGTTAGCTTTGTGTATTTCTTTCTCTTCTATCGAAATATCAAAAAGATTAACTCCGGTTCATATAAAATAATAGATTTACTTTAGGAGAAATTTCAAAATATATTCCTATAGAGATAAATAGATGGATCCACTTTAAATATTCCTACAAAGATAAATAGATGGATCCACTTTAACCGTGATAATCACATTGCCAGAACAACTGTTCAAGGTTATTGGATTTTTCTTCCTGAAATATTTTGATGTCTACCATTGATATTTTTTATTTATTTATTTATTTTTGATAAATGAGGAATCTTTTCACTAATGGTATTTCAAGGTTACAATGAGTTTAAGATCGAAAATAAGAGAATACAAAGTAACAAGAACATACCATAAGAGTACAATACCAAGAAATCCGACAAGAGAAAGAGAAGGATTACCGGAGTAAGACAAATACAAGTATGAATAAGATCCGATTAAATCTGAAGAAGGATGGTTTTTCTCGAAATTAAATTCCAACCATTTAGTTTGTTTTTCTTCTTTAGAAAGAAGTGCTCCCAAAGTAGGAGTGATTTTCTCAAATCTCTTGTAACTAGTGATGAAGCTTCCGTCGTCAAAAAGACCACCGATGAAGATTTCGTCGCCGGATAAGTTTATGATTAAGATTCCGATAAAGAGTTCATCATCGGAGACAACAAAGATGGAGATGTCGTCGTTGGAAAGCATCACTATTGATCTTAAAACCCAACCCAATAACCAAGAATCGCCATTAAAGCGAAGATAAACCTCAAAAGAGTAAATAAAACCACCAAAATGGTGTAGATAAGTAGAAATATAATAAAAACTAAACTAATCTACTAACTAACCTAGAGAACAAGGAAAATGAAGAAAAGGCATGTTAAACGATATAACCAAACAAAACAAAGTGCAAAAATATTCGGTGACAGAGCTACTTGAGGACTAGGGAGGGTAGTTGTCCTCCTTTGGATCTTAATGTTACTTTTTTAATTTTAGGGTTTTAGGATCATTATGTATTTGTCCTCCCAGGATTTTATTAAATCACAATAATAGGTTTAGGTTAGAACTAATTGTACATAAATTTCTATAGTCTTAGGATGTACTAATTTTAGGTTTTAACATTATCAAATCTTTTCTAAACGCGGTTTCTAAATATCAAATGATTGTGTAAATAAAATGAATTTCTCATAAAATTAAAGCATTTTATAATTTCCTGGCATTCTTTTGAGCGAAAAACATCAAAAGAATTTAGACGACCGAGGTTGCCGATTCGTATAGTGGTGTTTCTTTTACTCATTTTGTTTTTCCGACTTACCAAAATGTTTTGGCTCCGTCACTGAAAGTAGTGGTAACAATTTACAAACTATTTCGGGAGTTTCAAAACTCAAATTTACAACCACAAACTCCTTAACTATCAGAGACCAAGAGGAAAAAAAAAGATAAACTGTTTTTTTATTAGAGATAAGTAGCATTTGAATTACAACTTTCGGTCATGCCAGATACTCCACATAATCATTGTTGGAACTAAATTCAAAGGTGCAGTTATGCTTTATTACTTAGAGAAGCAAGAATAACATCAGGAATGTCTTGTGGCATTCAAAAAAATCATTGAAGCTTAGGCTAAAAACTAACACACACCTGCTTTGCAAAAGGACAATGAATTAGCATATGTGAACTTGATTCGCAAGCATCACAGAAGAGACAAGTAGTTGGGACATCAATTCCTCTTCAACATAGTAATTCTCTATTTGGAAGTCTACCATATGTTATTAACCAGAAGAAGAACTCTTTGGAAGAAATTTTTTCCTCTAGATTAGCGGCTAAAAAAAGTTGCATGTGATTTGTATTATGTATTTATTATTTTAACTAACAAATTATATCTTATTTTCTCTTCTAATATTTAGGTGACCTATTTAAACACTAGGTTTTCAGTTTTTATATAGGTCGTATTTATCGGGATATGATACCTCGTTAAATTACTTTATTTTTCAGTGATTTTTTTAACCGGTTACAAAAAGAAAATTGAATGGATATCTTTGAATATAAATGACAGTTCAGGTCAATTTAGAAAATATTAAAAGTTCACCAAATCTTCACTAGGAAAAAAGAAGAAGAAATTGTACTAAATATTATAATTTGGAATAACAAGGTCCTCGTCATGAACTCCACATATCAATATTAGAAAACTTTACGCTAAATGATCCGGCTTACCTTGGTTCATGGTATATAGGGCTGGTCATGGAATTTATCATTTCATTTCAAAATTATCTATAAATCTTTAGAGTATACATTTTTCGTCATCTTTTTTTAAATAATTTTTCAAAGTTATTCGAAATTTATTTATAAATCTTATGAGTATATAATTTTCGTTATCTTCTACTTCTATTTACTAATTAAATTTTTCTAGTTCTTTCGGTGAATTGGTACTCATTGATTGTGTGTCGTCGAGTAAGTGTTTGTAGGTGTTGATTCATAAATTTCATTTCACTTGGTGTTGGCATAGGCTCCCTCACAGTAACATTAATCAAAGTCGCTTCACTTCGAACTTCAATATCCTTTATTGAAACAGGATTTTTCTAGGTTGTGTATATGCATGAAAATTGGCGATATGTTTTGTAATCTTAATCTCATATGTATGATATCTTTGAAACCGCATCGTCCAATGTGGGATGGTTATTAACAATTCACACTAATTAATTTTATGATTACTGTGAATGGTAAGAAGCTCTATTAGAAACGGGGAGTCTACCAAATTCCTTACTGACTTGTGGCATCCCAAGGGTAAACTTATTGATTGGGTGGATGAGAACATTATTCATGACTTCTTTCCTTGCATGGGATTGTACTGTGGATGATTTTTTTTGACCATGGGGAATGGAGACTGCCTGACTGTGCTGATCCAGCTGTTGCTGTTATTTTCTCTCAAATCTCCATAAATGACCTCTCCGGTGATGTTGAAGACAAGTTGGTTTGGTCGGTTAGCCCTTCAGTTGAGTTTAATATGAAAGCTACTTATAATGCTTTGGTGAGATCTGGTGAATCTGTTCAGCGGAGTCCTCTAGTTTGGTTTAAACTTCATATCTCTAGCTAGACATACCTTCATTACTTGGCTTGCTCTACAAGGGAGGCTTAAAACTAGAGAACAACTTATGCATTGGGGTCTTATGTCGTCTGCTCCCTGTACCTTTTGTGATCATGTCTTGGAAAATGAGAGTCATTTGTTCTATAGTTGTGAGTTTGCTGCTCAGACATGGAAGGGTCTTGTTCTCAAGATGGGGTTTAGTAGAAATGCTTGTCAGAGTTGGACAGAAGAAGTGGCATGTTGTGCTGAGAACTTCAAAAGAAACAACTTAGTTTCTGTTGTCACAAGAATGGTGCTGAATAGTTTCATCTATCATATTTGGAGGGAAAGAAATTCTAGAATCTTTGCCTCTAAATTTTCTTCTATGAAGGCTGTAAGTTATATTATTATCCAGGAAGTATGGCTCAAGATGAGTGATCTGAATTTGAAGACTGATGATTCTGCTTCTAACAGAGATTTTATAGACATGTGGAAATTTTAATGTGAATTTGTTCTTAAAGTGCCTATCCCCTGTTCTTGGAAAGCTCCTACTGGTTATGATTTTATGATCAACACTGATGGTTCTAAGGGAGACAACTCAGCTGGTTTTGGTGCCCTTATTAGAGACTCATTAGGAGATCCTTTAGCTGTTGCTTATGGAGGGAGTCATCCTATCTCAGTTACCACCCATGAGATGCAGGGAGTAGAGTTGGGCATGTTGCTTGCTATCAGGATTGAAGCTCCGTTTATTCACATATGTACTGATTCTTGGACTGTTTTCCAGATGCTTAATAATGCAGATCCTAAGCCCCCTTGGAATGTCATCCAAGTTTGGAGAAGGGTTATGACTTTATTATCAAAGTTCACTTCTGTGAAGATTACTCATTGCTTTCGTGAAATAAATTAGGCAACTGATCTCCTGTCTAAAATTCACCTTATTCAGAAATTTATGGAGTTGGTTATTGAGCAGTTCTCTCCTAATTTTAAGAAGATTCTTGAAGATGACAAAGCTGGAACGATATATTATAGGGTGTAGAAGGTCTAAAAATAGGCTTGTGTTTTCTGTTTGTTTTCTTCTTCTTTAGTGTTTTTGTTTTGGTTGTTTATTTGGTTTCTTTTGTAATTTTTTAGTGTGGTTGGGGTCTCCTTAACCCCGCGTGCCGTGTAAAAAGAAAAAAAAAACTATTAGAAAATCTGTATACGCCCTCACGGTAAGAAAAGGTTAGGGAAAGTTAATCTTTTAACGTTTTGATTTTAGCTTAAAAGCCTCTTTACAGAGTTTTTGTGCATACACCATATCTTTTGTTTACGAATTGGCAACTTCTTGCAAATTACATTACACGTGGCTTGAATTAAACTGGACTCAGTAAGTTCTTTGATAGTCTCTCTATTCATGAGCCGGAGGCAATGCTTAGCTCTGAATCTTCCCCTAATCTGGTGTTAAATGGAGAACTATTTCTCTCTTGCACTAGCGATTCATCTTTCCATGATGCAATCGCTTCCCCATATATCCTAGGCAAGCGTAGCTTCGAGTCCGAGAATTTTAGTAGTCCTTCTCGCTGGTCAAAAGGCTATGTTGTGAGCTTGGTGAAAGCTCATCTACTAAGCCCATGTTGGGTGGGCTTGCTATAAGCGAGGGACCATTTCCCCTTTTGGCTTTGCCTTCTGTCCCTTCTCCCGTAAGGTCATCAAAGGCATCTTTTCACATTTCGGTTCTTGACCTAGATTCATACAATTATAGTGAAAACTCAAACTCACCTTCTCTGGTGATTTACGATCAGTATGGGTCAAATTTTAATTCTGATGAAGAGTTTTTTCAAGGATCTGTTAAGATGGATTTGAGTACAGCAACAACAAGGAATCAAGCAAATGAAAAGCAGGGGATGGACTCCATGGTAACCTCATCTAATTCCTTTAATCGAATTTATGATTTAGAAAATTAATAATCATCTAGTTTCAATCATTTTCTTGCTTGTTTCAATCATTTATAATTTAGAAAATTAATAATCATCTAGTTTCATGGTAACCTCCCGTAACGGAAAACTTTCTAATAACTATCTTGATAATTAGATTCAATTAGGGGCTCACTGTTATATGATTTATTTCTTTTTCTTCTATTAATTGTAGCCTTATAGCTTTGTTGTTGTGATAAATAGCTGAAAAGCTGTGTTAGATTAAGGGGAAAAAAAAAACTTCAATTAGGGGTTTACTCTTAAAGTTGTGCTAAATTAGATTCTAAGATTAGACACTGACACCAATATTGGTAATACCTTAAGCATTAGATAACTCAGTAATGGAATTTGGAACTCTAATACTAGACCTTTTCTGATACCATCACTTTGCTCAACCTATTGCCAGCCTTGCCATATTTGGTCTGTTTCTGAATTTTGGTTATATTCATCTGATTATTTTGCTTCTATTCCTGTCTTTTATCCAGAAAACATGTGTTGAGTTACTACTTGCTTATCCTCTGGTTATAATTACCTTCTTTAAGATATTTAGACTTTATTCATATTCTTGTGCTTTCTTGACCTTCGAGGTTTCGGTATATTTTTTATAGACTAGATCGTTAGCTTAGACTTTAGAAGAACCCTTGTCACTAGCTTTTGGTAAATTCTAGGAAATAGATTCTCTAGCATTGGACCAACTAGTCTAAGCTTTTCTGATTATTAGTTGTAGATTTTAATCCTTTTACCTATTTTTCATAGGCCGCTTTGTATTAGGCTTGAATCTAGTCTTAGGTCTAGATTCAGGATATCTCTTCTTTCTGTTTTTTTATTCCGTAGTTTCGTAAGTTTTTTTTCTTTTCAAATCGTGCTCTAAACCTCCTTAGGACTGAGTCCATCTTGTTTGGCCACTTTTCTAGTCTTAGAGGCTTAGCCTATTTCCTTTGTTCTTTCGTTCTAATCCGATGAATATCCTATCTTGGAATTGCCAAGGAATTGGCTCCAACTTTATGATTTCTCATCTCAATAAGCTTTGTGTTTCTAACACACCGGATATTTTATTTCTTTCAGAAACTAGATGTAAAGCAAATAGAGTAATTCCTATTTTGAATTCCTGTGGTTTTCAGAACTTATCTATTGAAGACCCTATGGGTCTTTCCGGTGGTCTGTGTCTAGCATGGGGTGACCACATTAAGGTAGATATTAGGGGTAAAACTAGGAGAATGATTCATGCCTTAGTTACCACTTCTTTCAATTTTGTTGATACTGAGACCCTTATTTCCTTTGTGTATGGTAATCCTAAACAACCCGAGAGAATCAAGGATTGGGTCTTTTTCGAGGAAATGGCTACCCAAGTAAATTCCCCTTGGTTATTGATTGGTGACCTTAATCTTACTCTCAATAGTGCAGAAAAATTAGGAGGAGTTCCATTCAGTTCTGCCCCTATTCAGAATATTGTCTCTATCATTGAAAGTATATAACTAATTGATTTAGGGTTCATTGGACCCATCTTTACTTGGTCCAATAAGCAAAAGGATACTGACCTAATTAAGGCAAGACTAGATAGAGCATTAGCTAACCATGACTGGCTTGTTCTCCACCCTCTCGCTGTGGTGCATCACCTTCCTGATATAGGTTCCGACCATTGTCCCATTTTGCTTTGTACCTCTCCCAATGATCAGAAAACTAACATTCCTTACAGATTCTTCAGTCTATGGCTAGAGATCCCCGAGGCGGTTAGGATTATCAAGGAATGTTGGGATACCCCAATGCGCGGTTCTCCTCCATTTCAAGTAGTTTCCAAACTCAAACTAGTAAAGAGAAAATTATAAAAATGGAATAAAGAAGTTTTTGGGATTATTCAACATAATATCAAAAACAAACTTGAAGAGATTAACCATCTCCACTCTCGAAATAGTTTAGGATCCTATGATTTATCTATTCAACTTAACATTAGATAACTAGAAATACTTTATGACCAGGAGGAAAAGCTATGGAAAGAAAAATGCAATCTTAGATTTGGAGATAGAAACACATCGTACTTTCATTCTTGTACTCTGAATAGGAGAAGGAAGAATAAAATTCATTCTTTATCAGATCCTAGTGGTAGAACAACTTCCAACCAGTCATAAATGGTCAACATTCTCAAAGACCACTTCGAAAACATCTCTGCCGATTCCGAATCTGGAAACTCTGCCCCAATTACTTCTCTCTTCTTCCCCTCCATCTCCCCAGAGGAAAATGCTGCTCTCACTACTATTCCATCAGGATTGGAGATCCTTAAGGTCGTCCAACCAATGGCAGGGGATAAATCCCCAGGGCCAAATGGTTTTAATCTAAAAAAAATCAGCACTAATGGCCTATCATTGGCCAGGATATCACCAGAATGGTGCAACACTTCCTCTCAACTAGGCACATTCTTAAGGAGATGAACACCACTTTCTTAGCTCTCATTCCCAGAGTGGGCCATCTTTCCACGCCTAGTGATTTTAGACCAATAAGTCTTTGCAACTCTAGATTATCTCAAAAATTTTAGCAAATAGGCTTCGTCCTCTTCTTGGGAGGATCATTTCTCCTTTCCAGTCCGCCTTCTTGCCTAATCGTAGGATTTACACTTTAAACAAGACTAAAGCAAAAAAAAAAAAAAAAAAAAAGGTCTTATGGGATTAAAACTGGATATGAGCAACGCTTTCGATAGGGTAAGTTGGCAGTACTTAATGGAAATCATGGCCAAGCTGGGATTTTCCGATGAATGGTGTCAACTCATTAAAGAATGTATCAGTACCCCCTATATTGCTGTGTTATGTAATGGCTCGCCGGGAAAGATGTTTAAACCTAAGAGAGGATTAAGGCAGGGAGATCCTTTATCTCCCTACTTATTCCTCTTATGCATGGAGGGACTAACTAGACTTCTTAGAAAAGGAGAAGAGGAAAAGAAAATTCACGGCATTCAAGTAGCGGAAAAGAGTACTCCCATCTCCCATCTTTTGTTTTCCAACGATTGCCTCATCTTCTCTAATGCAACTCTTGTGGGCGCTAGAAATATTCTTGACATTATTAAAATGTTTAGTAAGGGTTCAGGGCAGATGATTAACTTTTAAAAATCGGGTATTTTCTTTAACCCGAAACTGCCAAACAGATTTGGTAAAATGATAATCAATATTCTTAAAGTTAAGAAAATTCATATGGAAGATAACTACTTAGGAACCCCCATGTTTATCTCGGGTTCAAAGACTAAATGCTTTGAATCCATGGTTACAAGATTCAAAGGGAAATTACAAAACTAGAAGGGTAGGAATCTTTCTCCAGCAGCTAGAACTGTTGTAGTAAAATCTACTTTGGAATCTATGCCTATCTACCAGATGGGTTGTTTTAAGATTCCTAAAACTATTACTTGTCAACTTACTTCTCTCCAACGGAATTTCTGGTGGGGTAAGACGGACGACAAGAAAGGCTTCTTCATGAAGGCTTGGCCAGATCTTAGTATACCAATTAGTTCAGGGGGATTGGGGTTTAGGGATATTAAGGAAAACAACTTAGCCTAACTTGGGAGACTGGCTTGGAATCTTTTGACCAACCCCGACTCTCCTTTGGCTGTCACCCTTCGAGATAAGTATTTTAAGAAGTGTAGACACCCTTTAGATCACATGATAACCAAATCTGGGACATAGATATGGAATTGCATCCAGAAAGGTCTGGCCGCTATTCGACCTTACTGCTTTTGGGAAATAGGCTCAGGTCAGATTATTAATATTTGGGAAGATTGGTGGATTCCCGGATATCCCTCCCTTCCCAATTTTCTTTCTTCTTCCCTGACTCTTGTATGCCAGCTTATAGATAACTTTTCTAACTCTTGGAACCTAACTTTATTACATGCCTCTTTTCATCCTGACATTGCTTCTGCAATTTCTAAAATTAGAATTAGGACAGGTAAAATAGACTCTCCTAAATGGTATCCAAGTAAGACTGGTGAGTTTAGCACCAAGTCTTTGTACTCTCTTATCAATCCTTCATCTAACAGCAGTAACATCCCTTGGAACAAAGTCTGGAATATGCGAACTTCCCCTAGAGTTCAGCTATTTGTTTAGAAGTTCATTAACAATATGTTACCTCTTACTTCTTATCTTTCTAGGTTCACTGATATTAGCAACGATTGTACTTTCTGTGGCCACACCAGAGAGACAATGGAGCACCTTTTCTTCCATTGTCCCTTCGCCAGAAGTGTGTGGTTCGCAAGTATTGCTAACCCTTTCTCTCTTATTCCTTTCATCGACTCTGTGAAGAGATGGATACTCGACTGGCAGAAAAATCCGGTAGGATGGATTTGTGATATAGGCGACTGGAATGTGCTGTGTGCATCGATCCTTTGGCACACATGGAAAGCCAGATGTGACAAGACCTTTAGGGGAATCAAACCTGACCCTAGAAACATATATAACACGGCTAGGCAGTATTGGATAGACCAATCCAAATGGCCCGAATCTAAACAGCAAACTAACTAGCGAGTTATAGTATCCAATAGATGGCAACCCCCTTCTTCGGACAGGCTAAAACTTAATGTTGCAGTCCAATGGAACATGGATAACCAAGTAGGTGTTATTGCTATTATTCTAAGAGATTGTGAAGGATTTTGCAGGGAGGTAAGGACCAAAACGGCGACAACTCAAACCAGGGATGAGATGGAGCTGCTGGGAATGGTGGAGGCTATTGAATGGAGCATCTCTCTAGGCAAACAAAGCACCATTGTGGAATCCAGCTGCAGTAACATCATCAATGAGCTAAATGGCGTAAAGAACCAGTTGGGGTGGCAGGCCAAACCTCTCTGGGAAGATTACCGAACAACCAATTTTTTGCAAAATAGTTTGAACAATGTGTTATTTAAAACCTTTATGTTTTGTTATGTAACCAAGCAAGTTAACCAGGCAGCTTTTGCATTAGCTCACAAAACTAATGCAAACGCGACCTGTCGCACTAGCTACTATCCACCCTGTTTTTTATTTGATACTCTAAACTATGACAGGATAATGCTAATAGGCAGTATCTGGCTCGTGTTTAACTCTGTAATATTTGTTGGCTTATCAAAAAAAAAAAAAAAAAAGGTCAGGATGAGTACATTTTGTTGCTCGGACCAATGAATTTAGTCCGTAAATTCATTTACAGCATATCTTTATCTCTATCCCTCTCATATTCGCAAACACTAGTACGAATAATTTCGTGTATATCCTCCTCACCCACTACCATTAGTACATCTGTGTATACTGGACACCACACTGAATTATGGAACATGTCAGTAAACACAATCAAGTACACCAGACAAAATGGCCCAAACTTTCATAACCCCCCTACTCACCCATACTACCCACACGCTTCAAATCACTTTCATTAGTCAACTATTTCAATGAAATCCAAACCGCTTCTTTGTTACGCACGTGTCGCTACCTCAATGGTTGATTCTTCAAACTTGTCTCTCTCCTTTCCCTCCTTTATATACTTCACTACCAACAGGAAAAAAAATTAGTCACTTCACAATCACATTTTCACAACTCCATTTTCACAAGAATCACAACCTCAATCTCTAAATATTTTGGAAGAAACAAAGTTAACTAGAAAAGGAAATTTTTAATAGGTACTTTGCCGCCGATAAAGTTACCGGAATCTGATACCAAAGGTTTGATGAATTTCAAGGAGACAGAATTAACTTTAGGTTTGCCTGGTGAATCAAGAACAACAACTGACAGGGAAAATCTCAATGGAGAAGGAAAGATGAATAATCTGAAACGTGGATTTTCTGAAACAATTGATCTCAAGCTCGGAACTGATAAAGATTGTCGTGGCTACGAATCGGAAATTCAGAGATCTAGAAAAGTTCCTGCTCGCAAGTAAGTTTTTTTTTTTATCTTTTTCATGGAACAATTTAATTTGAGTATTCATTTTTAATTTTTTTTTCTAGATTTTTAGTTTAAAGAGATTTACGAGAATTTTGTTGTTGTTTTTCAGGGCACAGGTTGTTGGATGGCCGCCGGTAAGGTCATTTAGAAAGAATATTACCACGAAGAAGACGAGTTGTACGTATGTTAAAGTAGGATTAGATGGAGCACCTTATTTAAGGAAAGTTGATCTGGAGATGTATGCTTCTTATCAAGAACTTCTTGATGCTGTTGAAAAGATGTTCACCATTACTCGTAAGTTATTTTTTTTTTAAGCATCTTTGGATATGATTTTTGTGAATAATTGTTGGTGTTTTAGGGCTAATTTTTTTTTTTTTTATTTATAACTTGTAGGCAATCAGAATAAATTAATCGATCCAGTAAATGGAACTGAATATGTACCAACTTATGAAGATAAAGATGGTGATTGGATGTTAGTCGGTGATGTTCCATGGAAGTAAGTACAGATTTTACATGACTAATTAAGATTTTTGATTTTTTTTTGATGAAATAGATGCTTAATTGCAGTTGATTAACAAATACTTGTTACTTGATTTGCAGGATGTTTGTTGAATCATGTAGACGAATCCGATTAATGAAAAGTTCCGAGGCAGGTTGTTTAGGTAAGAATTTTAAGCATTAGACTGTAGACAAGTATTTGATTTAGATCTATGTTGTCATGTAATTAGATTCCTTGGACTAATGATTTTTTTGTTTGATGTGCAGCTCCAAGAACACCTCCTAAGTGCACATGAAGAAGAAGAGGAGAAACTAATGTTGTTTGCAAAGGTGCAGATTTGTACAGAGATTGGATCTGCCTTTTGGTCTAGTTTTGAGGAACAATTATATGTTTATTGTTCCCAATTCCTTTCTTTTTTGTTTTAGTATATGAGAGGGGAGTAGACTATTATAGAGAGAGTGAGAAGAGAAGAAGAGATAAAGACTAATTTAAGAGCTGCCTGTAACATTTAATTAATCTAGGGTTTTAATTAAATTACTAGTGCAGTTACTGTAATGATCTGCTTAATTTTTTGTTATTGTGGAAGATTATTCATATATAAATATGTGTATGTACTTATTATACTCGAAAACATTTTTAAGTTATTGAATTCATGCTTGGTTAACTTCAATCACAGTCGAACCATTTGAATGATTTAAGTTATTGTTTTGATTTTCATTGACCATACTCATTTCTGCTGTTTGGGTGCTTTAGATGCCTGAAATTTTGTTTTGTGTCCATTGGACATCCAGCCAATTACAAAAAGCTTCTTTTTATGTTCTTTGCATTAGCAAATTCGTTATCGTTCTAAGTGGGGTTAGTTATGTTCAATTGGTGTCAAGCAGGCGAGAATTATAATTTTTATTGTTGCAGAGAAAACCATGGGAAGAGGTCAATTGCAACAAACTCAAGCTTGGGCTGTGAAACGCACGGTGAGAAAAGCAGCCAGATCTTCCTAGGCTTTTGCAATTTTGGACGACTTGGAAAGATCAAAGCTGCAAAAAAAAAAAAAAAAAGAGTTCCGCAAATTTTGATTGTTCCAAAAGTGAAAGAGCCTATATGGGCATTCTTCCTAGCTTGAACCAAAACTTGTTAGGACAGACCTCCTTCAGGAAGTTGATTACACAAAGGGAAGTAGTCATAGGCTAAGAAAGATCCTATTGTAGATGCTCATACTTGTATTTCTTCTGAAACTAGTCTTCTTTCAGTAAAAAGCTGGTATAGTTGTATCCTTTCGAGAGTTCATATATTGTGCTGACAAAGTAAGGCGTTAAGCCGTCAACTGAGCTTTAAAAAACCAGCAGACTTTTTACAGCCAAGGAATTAGTTCAATGGCTACGCACAATCCCTGAGTGTAGTAGGACTTTACTAATTAAGATCATTCAGCTCATTGATATCAGGTCAACATTGTGCTTAAATAGCAGTTGTCATTGTGAAAACAATTGCTACACTGCAGCAAAGTGAAGCTTTTTTGGTTGGGAAAACAGATATGTGTTGGTAATAATCGCCTTCTTTCTCTTATATGGGTAATAGCTAAGGATCGTGTTGTTTTCTGATATTAAGATCTCTTCTGAATCTACTCGTACCAAATATCTTCGATTTACTTCCTATGTTAGCTGCTTACCAAAGAAAATTTAGTAGGTATTCGCTGCAAAGTTGGCAATACTCCTGCAATCTAGATGGAGATATACGGGTAAATCATGTATTGAAACCTCAAACCCAGGCAATCTAGGCCCATGTTACTACATTATGGGCTTTAATAATGGTTACGGTGTTTAACCTTCACAGTTCACACAAAGAAAATTGGAAATGGTGCCAATTTAAAAAAAATTGGTTAATGGTTTGTATGCCCATACTTAGCTCAATTATTTGATTCCTAACAATGCATACTAGCATGATATCGATATGAGGATCATGATTTATCAAACTTTTAGTCTCCACACATGATATAGAAATTAAACAAATTAACCATGAGGGTTTTAATCAAGAGCATAGAGTCTTATGGATCTTACCAAGTCGTGAAATTACTCCGTGAAGCCCCTTTATGACAATCACCCTTGCGGTAATGAGAAAGAATAAATGATCCATCATAGGGAAAAATCTAGAGGATGCAAAAACAAATCTGATTTTCATAAGATCAAAGAATTCAAACCATGTTTTTCAAAGGTGATCTGGTGGCAATAAAGGAGATTCCAACTCTTGGAATACCTACAGATGGGAGCATAGATTTAGAACATGAACTGTTTTGGTTGAAGGTTATAGAAGTCCCAATAGCATATACTTCAGTGGAGGTGCTTAAGAAGGTGGTAAATAATGCAGGAGAATACCAAAAGCACGATATTCTGGTGGGCAGCAATTTGCTAGAGAAGGATGTTATGATCCAAGTGAAGGTGGAGGTCAAGAAGAAGGTGAAATTCAGGATGGTGGTAGCTGCTGAGGAGGGAGTAAAGACAATTATCAACTTTGAATATGACTGCCTCCCTCCAAATCTATGCACAAAATGTCACATTATGGACCATCCGAAGTTGCAATGTGAAGGGAGCAGACAATAACTCAATCCATCGTACATGATGAAAGTAGATGGTGGAGTAGGGCCGAGCTCAGGAGATAGTAGGAGTGAAGAGGTGTTGGAACCTGTGGAGAAGGAAAAACAGAACTCTCCTCCATAAGAAGGAGGGAATAATATGATACTGGAAGGAGGGGAAAACTTGGAAAAATGCTTACAAATCAAGGACACAATGATGGATGATGGGTATGTAAAGGAGAGGCCAAGTTCAATGGAGAGTTTGGGTGTAGGTGTGCAAGGAGTAAAAACACTTGAAGCCAATTCTAAAGGAAAAGAAATCTATGTGGAAAAATCTAAGAAGGATTTGCTGGCACTTGCAAACTGGAACCAGACGCAGTGCAAAAAAGGGATTGTTATAGATGAAAAACAACACTCAATACACAACAACAACAACAAGATCAAAACAAACCCCCCCAATACCCAAAGTCCAAATACAGATGATATTTTGAACAAGGTGACAAATAGCTTGAAACTGGATATAACAAGCTGTCAGGAAACTCTAAAACCACCAATTCAAAACCCAAACAAAGTACATAGATCAAACCAGAAAAAATCCGTCCCAATCAAACAAAGAGCAAGAGATGTAAAAGAAACAAATATGGCTTCTCCTCTAGCAAAGAGGAAGCTAAACTTAAGAGAAGATGAGGAAATGATTGAATGCTACAAAAGGCCAAAGTCTGTTAAGCAAGGTGGAGTACTGCATATGCTCCATGATGGGTCTGACTTTCAATTTGGGAGTGGTGAACAAGGAAAGAACAACAATAATCCTAGACCAAACACAACCAAACACAACCAAAAAAGACTTTACAGAAAAAAAGTTCTACCGTCACCAGTCAGCACTCGGACCAGACCAGTATGATGGATCAGCACTTGAGGAGGCAGCTAGTGGGTACAAGGCACCATGCAGGCAAACCCGGATACGCTCTCCAATCTCGGACACCAGGTATATCTTCACTTCAACAACTTATCTCATATAAGTAGAATGTGCTCCCTTTACTGCAATGTTAGAGAAAACGGTGTGTTAATAGGAAATGGTAGATGGAATGGTCTAATCGAAGCATTTAAGTTCCATATTTTTAACAATCACTATATGCACTGTGTGATGGAAATATTAGAGTTATTTCTTGGAATTGCCAGGGAATAGGTAACCCACTTACCCAACAATACCTCAATGACATGATTAAACAAAAAAACTAAGACATACTATTTTTGTGTGAGACAAAAAACATCAGAACTATTGTGAACCCCATAATCACAAAGTTAGGATATAAAAACCGCTTCATGGTAGAACCAATTGGGGCGGCAGGAGAACTTGTGGTGGCATGGAAAATAGGAACAAACCTCAGAGTAGGAGCATTCTCCAAAAATCTAATTAACTGCCATATCATAAATATAGTAACTGGGGTGGAAAGCACTTTGTCCTGTGTGTATGGACCGTCGGAATGGAATGAAAAGTACAAGTTCTGGAATTACATGGAAGAAATGGCTGGGAACATGAACCAAGAATGGCTGTTAGTAGGGGACTTAAACCTTACTTTGATAGAGCAAGACAAGAGAGGAGTAGGAAACTTCAACAAGACTGAGGCAGATAAGATCAAATACTGCCTGGAGATGGTTGACCTAAATAATCTGGGTTTTGTGGGATACCCCTATACATGGAGCAATAGAAAGAAAGATGAAGCTCTGACGGAAGCTAGACTGGATAGAGTGATGGCAAATGGGATCTGGTGTGAGAACAACAGTAATGCAGTGGTCACTCACCTGATGGAGATGGAGGCAGACCATATTCCAATCATGCTCAACTCAAAACAACTGCTCAAAGGGGGTAATAGGCCTTTCAGGGTGATGGGAACTTGGCTCAAGGAGCATGATTGCAAGAAGCTGATTAAAGACAATTGGCAGAAGAAAGCCAATGGCAGTAAAGCTCATAAACTAGTTCATAAGCTTAAGAGTACCAAACAAGCAATATACAGGTGGAACAAGAATACTTTCGGTGACATAAATAGGAATCTGGTAAAGGAAAAAAGCAAGCTTCAGCAAGCTAGCTCGAACATTCACCTTAGGAATAGAAGCAAGGTGATTAGAGATTGTGAAAAAGATGTGGATCACTGGTATAGGGTAGTAGAAAGTTTCTGGAAGGATAAAGGCTGTGAGCAAGAGGTTAAACTAGGGGATAGAAATATAGTTATTTCCATAGAAAAGTTGTTAACAGATACAGCAGAAATAGGATAGAGGCAATTAAGGATAAAACTGGTAAGTGGGTGGAAGTGACTGAGAAGGTGGCTGAGATCACGGGCCATTTCAAAGATGTAGCAACTACATCTAGCCCGGATACTGAGAGCAGTTATCTTGATGAAATACAACCAATCATAACAGAGAAGGACAATGAGATGCTAACAGAGACACCTACCTTGGAGTAAATTAAGAGTGTAGTTTTCTCTATGGAGCCTGATAAAGCATCAGGACCAGATGGTTTCACTCCGAGATTTTTTGAGATGAATTGGGATGTGCTGCAGCTGGAAGTGGTTAGCATGGTGGAGAGCTTCTTCACTTCAGGGTTCATACTAAGAGAAATTAACACCACTTTCATCACTCTTATACCTAAGATAAAGTACCCCAAAGCAGCGAGTGATTATAGACCCATTAGCCTAAGCAATATAAGTTACAAAATCATGTCAAAAATCCTAGCCAATAGACTGAAAAAACTTCTCCCAAGTATAATCTCTCCCTACCAAGCAGCATTCATTCAAGGTAGACAGATCTCGGACAATGTTTTTATAGCACATGAAATGATACATACGATGAGATCCAAGAGGGGTAGTGAATTCCTTATGGGTCTTAAGATAGATATGTCGAAGGCATTCGATAGAGTGGAGTAAAGTTTTCTATGCAAGATTTTAGATAAATTAGGTTTTAGTATCCAGTGGTGTAAGCTGGTGCACCAATGCATCAGTACTGTGTCAGCTTATTTTCTTTTGAATGGGGTTCCCTGTGAGCAATTCGACCCTTCTAGAGGGCTGAGGCAGGGAGATCCGCTATCTCCCTACCTCTTCATAATATGCATGGAGATGCTGTCTAGAGCCATCTCCAAAGATGAAGAGTTAGACCTCATTCATGGGATTAAGGTGGGCCTAAATGCCCCAGTAATATCACACATTTTGTTTGCTGGCGATCTACTGATCTTCAGTAAAGCTAGTAAGGCTGAGAGTGAGAACGTCTTGAAGGTGCGGAACGAGTTTAGCATGGCTTCTGGCCAACTCATTAACATGGAAAAGTCTGGAGTTTTTTCCAGTCTAAACTCACACCAGAACACTATGAATGATGTTATAAACACTTTAGGTGTGAAGAGAATAACCCTTAATGACAAGTACTTAGGTTCACCTTTGTTTACGCACACATCCAAAATTAAGTCGTGTCAGTTCATTTTAGACAGGGTTGGGGGCAATTTACAGGAGTGGAAAGGAAAAAACCTATCTTGTGAAGGAAAAAGCACCAGGATACAAACAGCCTTGTCCACCGTACCGATGTATCAGATGAATTGTTTCCGAGTTCCAGTTGTAGTGACTGAGAGCATCAATAAATTGCAGCGGGACTTAAAGGCTTAGATCGGAGCCTGTAAACCAAAGAGTATGGGAGGAATGGGATTTTTGAACCTAAGAGAGTTTAATGCGACTATGCTTGCCAAAGCTATCTGGAGGTTACTGAGGGAACCTACTGGATTGTGGTGGTCCATCTACAAAAGCAAGTACTTCCCTGAGTTAGGATTGCTGAACTACAACTACAAATGCTCTGATAAAGACTCGTGGGTCTGGAAAAACTTAATGAAGGAAGTGGGAAAGATAAGAGATAATATTGAATGGATGGTGGGGGATGGAAAAACCATTAGAATATGGGAGGACAGGTGGTATACAGGGCAACAATAACAACTGGTAGAACCGGTGCAACATATCGATAAAATCACTTATATGGAGGATATAATGGCAAAGAATGGAGAGGAATGGAATTGGGACGATCGAAAGATGGCCAGATATCTTGAAAACAAGTCATACAGCATATTTAAAGGACAAAGATACACAAAGGCAAAAAGGATGATTTTATATAGAAACTGGAAAAAAATGGGAAGTTCACAATAAAGTCCTTATATAAGCAACTTATGCTCAGGGGTCAGCCGGAAGATATGGAGTTGAAAATTTTATGGGGTAAGGTGTGGAGAATGAAAACAATTCCAAGAGTCAATACATTCGTATGGAAGTGTGTTAATTCCATATTTCCATTGAATGAGAGACTTGCAAGAGTTCTACCCTATATCAACAAGACTTGTCCACTTTGTGAACAACATGATGAAACTCTAACCCATGTCTTTTTAAAGTGCGATTTCATTCTTACTGTTCTAAGTCATATGGGTATTCCAATCATGGTCTATACTAACAACCAGACTGATTTGCACTGTTGGCTTCAGGATTGGTTCAACAGAGGAAAGATTGACATGGTAGGGGACATAGAGTGAGCAAACATCCTGGCCATCACCTGCTGGGAAATTTGGAAGAGCATGTGTAACTTAGTATTTAGGAATTTGAGGCCTAACCCACAGAGAGTAGGGGCTAATATTACCAATATGGTAAGTGGCAGCAGAAGAGCTAGGAGAGCCAAAAATTTGAACTCAGAAGTTCAAATAATAGAAAATGTTAAAACCTTAGCTACCAACTTATTAGTTGTCAAGATAAATATAGCTTTAAGTGTCAGTAGTAACAACGTAGAGGGAGGAATAGGTTTAATGTTTTCTGATCATGCAGGAAAAATCTCCAGAGCAAGATGCAGAAACATTGAAGCAGGTACTGAGGAAGAGCTAGAGGATGAGGCAGCTTCGATGACAATCCAATGGGCACATCAACTAAACCAATCGCAGGTCGAAATTGAAAGTGACAATGCGAAAGTCCTTTAAGCTGTTCAGATCCAGCTAGAAAAGGCAAGGAAAAACATACAGGAGCTACATGAAGGAAGGAACAAAAACTTTAAATTATGTATTAAGAATCTTAAGGAACTCAGTTTGGTTCCAAAGGATGAAAATTTCATGGCAAGAAAGCTAGCTGAAAAATTTATTGAGAATAAACTAAGTTCGCAGTGGGACGAACCACTCATTAACTCTTTTTTGGTAAAGCTCCTACAGGATAGTAGAGCAACAAACAATGGAATGTTTATCCAGGGTTAAGCCTGGTTTATTTATTAAAAAAACAAGGATACCTTTCTTTTTATCAGAATGTTCAGTTATAATTGCATTTTTTTGGTTTTCTTTTTCTTTTCCCCCCTGTTTCGTGGCTCTCTGTGTTGCAAATTTGTAATTTGCCTTCTTTCTAAATATAATTTATCGAGCAAAAACAAGAAAAAAAGAATATTCAATTATAAACATCCCTATGTTATTCTCCTCCGTAGCATGAGAGTCGCATATTATCACTTATATAAATAAGGCATAATGTGAGAAGTGAAACAATGGCTCACATATTCACATAGTTTAACTTTGTGAAGCAAGCATTTGAGAGGAATTTCAAATACATTATGATTATGAGTACGAGTATTTTGAAAACTTTTGTAACTGATATATTGCTCTATTTATCTGTGCATGATATAATATAGGTAACATGTGGTGGCTAGAACTTATTTACCTTCACAATCGCCTTGGATGTTTGGAAAGCAAGATGTGTTATTATTTTTGGAAAGTAACACCTTTGCTAAAGTAGAGAGTAGAATCATCAGGAGCTATATCAGTTCCTAAGAAGCAATCACGAATGCTCAATGGGACAGACAATGTAACAACCGTCTCTTATATTCACTATGAAGTATTATATGGGTTTTGGTAATGAAAAGTTAAACAACAAAACCAAAAGTTAATCAGTGTGCGCGTTCTATAATGGAAGATAAAACACTTGACCAGCATTTTTGTGACGGGCCGTATTTTTTTTGCATCCGGTTCCTCGCTTGGCAAGCTATGACTTCCCAGTGCGCGACTCCCTTGAGTAACCAGACTGTAAAACTTTTCTTATTACCAAGCACATGCACATCAATTTTCCTTCCTAAACATGTTTTACGATCATGATATTTTTGGACATATCTTCATATTATCTACCCCTTATTCTGCAAAGGATACAAGGAAATAACGACCAATAGTGATGCATTTTGCATTCGACACACGGTTACAAGTACTATCCAATCATTTATCATCCCATGGACTAGTGCAATGGCAATTCATATGCCATTACAAGCCTATTTTTTGCGTCCTTACTCCACTTCATCCATGTGGTGGATACATTCACTGGTCTTGTTCGCCAAGGGTGCAACATCCGGCCACATGGCATCATTTTTGTGCATCATTTTATTGATGCAAGTCGTCCACGCAAACTTCCATAACTTGCAATATAGTTAGCTTCCTACTATGGATACGCCTTATTCCCAATTGGTACATGTCAACATCGTATAGATTGATAGGCAGTATGAATATCCAATAAATTGGTTGTAACCACTTCATCAAGTGTAGTATTATCTCTTGTTCTACACGTCGAGCCAGTGTTGCTCGGTTGAACCCACCAAGCGTTTGTTCGTCAAGTATAGTTCCGACTCAAAATCACTTGATATGATTACTGAAGTCAACTTTGTTAGGTTAGACTAGAAACATTGAAATATTGAGACTTTCTCTAGTTACTCATGAAGACCTAAAGACGTATTTGAAGACAAAAAAGACATCATCCTTCAGTTCAAGGTTAGTAACTACAGGCTTGACTTGTTTCATTTTTTTATTTTGTTCTTTCAAGTCTATATTTATTGAAAGCAAAACATGCAAAGTTAAATTTGTTACAATGACTTTATTATTGGTGACTTGGTCATTATAATATGATCAAAGTATACTTAAGGAATGATATATAATATTTGTTTCTACAACTAAAATATATAGAGTTAGGAAGTATACTTTATCTATGGACTTTGTATTCTCGACACTGCACTAATAAGCAACTTGTTATTATTTAGTGTGTTGAATTTTGATATATGTGTGAAAGCAATTTCAGAATATATTTTAAGATACCAGACTTACGAAACTTGCTTTGTAGTTGAAATATGGATTCATGACCGATCTCAGGTTCAATCCTAACTATATGACTTATCCCAAGAGATGGCCAATCCCTTGTGGCAAGCATCGGTTTCTGCAGATATCGAGATGTATGTGACTTAAACTGGGAATGCTAATAAGTGTAAACATAATAATTGAATATGAGTTAAACTGTAATATCTTATCGTTCAAGTATATTCCTTTGATACTCAAGGCAAGATCCTGAAACCCATTTTTGTATCGAATTATATGTTTACCAAATCTCAGAGGTATGCACATCTCTAGTTAATATATTAGTAAAGTACATGGATGTGTGCTAGCTAATCTTAGTTGTTAACTATGAGAAAATCGATTTATTAGTTGAAATACTATTGGTATTTGCTAATTTCGGAAGTAAATATATATTAAGGATTTTCGAATTTGGTAAATTTTATTACCAAACAAAGCCTTGGTCATAAAACTATAAATAGTGGAGTCTTGTATCTTACAAACTCATCTCTTTAACACACATCTTGATTGATTGTAGGAAGCCAACTTGTTAAGAGATAGGAGTAATCTAATTAGGTGAAACATCTTCTGTTGCCTTCATTTGAAGTCTTATTTGGGATCAAGAAGCCTTCAGTAGTGCCATTGATCAGAAACAAAATCGTATTGATATTTTAGTTTTCGTTGATTACTTATTTGATTAAGAACTAAAGGTATAGTTATCTTCAATAGATTAGACTTGTTTATTATATGGCCTTTCTTTTCTGATATATGGACGCTCAAGTTTGATTAAGGATTTACTAGAAAATATTTTAGTGATTCTATACCTTTTGATAGATTGATCAAAAAATGTTAATAGACTCAGCTATGTGTGTGTTGATCAATATTGGAATCAAGATGTTTGCAGCGGTTACTTTGAAAATTGAAGATTAAAGACTTTTTGTTTTAGTTTTGATCTTTGTGTTACCACTTGGGTACTAGGTTCTCCAGGATCCACAAGTTGTTTATCCTGATAAACATAAGACTTGTAGAAATATTGAACATACTATTTAGTTGCTTTGATAGAGCTTGTTCACTGAGATTGAATATTTCGATAATAAATGTATTGGTATGATCTTTGACCAAAGGAGTTTAAATAGTAGATCCTTTACTCTATTTTATCACTGAATTAAAGATTCATTTGGGTGATCGATATATGAGTTGGTTACTGAAATGGATTTAGTCCTTTGTTGTTTCCGGTTACAATCCAAATGAGTGGACAGTGAAAGTCTCTACAGCGTTGAAGCAACTCAAGATAGTGGACCCTGTCTTGGGATTCATTTGCTCAGACCAGATTGGTTATATGTGCAGGGATACTAAAGGAACTAAGTAAAGAAGAAGTGTTTACTTGATATCAAATATACGAAGTTGCCTTAGTCAATTTATATAGTGGCTTAATCTTGAGAGTATTCAGAACTGGATTAGGTCTCGGAGTTTTTCTACCAGGTAGTTTTCGTCGTTATTTAATAGTAAACACATTATTACTATTCTGTATATATTCTAGAAAGTCATTGGATTAAAAAGATTTTTGGCGTACTCGGTACCCACGCCTTTTTTATAACTCATCCGAAAATTCAACACACTAAATAATAACAAGTTACTTATTAGTGCAATGTCAAGAACACGAAATCCATGGATAAACTATGCTTCGTAACTCCATATACTTAAGTTGTAGAAACAAATATTGTATATCATTCCTTAATGATACTTTGATCATACTATAATGACCAAGTCAACAGTTATAGAGTCATTATTATAAATTCACCTTCGCATGTAATGTTTCAATGAGTATAGACTTCAAACAACAGAAGATAAAATGGAACAAGTCCAGTATGTAGTTACTAACCTCGAACTGAAGGATGGTGTCTTCGTTATCTAGGGTACGTCTTCAGGTCTACATGAGTAACTAGAGAAAGTATCAACATTTTTATGTTCCTAGTCTAACCTTACGAAGTTGACCTTAGTAATAATATCAAGTGATTTCCAGTCGGAACTAAACTTGACATACCAACGCCGGGTGGGGTCAAGAAGTGCTCTAACATAACTAGATTGTGGGGAATAATATTAGTTAAGATACATCTTTTGTTGAATAATTTTTCTCCTTAATGTATCTTTTCCTTCATCGTAACTCTGCACCCATTTGGATAGCAGAAACTTATTTGTTATTCTTAGATCGTGAATGACAAGCCTACCTGATTCCTTGGGGTTGCAACACTTTGGTCCACCTTACCCAACTTATTTTCTTCTTCCTCTTCTTGTTCTTCTTCTTGTTCTTGTTATTCTTCTTTGTTGAACCCTAAAGAAAATCTCTCATAAACTTGACCATTTCCTTCTCGATATGAGCTGGAATAGAAAACATATAAAAATAATAAATTGGGAGACTTGAAATACAACTTTTTATTAAAACCAATCATCTAGTTTAGTGAGGATTTTCTTCTTTCATGAAGCTAGCCTCTTTTGTATTATTTCTAAGACGTTTCTCCAAATAGAAGTGTACCTAGAGGTGAAAAGACGAGGGTACCCAAATACACCACAATATTTTAAATATCAACCTATAAGTCTGGTATCTTAAGTGATCGTCTATGGACAAAGTCGAGACAATACAACTTAAGTCCTATACCTTGTGTGATTTTCTATGGATGAGGTCGAGACAATACAACAACAAGATATTTACTTAACAATAGTTACGGTAAAAATCAATTGACTATTAGGATCAATGTCAAGTAATTTGGATTAACGTACAAGTGTAATTTACTTTAAATTATAATAAAAAAATTATAATTGCGGAATAATAAAGTAAATGACACAACAAGATTTTATTAACGAGGAAACCGCAAATGAAAACAAAAACCTGGGACCTAGTCCAGTTTTGAATACTCTAAGAATTAAGCCGCTATATAAAATCTAATACCAACTTCATATAGACTACCCCTATCTACTTAGTTTCTTCAGTATCCTCGCGCCTTCGCCTTAGGAGTCACGCACGTGAATAGCTACCCCTTTGGATCGTATTCCAAACAACAAAGGAATGAATCTGTTTGGTAACCACTCTAATCAATCTTTGTAAAAGATATTGTTGAGTTATTGACAAAGTCTCTTCCGTTTAAACTAATAAACTCCTTGTCGGGAAAGATCAATCCGAATCAGTAACTTAGATTCAGATTCACAACTATCAGATTCGGATACTGAAAAATACCACCAAATGATAATTGCCGATCAATACGACTTTCGGATCTAGTCTAATTTGGATCCCAGACGATCAAGGTTTGTGCACAAATTCACAAGATACGAAAACTAATAAGAAAATCTTCTTCATCTTCAAATCTTCAATTTCCTTCTTAATAACCTGCACAACACAACTTGAAACCTCTTGTGATCAATCACACACAGAATGGAGTCTGTTAACAATGGATTATCAAAAGATGTCTTTAGATCATCAAATGGTTCTAAAGATCCCGTCAATACTTTGATCTAGTTTGAGTGACCCTTATGTCAGAAGCGAAGGCTCTCAAGAATAATCAAATTAGGTGCAATCAAAATTTCAATAACCGTTAGTCAATCAAATCAATAATCGAAAACTACAATAACAATGCAATTATCTAGTTTCCCACCAACGGTACTCGTAGAGCATCTTCATCCCACAGAAGTCTTTAAACTAGCGGTCGTAAGAGATTGCGCTTAATTAGGGTAGTTTCCTCTCCGGATAGACGGCTCCACCAGAAACAACAAGAATGAAGTTAGTCTGGCTCTTAGGATGGTTTACAAGAAATGCAAACTCAAGTATTTATAGACCAAGGTTGTTTGGACAAAAAGAAAATTCCAAAACCGAAAATATTCTCAAGATATTCATTAAAGTACCTAATTTCGGTTTTCCTATTTCCAATAAATGTTAACCAATATTTTTCGAAAACACTCTAAGAAAATTTCTATTATTAGTGTAGCACATTAACTAACAATATTTTCCAGAGGATATGCTTTAATTGCTGGTAATTAAAACATATATTATAAAAATCATAATTAAATGCTTTTCAATATTTCTGTTCGGGATCACCTTGAGTATCAAGGAATATCTTTGAACAGTTAATGATAAGAGTTATGTACATGTTCAAATAATGTCGACATCTATAAGTTTCTCTCAGCAAACCCTAATTCCAAGATCACACAATACATAAAGATATATGTGAATATTGGAAACTCGGTTTTACTCCTTGGGATCGGTTCTACCATGACTCACAATTTAAGTTGTGACCGATTATACCATGCTTCCCAAACTAGGTTGTGAACGGTTACACCATGCTTCCCAAAGGTAGCTTGTGATCGGTTACACCTTACTTCCCAAATTAGCTTGTGATCGGTTACACCTTGCTTCCCAAAGTAGCTTGTGACCGATTATACTAACTTCCCAATGTAGCTTGTGATCGGTTACACCTTGCTTCACAAAAAAGTAGCTTGTGACCGATTACACCCTGCTTTCCGAATCAACTTGTGACCAAGTTCACCTTGCTATACACTATAGGCTTGTTGATGGTGGTTTTTAGTTCAGGGCTAAAACCGTAAAACCCTAAATTTACGTACTCTTGTTCTGCAAAGAAATAAGAGCTTTTTAAAGCTGACGAGCGCTTACGCCACTCTGCTTACAATATGCACTAAGCAATTCAGTATATTAATATACAAAATTTAATTAAAATGGTGTTGATTGCAAAATCCCAAAATATTTTGTAGATTTTGTTGAGCTCCTGCTTGCATTATTCATTAATGCAGGGTTTGTTGAGCGTCTATCTTATGCTATGTTATCCGCTGAACTCTTAAGTACTGACGTTAAATTTGTGTTCGTTCTCAGCTGAAAGCATGAATTTCCTTAATGTTCAGATTAAGATTTGCATAAAAGGCACTGCAAGTCGTTCCACCGAAAAACGTGCTACTCGCAAGAGTAGCCAAAAAATTAATAATTTTGTGCAAACGTGCAAAATTCACAAAAAAATTTTTGATTAATTTTGTGTAGCTCGCAAAAAATCAATTTTGACATAATTTTATGTCAGCTTACAAAAATTAGTTTTTCTCCCTAAAACAGAGCCTACACAAATTCTCGATCCCTATTGGTCGAGACAAAACCTAAGCAAACTAGGAAACTAAGCTACCATGTAGATAGTAGGAATCGAATCCCACCAAAAAACGAAATAAGAAGAAAAAGGAATCCGCGACTAAGTTGGAAAGTAGCGGAAGTTGCCCGGTCGGTTTTCCCTAGCTGGCGCCCCTCCTTGTCGACCGGCCACGCCCCATGCTACTGACTGTCGGTCCCTCTCTTCCATCGACCAATCATATCGCTCCAAAGCTGTAACCAGCGCTTTTAATTAAAAGTGGAAGTAGGTTGGTCGACGTGCTTACAATCCTTAAGAAATTAGATCTTGGCCATCCAAAATGGTCGCAAATTGATCATGACCACACAACTTGGTAAGCTCTGTTAGCTAATCCTAGGTCTTGCAAATATGACCGAACAAGTCCAATGGTAACCACCGGCGGGCCCACTTCTATTCCAACCAATCGGAATTCTCCTAGCCCGCCAGCAACAACCAAGACCGCTAGCCAAAATAGGCCAGCCACGCGGATAAAAAAAGGTTTTTATCGAATTAAGACCGCACATGGCAGTCTTAAATCGATCGTGGCCGTCCAACTTCGCTAGCCGAATCGACCTGCCTGGATACGGTTTTAAGCGACCAGCAAGGCGCGGACATGCTCACCGGCAGCTCAGCTATAGCTCCGACCAATCGCATTGCTTCAAACCTTTCAGCAATGTCGTAAACCGATTATCCAAAGTATGCCGGTACACGGCTTTAAAAGCCTCGAATTCGACCAACAGCAGTACGTAACTGCCGCAAAGAGATCTCGGCCATCCAACTTGGCCAACCAAATAGACCGGTCTATATCTGATTTCAAGGAGCCAATGAGATGTCGTTGTGATCACCGGAAGCCCCTCTTTTATGAGGACTGATCGGTCTGTCCTCAACCTACTTATACGACTCCTGGCGGCTACCAAAAGTTGGTTGGCCACGATACTCATAAGAGTCTTAAATAAATTAACGGTAATCAACAACTGCCGCAAAATCATCTCAACCATCCAACTTTGTTAGATGATTTGACCGGCTTAGATCCAATCTTAGGCGACCAATGGGACGCCACGATTGCGGTAAACTGCTCCCCTTCTTCATGAGTCGGTCATGCTGTCTTCAATCGATTTACTTGGCTGCCAACCGCTCAACCAAAGAAGGATGGTTGCGCGCCTAACAGCGGCACTTCTTATATATCGATTTAATTTGAGATGCTTTCTTAAAAGCGATGCTTTACGTGCATCGATTATAAACGATATTTCATAAATATCGATTTAATAAATAATTTAGTTATTTAATTATTTATTTAACCTAAAAGCACCGTATGCTATTTTTTAGTGCCAACTCATGGAAAGTCTCATTTACACAACTTGACTTATCATATATGACCACCTACCACCCAGACTGCGCGTGATTGGTCGAAATTATCAGGTCTTGCCAGCAAGACCCACTCAGCAACTACCATGAAGGACTTGGTCCACTCTTCATGTAACTTTCTCCATATTTCCTACGAAAATACTTGAGACACCAAACATGTCACAAACTGGGGGATACTCATCAGGGTATTGGTCTGGCGGTTTATAGCGTGTGGCGTGAAACACGCCCATTATGAGAAAGTTTCAGGAAAGGCGGATGGTTCACAGCAGTAAAGGAGTAGTGGGTGTAAAGCTTGACCGGTCTTCCCTTCATCACAGGGACATGGTTCTTACCATTTTTACACAATCCCCACTTATCCACTACTCAACTACCTCCACTTCCTACGAGATCAGTGCGTTCAACTATGACTTGTATAAATAGGTTTTCAATCTATTTCAACCAACACCAACCTTTTTTGTTACCAACACAAGTACTCAGAAATCATCCGGAACTTACAACTTACATTCTATAAGCAGGTTCTACATTCTGATACAAGTCATAAACAACCACACCTTACAGAGAACATCACTACGATCTCAACACCTTCTCTGCTTCCCTCCCTAAGATCAACCCTTCTACTTCCTTTGTGACCGAATTGAATCTGGAATGACCATTTCTTGGTTTAGTCCAGAGTCTTACAGATTGATCTCTTGAATCTAAAGTACTCATGTGCAGTACATTTGTTTAGGGTTCGAATTCGTTTCTCATCGACACACCCAATTTACCATTTGTAGTAGAATCTGTTTTTACCCTACTACAAATTGGCGACCACAGTGGGAGATTGATCTCTCGGTTGCAAAATCAATTAATCAAATTTTCATTTCAATTTTCTCAATTTCAAAATGGTGGATCTTAGGTCTGGATCAGTAACCAATCCTTATGTTACTGGCGTTGACACTACTCCCGGCGCCACCGTTCCTGCTGCTGACACTAATATATCTCTTACCGACGCTATCAATACATTCCATGACGTTACATATTCCACCACAAACACCATTAGCGTTGGCAACACCTCCTATGGTGTGACACCTCCTATCACCATAGCCAGAGCTGCTACTACCCTTCCTAATGTTTCTTCGAGCGTGACACCTCCAACCATTATGAGGGTTACTACCACTCCTCCGTCAGAACGGTAGGCTGGAGAAGCCAGAGGAAACCAACCCACTATTACCATTATTGATTTAATGGAGAGATAGGAAGTTCTTGCTAAGGTTCAGATAGACATGGCTACAACTCAGAAAGAAGTACTCACCTTCCTCAAGACGCTAACAAAACGATTACCACCAGAGCCACGTCAACCCCAAACAGAAATGGAAAGGAATACTTTCGTGACTCCTGGCGCAAGCACTTCAACAGGGCGTGCTTTTGTAGATGAAGAAGCTCGTGTCGCTCATGAACGACCATCGGAAAGGAATCAGCAATCCAATTTCGTCACACTGAGGATCTGGAATGACTTCTTCAAAATTGAGGCAAAGAAAACCCGACAGCCATGCATCAGCGTCAACCTCCTTATCCTCCTGATGTGCAAAAAGTACCTCTTCCAAGAGGATATTCTTCCCCTCAATTTTCCCTATATGACGGTACTAGTAACGCTCGTAAACACATCTCTCGTTTTCAAGAATCATTAGGAGAGCATGAATACAACCATGTCCTTCGCCTGAAAGAGTTCTCAAAATCACTAACTGGAGAGCATACACCTGGTACAACAACATTGCGCCAAACAGCATAGCGAATTGGTGAGAGGTGGTTAACGCTTTCTACCGAAAATACTTCTTTGTGTTTAATAAAATCACTCTATCAGATTTGGGAAGGATGTTTCAGCGAAACAATGAATACCCAAATGATTATGTCAAGAGATTTAGAATTCAGGCACTAGATTGTCACGATCCAAATGTGACTGAACAACAACTTGTGGAATTGTGCATCAATGGAATGGTACCTGTTTATCGCGCTTTGCTGGAAAACTTACGTTTCCATACATTCTCTGAACTCCATGAAGCTGCTAAACGCTCGGCTATAGCAGCACCTGCCTTGCTGGAAAGGACCAGACCTTCCAGGAATGAAGATGCGCATGAGACTCGAGGAAGTAGACCTCTCGTCAACAAACAGTACAATACTCAACCCTATGTAAATGTGGTGAGTGAAGAAGGAAAAAGGAAAGCTCCAACTACCGAACAACAATCCAAACGTACGGCACCAGCGCAACAGGCAACTCAACCTAGGAAGGTTGCGGCTAAGGTTCCGGCACAGCAAAAAGAAACAAGAGAGGTTTCTCCAAACTTCCCGTTTCCAATTGAAGAAGTAATTGAGCTTCTAGAAGCGTGGATTCAAGATGGTGCTGTCGAATTACCTTTTATCAGGCTTCCACCAACTGAGAAAGAAAAGGAAGACCCCAAGTACTGTCGTTACCATAGATTCGTCAATCACCCAACCAGTGACTGCAACAAATTGAAGCGTATTTTCAGAGAGAGAATGGATGCAGGGGAACTCCAAATGGGTATTGAGGGAGTTTACAGAGACCCTCTCCCTGTTAGAAGTTGTATGCTTTCTGGGGACTCCGTCCACAAAACTGTGCAGACCATGATGGAACATGTATGTGAGATTCTTTATTTCTCCAAGGCGTAACGTAAATATATATTTGCAGCTCTCAACTGTGTCGTGTAAGGAAAACGCTTGTTTTCAATTGGAGAAGTTGTTTCTAAACCCAAATCCCTTTTGGATGACACCGTTGGTGTATGTAACTGTGGACTCCTAACCACTTCTCACCTCAAAGGCGTTGAGTTTGATAACACACTGATTGATGCGACCTATGACTTCAACATTGTCACCATCAAGACTATGAAAGCTGCAGTAATTTCAAAAAAAGAAGCTTTTCACTGCCCGACTGTGATAAAAAAAACTCAGAAGGAAGGTCGACAGATGCCTATGGGTACATCGATATGGAAGTGAAGGTAGGAGATTCCCTACCACATTCTAAGTTTCATATTGTTAAGGAATACCCAAATTATGATATGGTTCTGGGACGCTCATGTATACATTACAACAAAACGAAACTTGGAGTATGTCCTTTGCCAATGACTATACCTGAGAAGGTCTCCAGCAAGCCGTCCAACCCTGAAGATTATTTGTTGCCGTACCGACAACTCGCAAATATGACACAATCGCCTGGATAAAGTGTAGCAGCATTTGTCCGCAGATTCCGTAAACAAGTAAGTCTTGTTGAACAACCCTTTTTACAACCGGATGTTCATCTTCCTATCAAGACCTGGGGACTTGATCCTGCTATCAACCCAGCTGTAACTAGGCGATGCGAATGGGAAGATGGTCCTTTTCAATGGTTTATCAAATGGTTAGAAGCAGTATCGGCTAAAGATAAGAAGTCTACCAAGCCTCTCAGGCGATAAGGAAGAACCTCTCTTAGTGACAGAAACTATTTTGGGAAGCTACTGCAAGCTTATAGATATCGACAAGATAAAAGGGGTGGTAATACATTCCAAATGTCTAAAACCCTTTGATGCCTAAAGTGTCGACGTTCCCTTAGTATTTCCCTATTTTCATGCAATATTTGTAATTCCTCCAAGATGATTGCACCAGCTTGCATTCATAATTAGGATTTCAGTTTATAAGTCAATCAAGAGAAATATTTCCTTTTAGAACTACTCACAAATCATTTCCAATAAAAATCTCAAATAAACTCAAAATCCTTGCAAAAAACAATTACCTACTAGTTCAAAACCAGAAAATCAAACCATGAAAGAAATATCTCGTGTCTTTTAAAAAGCACCTAAGAAGAGAATGTTCTGAGAGGAAAATAAAAGCATTCAAGGGAAATCTTCCAGCAACGACTTATTTTTCTTGGAAAAAGCATCCTTCATGTTTTGAAGAGCTACCTGCTTCGACTTCAACTCTTGGGATAACTTCTCGACCTCTACCTCCCGCTGATTAATGAGATCCATGGAAGGAGCTTCATTCATTTCAGTCTGCAACTCTCGCATTTTGGAAATCCCCTCACAAAACCAGGAAACATTGAACCCTAAGTTCACACACATGTACCGATGGTACTCCCAATTGGCTATTACTTCTTCAGAAGCAGTGTGCCCAGTCACACTACACATCTCATCCATTGAAGACAGAGCTTCCTCCACACGCTTAGCAAACAATACACGTCTTTTGATTTTCTCGGTCGTGGCAATGTGTCCGTGCTTCTTCCACACTTTGGTATACATCTCTACATGTTTAGCTGGAACGCTGAATCCTCCGACTAACACATGATCCACGAGCGGAACATCAAAAAAAGGGTCGAAAATAGCACCTGTAGTAGAGTGTACGACGACTTCCTTTCCAGTTCCAAGGACATATGCGTCTACATCCATGATATCGTCTTCCCTGGAAGGAACGGTCACATCCTCAACATTGTTGGTCACCTCCATCTCTAGGTCACCTTTTGCTTCGTCCTGCAGCATCATTCCAAATAACAGAGTTAAGTATCTATTTCATATTGAGATAGTTAATGTTCAAAGCAAGCCAGAAAGGAGATAACGTGCGAAAGGGTTTACCTTTTCATTTGTCGGCCTACATGGAGAGATGACTCTGATGTTGTCACATTCAGAGGTGCTACCGTCATCTTTATCAGATCCTCAATCCATCCGACTCCCATCGTCATCTCCGAAAAATGGTGCAGTATCACCAGATTTTTCCTCTTCTTCCGGAAGAGTTTAAGATGTATTGTTATTCCGAGCATCCAGGGCAAGTATGGTAAAAGCGTTCATCTTCCCAGAACGCTAGAATTACGAAAAAATTTAGATAGACTAATTCAAAGTTATCTTGATATTTAAAAAAAGAGGGGGGGGGGGGGGAACGTGTACATACCTGCATATTCGAAGAATTAAAGATTACTGTAGCTGTTGAAGGTGATCGGATACCGCCTGCGAGTCTCTTTGACCTAGTCTCCATTTCCTGGGGACTACTTCCATCTGGTTTGGAGGGATTTCTTTAACTCAAAGATAGCGGCTTCAACCTGGGGTAATTTTTCAAGACTTCAGGAGTGGGTTTACTGCGCGGCACTGTTACAATTGTCTGTACAAATTGATGGAGGTCAAGGAGTTCTTTCCGCCAGAATTCTTTATATTCAGAAGTTACCACTGGTTTTCTGATAGGTGTCTAAAACACCTTGATATTTATCTATTGTTTATGCTTTCTTTGCCAAGTTTTCTTGTAAATTATGTATCTTATGTTTAATTTTTAGTTTTAGGTACTTTGGAGCAAAAGAAGAAGAAACGTCGCTTAAAGGAGCTAAAGTGTCATTTCATGTGCAACAGCTGTTGGAGGCGAATTATTTCTCATTATTTATTTTTATTTCTCCAGCTCTATCTGAAAAGCATGTCGGCTTTAGTGATGCAAGTTATGTCTGAAAGGCATGGCAGCTTTAGTGATGAGCAAAATTGAAGAAAAAAAGTGAATCTGAGAAATAAGAGACGGTTGCTGGTGGAAGAACTCGAAAAGTGGCATTTGCACCTCCGTAGAAAAGTACTAAGGGCACCCCAAAAATGTGCTAAAAACGCCCCAGGAGAAGTGCTGAAAAACACCCAAGAAATTACTAAGGGGAACCCAAATTACTAAGTGACACCCCATTTACTATCGCCACCCTAACGGACTGGATAAGGGGCACCTTTCTTCAACCTTTTGAATCTGAAATTTGACGGGAAAAAGGTTTTAATGGAAAAAGAATTAGGGTTTGAGAATTAAAGGGGTTGTGATGAGACTAAAAAGCTGAAATTCAATGGGTTTGCTCTAACTGACTAAACATTAATTGTAATGGTCTTCGTTTCAGTTAGAATTGGCTAGATTGCCGAGATAAAGGAAAACAGGGAGAATGTTGCCGGAAAGTTCTGAATTCAATATGGAGGAATTTCAGTGAGATTCAATCACTGGATTTGTTTGCAATGAGCTTGTTAAGAGTAAACAGGGAGGATATGGGTGATTTGTTTGACCCAATTGGGCTGGATAAACTGATTGATGAAAAACAGAGGTATATGAGTTATCACGGGATAATTTGGAAGCTTAATATGGGAGTTACGTGAGGATTTGGAGAAGGATATCTTCTCTACAAGATTTATTCTATCTTTCGAAGACGCGTACAAATAAAAAAAGCAGCAGAAAGGAAAGAAATAATTCCCGAAGGTATATTTTCCGTGAAAAAGAAGAAAAGAAAAAAGAAGATTTTCCTGAGAGATTTCTTGCCTTAGAGGTGATTGTTTAGTATAAAAAGGGTCCTTGGGAGTCACAGAAGGCATACGGATACGCTGGGGAAGAAAGTAGAGGCTTAGAATCGACAAAAGAGAGGTTGGAAAAATTCTTCCTGCTGCTGCTCAACCAAGAACACGAAGAACATCAGCCGTTCAAAACAGTCGCAGTAGCAGTCTTATGTTCAACCGCAGAAGAACAATATCGTACACTGTTTTAGCTGCAGTAGCTCTTCCGTAACTGAACTATTGCAACACTCTTGTGGCTGAATACCTTTAGCGACTAAAAATCGTTGTAAGCAGAATTTCATTATTTTTAATACAATGATTAATCAAGTATTCTCCGATCTTCGATTCATGAGTAGCTAAGTTTCTTTTCTAGGGTTTTGGAAGAAGCTATTATTGATGCGTAATTTTTAGTAATTATTTTCTTTGGAAAAAATACTCCAATATTGTGCTTTTTAAATTATTAAAAAAATTCTCTTCTTTATATGCGTCGTGAAAATTGTTTTGGGTAGTTTAGATACCGTTCTTTTATAAGCGAAGGAAAATTAGGCCTTAGAATAGCGACAAAAGTCATAAAAAAAGAGATTGTAATGTTATATCTTCCAAAGCATGAGATTGAGTTCGAAAATTGTTTTGAGTAAGTTAGGAGTATTTTGTCAAAGAAATTGTTATTGAATTTACAAATATTAGAAGTAGTGGAATCCAAAACCCTAGATTCATCTCTCCTAGATAAACCAAAAATCAAATTTAATTAGTTTTTCTTAGCATTTTCTTAATTAATCTTAAACCAAATCTTCATAAAAGTCCGAGAATCGAATCTTTCTCACCACTTGTAAAAACTACATCAGTTTTTGGCGCCGCCGACACGGACTTGCCTTTAGGTTAGGTTTTAGATTATTATTTTTTTAAGTTTTATTTTTATTTTAATTAGATTTATTTTCTTTGATTTTACTTGGGTATTTTTATTGTTTTTATTGTGCAGGTAATATTCTACATTTATTGTGGAATTGCCTACCAAAAGAGGTAAGTAATAAAACCCAACTTTTATTTATTCTTTTATATTTTATTTCCTTTTGTGTATATTTCCTTTATTTTCTTTTATTTAATTAAAAAAAAAACACGTGCACACACCAATTGCATTATTCGTATGGCACCGATTCTAGGAAAACACGTGGTTTAGTACGGTGAACCCTTTGGGCGTTATCATCCGAAACATCACAAACCTCAGCCCAATACATGTGACCAGTCTTTGACTGTAGGTATATTTTGTTGTAGGTAACCCAAGCTTACCTAAATTAGTGAACCCCATCATTTGCATATGCATGATTTTCTTGCTTCACTAGTATTTTTGCTTGTGTATGCGCCGTTGGAAACGAGTAGGAAATAGACTTGAGGAAAACGACCTTTTTAATTTGACTCCGACCCGCTACACGGATATAGGTGGTACTTCGATTTTTGCCAAGATGGTTAATGAAAATGATGGTGAAGTCCCGCCAACCAAAACCCTTAGGGACCGTTTGAACCCGTCTAGAGTGATACGTGAACCTGGGGTTGTTTTACCGGCCACTACCGTTAAGTTTGATATTAAACCTGGTACATTTAGCATGCTTCGAAAATTTAGGGGAATAGAGAATGAAAACCCGTATACCCACGTAAGAGACTTTGAAATGATCTGTGACACAATGAATTATCCGAACGTCACAAAAGATGTGCTTAGGTTGCGTTTGTTTTCTTTTTTCCTAGAAGAGAGAGCCAATTAGTGGTACCATTTGATTCCCTCTAAAACAATCACCACCTGGGATGGCCTTGTAGAGGCCTTTGTTAAGAAGTTCTACCCACACCACAAGACTGCTGTTGTTAGGCAGTCTATCCAAACCTTTAAGCAGAAAATAGGTGAGAGCCTACATGATTACATAGAAAGGTTTAGTGAATTGTTTTACCAATGCCCGCACCATGGCTTTGAGAAAGCCCACATGGCCCACATCTTATATGAGGGCCTTGATAGTGAAACCCGAATGCAGGTAGAAACAATGAGTGGTGGAGAATTTATCCATCAAGACCCAGATGAATGTTTTGACGAGTTCATCGAGTTAGCTGAAAAGACTCGTCAATGGGCTTCAATGAGGGAGCCCGAAATAACTAGGAACCCTATCCATAGGGTCAGTAGAGTTGATAATGGGTCAGATATCCTTAGGCGTCTAGAGGCCTTAGAGATGAACCATAGGTCTACCCAAACTATGAGCTGTAACAGTGAGCCCAGAACCTATCCATGTACCATTTGTGGTGACCAAAGTCATAATGGACCTCAATGCCCCCTGTTTTACCCAACTGAAACTACTCGTGACCAGGTTAGTGTCCTACATGGTGGTATGAACTCTAAATATGAGGGTCGACCAAAGTTTGATCCTTATTCTTATACATATAACCCGGGTTGGAGACATAACCCGAATTTCTCATGGTAAGGTGCTCATTAGGGTAGCCCATCTAGCAACCCACCACCAGGCTTTCCTAGGAACCAACCTCAAGTCCAAGAACCGATCCCAGTTGAACAAAAGGTGTCTTCTCTAGAGGAAACTTTAAGATTCTTTATTGAAGGTAGTGCCCAAAATAATGCCGAGACTACCCAAAAATTTAAAATTTTAGGACATAGGTTTGATAAGTTCAACGTAACCAACAAAACAGTGACCGAGCTATTGCCAACATAGAGACTCAGATAAGTCAACTGTCAAATAGGTTAAATGATAGGGAAAACGGGAAATTTCCTAGCCAAACGACTCCAAATCCTAAAGGAGTCAACCAGGTTAATGGGTCGGGTAGTTCTAACCAAAATGAACATGTCAAAGCAGGTATCACCCTTAGGAGTGGTAAAACTCTAGAGAACTCGGTAGAACCACCTAAGGATAATAGTCCAGCTGAGAAGGAGATTGAAGTTGACCAAACTTCGTCTAAAGACCCTAATGGACCTGAGAGTGCTAAAATTCCAAGTGAGGAAAATATCCCTGAGAGAGTGTACATACCACCTGCACCATTTCCTCAGAGACTCGCTAAGAAAAAGCCTATTACATATGCTGAAATCCTAGACATCTTTAAGCAAGTTAAGATCAACCTGCCCTTGTTAGATGCAATTAAACATGTACCCGCTATGGCTAAGATCCTAAAAGAGATGTGCACTGTCAAGAGAGACGCGAATGTCCATAAAAAGGCATTTTTGACCCAACAAGTTAGTTCCATAATCTCACAAAAGTACCCAGTCAAATTTAAAGATCCTGGTTGTCCTACTGTCACATGTGTTATAGGTAGCCAAAAGATAGAAAATGCTCTTTTAGATCTTGGGGCTAGTGTGAATCTTTTACCGTTATCGGTATATGAATAACTTGGACTAGGTGAGATGAAACCAACTAGGATAACACTACAATTAGCCGATAGGTCAGTCAAAATCCCACGTGGAATTATTGAAGACGTATTGGTTCAGGTAGAAAACTTTATCTATCCAGTTAACTTTGTGATTTTGGACACTCAACCTGTCTCTAGTCAAGATATCAATATCCCAATCATCCTAGGTCGTCCGTTTCTAGCCACTGCAAATGCAGTCATACATTGTCAAACTGGCCTAGCAGAATTTTCCTTTGGGAATCAAAAAATCTCGGTGAACGTTTTTAAGGCGTTACATGCCCCACCGGACCCTGAACACTATGAGTCTATATGCATGATTGATTCTCTAGTTGAGAATACTTTTACCACTAATAGTTTTAGTGATCCTTTAGAGGCGTGCTTAGCCCACTTTGGAGCCTACTATGATGAGGATAGTCATTTTGAAGAAGTTAATGCGGTTCTGGATTTTGCACCAATAATGAATTATGGAAAATGGCAGCGTAAACCAGAACCTCTTCCGCCGACCATAGATAAACCCCTCTCATCATCAGTTAAGGCACCCACCCTTGAATTAAAGCCGCTACCAGATACACTGAAATATGTATTTCTTGGTAATGAGAATACTCTTCCTGCCATAATTGCCTCTGACTTAGAGCCCAATCAGGAAAGTAGATTAGTTAGTGCTCTCCGAGAGCACAAGACTGCAATAGGGTGGACTGTAGCAGATTTGAAAGGAATTTGTCCTGCTGATTGTACGCACCACATCTACCTAGAAGAGGGTGCCAAAACCTCAAGAGAAATGCAGAGACGTTTGAATCCTAATATGAAGGAAGTTGTTCGCACTGAGGTTCTCAAGTTATTAGATGCGGGTATCATATACCCCATCTCTGATAGTAAATGGGTCAGTCCTGTCCAGGTTGTCCCAAAGAAGTCTGGGATTACAGTAGTTGCGAATGAGAGCAATGAATTGATCCCTACCCGTGTTACTACCGGGTGGAGAGTTTGTATAGACTACCGTAAGCTAAACTCGGCCTCAAGGAAAGATCAATTTCCTTTACCATTCATCGACCAGATGTTAGAAAGATTAGCTGGCCACAGCCATTATTGTTTCCTAGATGGATATTGTGGTTATAACCAAATCCATATAGCTCCGGAGGACCAAGAGAAGACAACCTTCACATGTCCATTTGGTACTTTTGCTTACAGGCGTATGCCTTTTGGGTTGTGTAATGCACCCGCAACATTCCAACGTTGAATGCTAAGTATCTTTTCGGACATGGTAGAGCGATTTCTCGAGGTCTTTATGGACGATTTTTCGGTTTTTGGATCCTCTTTCGATGAATGCTTGCACCACCTTACACTAGTTCTAGAACGTTGTAAAGAAAAGAACTTAGTCCTTAATTGGGAAAAGTGTCATTTTATGGTTAAATATGGAATAGTGTTAGGACATGTGGTGTCCTCTAAGGGAATAGAAGTTGATAAAGCCAAGGTTGGCCTAATTTCAAAATTAAGACCACCTAAGAATGTAACAGATGTTAGATCTTTCCTTGGCCATGCAGGATTTTACCGTCGTTTCATCAAAGATTGCTTTACCTCTATCGAACCTACTTGCTAAAGATACTGCCTTTGTGTTTGATGAAGCCTGTGCTCAAGCTTTTGAGAATCTTAAATTATTATTGACTTCTGCCCATATCATCCAACCACCTGATTGGAACCTCCCATTTGAACTCATGTGTGATGCATCCGATTATGCGGTTGGTGCTGTCCTTGGCCAACGACGTGATAAAGCACCTACTGTGATTTATTATGCTAGTAGGACCCTAAACGATGCCCAGTTAAACTACACTACTACCGAGAAAGAAATGTTATCCATCGTTTTTGCTTTGGAGAAATTTAGATCATATCTCCTAAGGTCTAAGGTCATAGTCTATTCTGATCATGCCGCACTCAAATATCTCCTTTCAAAGAAGGACTCAAAACCTTGGCTGATCAGATGGGTTTTGCTATTCCAAGAATTTACTCTAGATATTCGTGATAAGAAAGGGTCTGAAAATGTAGTAGCAGACCATTTATCCCGTATCCTTGATGAGACTAGAGATGATGAGAGACCGATCAATGACACGTTCCCTGATGAACAGTTATTTTCCATCTCTGTGTTACCCTGGTTTGCTGACATTGTCAATTATTTGGTAAATGGTCAAATGCCCGACCATTGGTCTAAACATGATATAGCTAAATTCTTGTCTGAGGTTAAATACTTTTTCTGGGATGATCCGTACTTATTCAAATATTGCCCTGATCAGATCATCCGTCATTGTATTCCTGACAACGAAATCTCCAGTGTTTCTACTTTTTGTCATTCTGGAGCTTGTGGGGGTCATTTTAGTTCTAAGAAAACAGCTGCGAAGGTTTTATAATCCAGCCTTTACTGGCCAACACTATTTAAGGACTCCCACCTATTTTGTCAAAGTTGTGAGAGATGTCAGAAGTTAGGGAAGTTGACCCGAAGAAATATGATGCCACTTAGTCCTATACTAATAATAGAAATATTTGATGTGTGTGGTATAGATTTTATGGGTCCTTTTGTCAATTCATATGGAAACTTTTACATCTTATTAGCTGTGGACTATGTTTCTAAGTGGGTTGAAGCAATAGCTACCAAGACAAACGATCGCCACGTGGTAATCAAGTATGTTAGAGACAATATTTTCTCTCGATTTGGTATGCCTAGAGCAATCATTAGTGATGGAGGTTCCCATTTTTTTCAATCGGTCTTTTGATACACTCATGAAGAAATACTCCATTACCCATAAGGTTTCTACGCCTTACCACCCACAAACTTGTGGCCAAGTAGAAGTGTCTAATAGGCAGATTAAACAGATTTTAGAGAAGACCGTAAACCCTACTCGAAAGAATTGGTCTTTGCGCTTAGTGGAAGCTTTGTGGGCTTACCGAACCGCTTTTAAGACTCAATTAAGGATGTCTCCGTACAGACTTGTCTTCGGTAAAACCTGCCACTTTCCTGTAGAATTATAACACCGAGCTTATTGGACCATTAAAAAGCTAAACTTTGATCTATCTACTGCTGGTGATCACTGTAGACTGCAACTCAATGAGTTAGAAGAAATTCGTAATGATGCTTACCAGAGTGCGAAAATTCACAAGGAGAAAACCAAAAAATTTCATGATAAATCGATTATTCGAAAGACATTTGAACCAGGTCAAAAGGTTCTCGTTTACATCTTTTCCCTGGTAAATTAAGATCTCGGTGGTCCGGACCATATTTTGTCAAAATTGTTTTCTCCCATGGTGCAGTTGAAGTTGAAAATCCTAAGAACGAAGAAACTTTCAAGGTTAACGGTCAACGGTTGAAACCATTCTTGGAGTTACCCAGTCATGCAATAGAAGAATCGGAGCTGAGAGATCCTATCTAACAGGATTAATTTTAACGGGTAACAAAGTCTGGTTGAAGACACTAAACTTAGCGCTTAATGGGAGGCAACCCATACTTGGTGATATTAAGGTCCCTCTGGAGGACCCTGCTGTTGTTGTATATTGGTTTTATTTTTGTTTTTATTTTTTCTTGCTCCCATAGAAGGATTGCTACGCTTCATCTAGGTACTATCTTTCTGACTTACCTCTTTATTCCTCTTGTTACTTATATTTTTGGTATTGTACTTTAATTTGAAACATTGAGGACAATGTTAGGTTTAAGTTTGGGGGTGAGGGGAAAACTTTTAGTTAGTTTTTAATAAAATAAAAAACTTAAATAAATAAATTAAAAAAATAAAATAAATAATAATAATTAAACTCTGGAGCCTAGAAATTTGTGCGAAATCAGGATGACACTAACCAATCTAAGTGGATGGAAACATCTTGGTTGTAGGAGTTAAGGAACCCAATAACAAAGTCTATTCATAAAAAGACAGAGTTCAGGTGTTAGAATGGAATCATCACACTACGTTCTATTTTTTATTTTATTTGAAAAATTGTATGTTTCTTTAAGTGATTTGGTGGGGCCCATACATCGAATTGTTACCACTGCCGGATGGAATAGAGTGATTGAGTTACTAAATAATAAATAGACCAGACCAATCAGACAAAACAGAATAAAAAAATATATGAATTTTTTTTTGTTATTAACACTTGGATAGCAATATGTGTGTGTTTTCCCTGTCTCCGTCGCCTAAACAAGCGTGGAACGCAGGATCCATGGGAACTATCATGTAATCTGCTGACAAGAAGCATGCGCTTGGATCCAAAAGATCAAAGCATGCAGTTGAAAAAAAAAAGAATGAAAAATGAAAAGTTTATTAAATCAACAGCTGGTTCCCTTGTATATGCCAAGCTGTGTTGATATTAGTCCAGACCAGTATCTCAATCCATTAGGGTTCATAGGTTCATCTTGGCGGAGGCCTTCAGACAGATATGGGAAACATCGTTCACCTTAGACAACATTATTTTGAACTATCTATCTCTATAATCCATCTTCTTAATCTACTCATTTGTGTGATTCCAATTATTGATGTCCATAGTGCAACTATCTGATTAGAACTCTATCACTTATATAAATGAATATGATTCGCATCAGGGTACTTTCTCTTGTGATCAATGAGCGTATGCCAACCAAGGAGATTCTTTAGTGCCATTCCTGAGTTCTTCACAGATAGATAGGGTTTGGAGTAAAGGTTTTGTGGGTACACCTCTTGTAAACCCTCCCGAGACTATAACTCGACCACTAGGGCCACCTAGGGGTTTAAAGGCTTGTTATACATGCTAAGTGTGACCGCATCCTCAACGAGATGGAGTTGTATGTTTTTAAAATTAGTTTTGCTTGATTTGCTCGAGGACTAGCAAAGTCTAGGTGTGGGGAATTTGATAGGTTTCTAAAACACCTTGATATTTATCTATTGTTTATGCTTTCTTTGCCAAGTTTTCTTGTAAATTATGTATCTTATGTTTAATTTTGAGTTTTAGGTACTTCGGAGCAAAAGAAAAAGAAACGTCGCTTAAAGGAGCTAAAGTGTCATTTCATGTGCAACTGCTGTTGGAGGCGAATTATTTCTCATTATTTTCTTTTATTTCTTCATCTCTATCTGAAAAGCATGTCGGCTTTAGTGATGCAAGTTATGTCTAAAAAGCATGACAGCTTTAGTGATGAGAAAAATTGAAGAAAAAAAGTGAATCTGAGAGGTAAGAGACGGCTGCTGGTGAAAGAACTCGAAAAGTGGCATTTGCACCTCCGGAGAAAAGTACTAAGGGCACCCCGAAATGTGCTAAAAACGCCCCAGGAGAAGTGTTGAAAAACACCCAATAAATTACTAAGGGGAACCCAACTTACTAAGGGGCACCCAATTTACTATCGCCACCCTAACGGACTGGATAAGGGGCACCTTTCTTCAACCTTTTGAATCTGAAATTTGGCGGGAAAAATGTTTTAATGGAAACAGAATTAGGGTTTGAGAATTAAAGGGGTTGTGATGAGACTAAAAGGTTGAAATTCAATGGGTTTGCTCTAACTGACTAAACATTAATTGTAATGGTCTTCGTTTCAGTTAGAATTGGCTAGATTGTCGAGATAAAGCAAAACAGGGAGAATGTTTCCGGAAAGTTTTGAATTCAATCTGGGGGAATTTCAGTGAGATTCAATCACTGGATTTTTTTGCAATGGGCCTGTTAAGAGTAAACAGGGAGGATATGGGTGATTTGTTCGACCCAATTGGGCTGGATAAACTGATTGATGCAAAACAGAGGTATATGAGTTATCACGGGATAATTTGGAAGCTTAATATGGGAGTTACGTGAGGATTTGGAGAAGGATATCTTCTCTACAAGATTTATTATATCTTTTGAAGACGCGTACAAATAAAAAGAAGCATCAGAAAGGAAAGAAATAATTCCCGAAGGTATATTTTCCGTGAAAAAGAAGAAAAGAAAAAAGAAGATTTTCCCGAGAGATTTCTTGCCCTAGAGGTGATTGTTTAGTATAAAAAGGGTCCTTGGGAGTCACAGAAGGCATACGGATACGCTGGGGAAGAAAGTAGAGGCTTAGAATCGAAAAAAGAGAGGTTAGAAAAATTCTTCCTGCTGCTGCTCAACCAAGAACACGAAGAACATCAGTCGTTCAAAACAGTCGCAATAGCAGTCTTCTATTCAACCGCAGAAGAACAATATCGTACAATGTTTTAGCTTCAGTAGCTCTTCCGCAACTGAACTATTGCAACACTCTTGTGGTTGAATACCTTTAGCGACTAAAAATCGTTGTAAGCAGGATTTCATTATTTTTAATACAATGATTAATCAAGTATTCTCCGATCTTCGATTCATGAGTAGCTAAGTTTCTTTTCTAGGGTTTTGGAAGAAGCTATTATTGATGCGTAATTTTTAGTAATTATTTTCTTTGGCAAAAATACTCCAATATTGTGTTTTTTAAATTATAAAAAAAAATCTCTTCTTTATATGCTTCGTGAAAATTGTTTTGGGTAGTTTAGATACCGTTCTTTTATAAGCGAAGGAAAATTAGGCCTTAGAATAGCTACGAAAGTCATAAAAAAAGAGATTGTAATGTTATATCTTCCAAAGCATGATATTGAGTTCGAAAATTGTTTTGAGTAAGTTAGGAGTATTTTGTCAAAGAAATTGTTATTGAATTTACAAATATTAGAAGTAGTGGAATCCAAAACCCTAGATTCATCTCTCCTAGATAAACCAAAAATCAAATTTAATTAGTTTTTCTTAGCATTTTCTTAATTAATCTTAAACCAAATCTTCATAAAAGTCCGAGAATCGAATCTTTATTACCACTTGTAAAAACTACATCATTTTCTTCCTGGGAGCAAAAATGGAAGAATCTTCATTGTTACGTGAATATCCGTATTTAGGGTGGCTTCCAGAAGATCTTCAGAAGGCTTTGATGGACGGCAGAACGGAACTCCCTGGTCGAAACCCATCTGGCGAGCAGCTCTGTCGACATTATAAGGTACCACAACAAAGGATCCCATGAAGAATAAAGGGAGGTACCCGGGCGTGCAACTTCGCATAAACACACTTTCCCCAACACCCATGTTCTCTCCATCTTAATGCAATGTAAGACCCGAGACAGAAGCGAAGGCGTTTGGATGAACTACGGATGGATGAATGGGTGCCCAAGGACGAAAGTTTATCGCATGAACCTTATCACAGAAATCAATAAGTCTCAAACCGGGATTTGGGAGTCTTTTCAACCAACAAAGTATTCTGGCGCCACCATATATGCTATAGAAGGAAGCTACAGGATTAGGAGCGTAATCGCTGAAATGCTTCCATAAGCATGCTTGGAGGAATGAGGTATGAATATGCGACTCCACCTTCTGATACCCGTTAGAAGTATGCATGTCTATCGCTAGAGAATGAAGATGGGAGTACATAGAACCTAGAAACAGGCCACCTATAGGAAGGATCACGCCTTGTGCCATCCTGATGGAAAATGGAATCAACTTTGGTTTCACCTCCTTTATACCTCAACCGTCATCAAAAACATCCCGGGACAGCCACAAGCATAAGAACGCAGAGACACTGAGTGTGTCAGTCAATACCTGACCCGGTCTCGGTATCATAGGATACCATTCGTACGCCCACCAAGTGTAGAGACATTTTTTAGGATCTTTCTTCACATTATACTCTCCTATCTTGTTAACTAAAGTGGCGTACAGTTTCTCCTCTTCATCGGACAACTTAATGTTAAGATTTCCCACAATTGGAAGATTCAACAAAGCGGCTACACTCTCTAAAGTGATAGTCATCTCGCCCCATCTACATATAGCAGTGTGGGTAGAAATACACCATTGAGAAATGAAAGTGATCAAACCTGGCACATCCTTCTTAATGTGGAGTATTGCAGACGCCTTGATAGCTTCAACAATCTGTGTTTTGTTCAGTTTATCCCTAACACGATCATTACCGAACATGAATCTCATCCACCCGTCCCATGAGCGCAATGGATTTTGGAAAATTTTAAAATCAATTAAAGAGTCTGGATATTCATTCTTTTGGAGGTAGAACCTTATTATACGTTATGTGGAAATTGATGGTACAACTCTCATATTCTCTGAATCCTTAAGAAGAATCATCTCATGACCGGGATGAGTCTTGGTGGTTTCATAAGGCACTGTGAAGAATTCATCATCTACATTCGGCTTGTCTTTGGAGTGATTAATACTTCCCTGTTTAGCGGTGGGAGCGTCTCCAGGTGACATCTTATCTAAACCAAACTTATTATGCTCATATTTGCTTCTGGTAGCTACATGGACAAGACAGAAAAGGGTCACTACTTCTCTACATACTTCTAAAGGAAAGAGCCGTGCATACAAATTCTCATCAAAATTCTTGACTGTCACTAATGGTCGAAGAAATATGGAGGTTGCACCGCCAACAACTTTTTTTTTTTTTTTTGAATATCAAAACTCACGAATTTTTTTTTTGCCGCGAGTGTCATACCCACGGCCAAAACCCAATTAGGGTTTACGTAAAGAATAAAAAAAAGAAAAGGGGAAGCAAAGCTTACCTCGAACTCCTCTTGCTGCTACCGGATGAAACACCACCGGTAACAATGGGAAGAAGTCTCCCAAGATGCCAATTAAGATCGTCGTCAACACTCTCATCAAACTGGCGTGAACAACAACAAAAATGGAAAGTAAGAGAAACCTACCTCAAAGCCAATGACCGGAGATCCTGGTGGTAGAGTTGCTGACGACCAAAGGCGCGCGTTGTGGACGGAGGGAGGTGGAGCGATCACAAAACAGAAAAATAAAAAAGGGCTAGCGCCCCTTTTATACACGACAGGGTTCCTCGAATCCAGTAGGAGAAGGATTCCTCCTCGGTCCGTGCATAGGGGTGATCGACCGGGCTCACGACTATATAGAATTTATTTTATACACATTTGATATTTCGAGTTGAGTTTAACTCGTTTACATATTTCTCGAAATATGTGTTGGTAAGCTTTCGCTTTGACCAGGTTCATCTTTTATTCTTGACGAAAGTCAAAACATGATCATGTGAAAATCGCCTAGTAACATCTTACACTATTTGTGTGAGACAGTCATTTGATGTAGACTCAGAATGTTTCGTATTGATCATTTGATCACTTGAAATTGCTTGTGAGACAGCTATTCTCGTCTTCTAAGAATGTTTCAATGATTAAAATGGGAGTTTAGAACAATTAACCTTTGATTGGATATAGCACAGTATGCGTACTTCTATGTTAACTGTTGCAAATATATTCCAAGTCCGGGAATTGAGTATGCATACCCGTATGCGTAATAATTCAATAGTTAAAGTCCGGAAACTATAGTATGCATACCCGTATGCGTACTGATTTCAACTGAGTACGGTCATGAACGACAGTATGCGTACCCGTTTGCATACTGGTGAACAAGACCAGGTCCAGGAACTTAGGTATACATACCCGTTTGCATACTTGAGTGGGTTAAGTTCTAAAATCAGTTATGTATGTTTACATACTCATTAACATATACATTTATATATTAAGGAATGCAATCTTTGCAAACCGTGGCTATAATGTTCATGAATTGATTCGAGTGAATCAAAACCGATATTTCTTCAATTGTGTCTTGTATACTTCTATGAGATTATAAGCAATTGAACAACTCTATAACTAGTTTCATTTGAGTCATTTGAACTAGTTGTGATTGAGATGAACAAGGCTGATATGAAAGTGTTCATATGGTTAACTTCGGTTAACTGTTATTGAGCCAACTCAATATACACGTTTAGGTACGGTTACCCATATCTAAATAAAAGTATATTTCATTTGTGTGTAACAAGCTAAGTTCAATCTAATGGTTGAAAGATATTAGCTTGAATCTAATCAGGTTTTCATCTAACGGTGAATATTGAATGCTTTGTTACCAAGGTAACATTGATTGCAAACCCTGATTTGAAGACTACATAAGGGTGTAGATAGGGAAAAATTATTTGCTTGTTTTTTAGGAAAGTGAAGAGACGACCATGTGGACGAGACCCCTCAACCGAGCAAACTGTTTAACCTCAAACAGATGCACTGCACGAGAGTGCTTTGAGTTCGAGAGATCAATCTGTAGGACTCCAGCCTAAACCAAGTCAATGGCCGTTCCAGAGTCAATTCAGTCACAAAGAGGGAAATGGGTTGATCTGTAGGAGGGAAGCTGAGAATTGTGTGGGATCAATGATGATCAAGGATTGTGGATGTGTTGTGGGTTTCTGCAAGTTTGTGTAAATAAGTTTCGAATGATTGAGAGAGTGTTGCTCACACGATGATTCTTGGTTAGACGACGGATTGTCTGTTCAATATCTCGTGGATTTTCTGTGTCTCTTTTGCGTATATCTCAATCGTGAATTCCGAGACTTATTTATATTGTCAGAATAGTAAACACATTGATCCCAGTAAGTGTGACGGTTTCTTGAGTGAAAGAGTGGGAAAGTGGGAGATCGTGGTAAAATCAGTTCTATGTCGTGTGGAAACTTGATTGATCGTCCACCCACTACTTTGCTAACTACCTCAACCGCTTGCACAACTTACTCACGTTTCTCATCGTGGATGAACACACGTGCCGTAGGCCGCCAGACCAAAACCCTAATTGATATCCCCCCATGTGATGTGATTGATGTCTCACGAACGTGGAGTCTGCAAAGCAGACGTGTATTTAATTAGTCAGTTGTTGACTTGATTAGACGGTGAGTCTAAGTTTTGTTGAATTGAGCATGATTGAAGAATGCTCAGTGATTCATGGATTGAACATGTCAGACGTATAGTTCTTGAATGATGTTGATATTGCTCGTCTGAGCAAATATTGTAAATTCGACGAACTGTTGAATATTGAGTTGAATCAATATTCGGCAGAATATTGAGTTGAGTATTGCTCAATTCGATAAATTACTGAATATTGATAGTTGGATCAATATTCGAGCAACCGAGCAAGTATTTCTCAATTCGATAAATTAGTGAATATTGATAGTTGGATTAATATTCGAGCAACTGAGCAAGTATTGCTCATTCGATGAATTATTGGTAACGTGACCCAATAACATATTAATTAAAATATCGGTAGCCTACCAAATATTATATAATCAATCCAGATGTTGATTGTTGGGTCAACATAAATTTATTAGTGTTTGAAATTGCTCGAAATCATGATTTGCAGTGCATTTGTTCGAAAACCCTAATTTTGAACAATTGTTCATTAATTGATGATTTATTAAAAGTAGGCCACTAAAGGAGTGGCCGGATACATGGGATAATGGACAACCATGTAGCGCCCAAGTGCTCGAGTTAGCGTGCACCAAAGTCCTTCGTCGACTGGTTGGTGAAAGGATGATTAAATGCGGGTTTAATCACTTATTAGAATAGTGATCGTCTGAGCATTATGTGATAAAACCTAATTATGGGGAAGTGAGGGACCGGCCAAGGAAGCATATAACCGTCCCTTGGTGGTGTGGTACCAGCTGACGGTCAATTGAGAAAATTCCAAGTTGGTTGGAAAGAGTTTGGACCGAATATGAGCAATTGAGCAAATTAGGTTAGAATTGTAAAGATGTGTGGGACCGGCTCCTTGCAAGCCTTAGGGACGGCCTTGGTCGGTCAAGTAAGCATTCCCGTGTCACCACAATGTCTGTGTCTCAGTCCTGAGAGTTTTGGTATTTTCTGATGTGCGTTTGAGCAATATCTTGGATTTTCGGAAGAGTTTGATCTTTGACTGAAATTCTTGATTTTGCTTGAATAAGCAAGTAGAACTTTGCTCGTTTGATCAATATTTTGAGAATATTAAAATAGTAATATTCTAATATTTTTTGTGAGTAGCCTAGTCGGTCATGTGACCATTTGACTTTTTGGCTTTTTCATGGTTTGAGCAATATTTGAGAAAATATGGAAAAACCAGGGTTTTTGCTCAAACGGAGGAGTTTGATGAGATGAGGGAAATAATAATTGTGAAAACAAGGGATTGCAAGGTGTGGGACCGGCCAAGGATAGGGCATGGCCAGCCGGCTAGGTAGCCCGGGTCCCGTGACACTTTCCCTATTTTATTATTTTTCATGAAACCGTGAAAATATGGAGAAACCGTGAGTTTTGCTCAAACAAGGAAAGTTGCTTGAATGAAGGAGTCTTCATGAAATCATGAAAACAAAATAAGAAAATAATAAAAATAAAGGAAGAGGTGTGGGGGGCCGGCCATGGCGGCACGACCGGCCGGCCGGTGGGCCCGGTCCCTAGGCGCCTCTTTTATTTTATTTTTATTATTTTCTCTCTCCTATTTTGCGTGGGTTTCCTCGTTTGTCCATATTTTTGAATGCTCGTTCGTGCGTTTGGGTGCTCGTTCGTGCATCATTGTTGAGTACACTTGCACCATTTTATTGGGGCTTACTCGGTGATAGTCAGATGCCCGATTGTTAGATATTTATTACTAATTCATGAAATTCAGCGGAGAATGACTCATGAAACGGAGTAATAAATTATGTATCTATTACTAATCCATGAATTCAGCCGGGAAATTCAAGGAACGGAGTAATGAGATAAGATGGTTATCTATTACTAATCCATGGAATCAGCCGGAGATAGCCATGGAACAGAGTAATAAGATAAAATAGATTATTTTCTAGGAATTCAGTGGCGAATGTCACAGTAGAATTAATCTATTGTAGAATTGAGATATGAGATAGTTGAAGCATCATACTCGTTCTGAAAGGTGTATAGTCAGGGAACAACATGCAGCGTTGGTATCCTGAAGGCGTTTAGCCCCCTCAACAAACAATTATGTAGGAGAGCCGCCTGAATCTATACACGGTCTCTCTATGTAGTCAGGGAACAGCGAGTATCGCCGACGTCCAGAAAGGGCGTTAAGCCCTCTCAACAAAGAATTATGTAGGAGGACCGCCCAATTCTATTATTCTACATAGAGGTCACGATGAAATGCGTAGCATCGAACGCTCAGCTAGTGGGAGGCCTTTCGAGAAACATATTCATCATGGCTCTGAGAGGAACTCGGTCAGAGATCGTGAAACGGTTCACGGATTATAAAATATGAATCGTCACATGCGTTCCTGAAGCCGGGTCAGAAACATGCAGTATCATGATTTTACGATTTTGACCTTTGTCGAAAATCCACCATCGACAAAGGGATAACTATAGCAACTGGGAAACCTAATCTCCACGCCTCCTGTGTGATACTAGTTACGGCTAGAGTCGATTCTCCTTTAACCTAGGTTTTTCTAAAACCATTATAGGTTAACGACTTAAAGACTTCATTGGGATTCTGAAGCTAGACCCAACTATTTTCTCTGTAGTTGTGTGTTCTAATCTTACTTTGTTCTATCGTATTGAGTACTATCTTCTCTAAGATTTGCTCGAGATTTAATCTCCGATAGGTAAGATATAAAAAGTAATCACAAAGCTCTTCGTATCATTCTTTGTGATTCCACAATATATTGTTTCGTTACCATACGGTTAAGTTATGGTGAGGTGATTGATATTACTAGGCTATTCTTCGGAAATATAAGTGTGGTGTATCAATTGGTTCATGTTCACCTTGATTTATCAAAAGGCGGAACAAAAACTCGTAGGTATTTCTATGGGAGACAGATTTATCTATTCAATAGACTTTTCTGTGTGAGACAAATTTGTTTATCAAGTGTTCGACTTTGGGTCATCGCAACTCTTAGTTGTGGGTGAGATCAACTAAGGGAATCACGTGCGTAGAGTCCTGCTGGGATTCAAAGGTGTAAGGAACACGATTGTACCTTAATCAGTGTGAGATTGGTTAGGGCTCAACTACATTCCAGTCCGAAGTTAACTTGGAGTAGGCTAGAGTCTGTAGCGGCTTAATACAGTGTGGTGTTAAAATCTGGACTAGGTCCCAGGGTTTTTCTGCATTTGCGGTTTCCTCGTTAACAAAACTTCTGGTGTCTGTGGTATTTATTTTCTGCATTATATTTTTTATATAATTTAAATATCACACGTTGTACGTAGTTCAATCAATTAGATAATCCAACCTTTGGTTGTTGATATAAATTGATTGACACTTGAACATTGGTCTTTGGTACCGTTCAAGTTGTTTCTCATAATAATCAGGCTCGCGGATTTCTATCTGTTTGATTTGCTGATTACATTGAGAAACAGAGATATAACTCTTGGATGTATTTTCCTTGATTGAGTCTGAACGTCTAGTTGATTCTCTTGGAAGTATATTGGAGTTAGTCCATACAGATTGCCTAAACGAAATATTGGGTGTGGTTGTTAGACCCCCGCTTTTTTAAAGACAATTTGACTATAGCATTGAGGAGGACATACGACATATTTCATTGGATAAGTCATTTGGAAGACTTGGAAGCAAAGGAATGCAAAAATGAACGAAAGAGTATGACGGTGGATCAGATTGTGGTACTTGTTGATATATACAATATGAATACATCTAGGTTCTATTCTATTTTGCAATTTTTTTTTTACATTGGGAGCAGGGGTGGAGCCAACCCTATGTAAGGGTTGGAAATTGTACCCCTTTGGATACTAAAATCAATGTTGGTTATCTAGTTTTCCGAGCCAAAATAAAATTAGACCATGTTGCCCCTCATAAAAATCCAAAACTAAAATAACTTTTTGTTTGCACCCTTTCACTTCAAATCCAGGTTCCACCCCAGATTGGGAAGACATTGTGAGGCCTATTCCTATGCACATGTCAAGGTGCTGATTTTGCCACTTTATCACCCACTATGGGTATGCCAAAGTGCCAAACATATCTTCCTATGTGCCAGGAATAACAGTTAGGCATACACGACGGAGTCTCTAACGAGCGACAGAGTGTCCATCGTCAGATGGTCAAAACATTGCTCGTTGGTCATTCCAACGCCAACGATAGTCATGCTGTCGCTAGCTGGTTTGATCATTGCTCATCAGTTCCTCATCCAACGGTTATAATTTCCCCCCTTTATAAATACCCAATTTCAAACTCATTTCAACTCATACCATCTTAACCTCAAATTCATTTCAACATGCCTAATGGTCGCATAACTGAAGTGGCTAGTGCTCCCTTCACTCAAGATGTATAATTTAGAGACTTTTAACTTATGGCACTGTGTTTCAAAGGTTTATGACGTTAAGTCATGTAAATTCAAGAAGAACAAATAAGTGTCTTTAAAATCGTTATTGTTCCATCAATAACGATGTGAGAAAGTGTGCGCAAATTATGTGGATGATAAAAGAGGATCATCCAGGGTTGTCAATTGAAGAACTAAAAATTAGAGCTCATACCACTTTCGCCGAAGACAACAGAAGATGGTTTAGTCATGATGAATGTTATGAACTCTACAAGGTTCATGTGCAGGGATTCAATTTTCATTAAGTATTGTGTTATGTTTTTAATGAGATGTAAAACTAGTTTCGACTTGAACATTAATCTAAAAGATAGTTTTCATTAATTAAAACAAAAAGATTACATTAGAAACATTTGAACTAAATTACGCCCATAAACTACTCATAAACTACTTATTTCCCTGACCATTTCCTCCCGGACCAAAGATCCAATTGCACGCGGTCTCTGGATCAATAGTGTTGTTCAACATATCAGTTATTGATCCGGTTTGAGACTCACTTGGTGGTTGAGTCTCATCAGAATCATCATAACCTTGATGGTTGAAATGCCGATGCAGTTGAGCACTACACCAAATTTTGGGATTAGAAACAGAATGAAGCCGTTACGAATCGGGGTTGTAACGGCCGTCTCCTGTTTCAAAAGTGGGTATTACAATTTTTTCCCAACGGCAATGGAGCCGTTACGAATTTTGGGTTGTAACGGCGTTAGTAACAGCTGGAAGCCGTTACGAATTGAAATTTGGTAACAGCTAACGGCCGTTCCAGTTTTTTTTGTAACAACATAGTCGAAACACCTTCGAGCCGTTATTACGTGGCAAGTTGAAACAGCTTCGAGCCGTTACGATTTTTTTTGTAATAGCAAAAACTTTACTGCCAGTCAACCTTAACCTGGTCAAAATTGACAAATTTTGACCTGGTCTATATTGACTGGCAGTTCATTTTCTGCCGAAAATACAATTGACATGCATAAACCTTTCATTCCATCCACATTCAACAATAGCTTCATCATTCATTCAATTCATATCAGAAATAGTTTCATCATTCATTCAATTCATATCAGTGAAAGAAAATAAATTCTTCCAAGTTTTTTTTTTTTTTTTGCCAAGTATCAAGTACCTAAGTTCAGTTCATAGAAACTTTGGAAACTTCCTAACTTCCTAAGTTCACAAATTCTTCTAACATAAATCACTATAATCAGATACTATTTAAAAACTTACAAAGCTAACAGGATCTTATCTTTCTTCCAACTGCAAAATCAAAACAGACTTACAGTCAGAAAACCAAGCAAACATCAATTGAACCCAATAAACAAACAAAAATAACATGGGAACTGAAGTTTCATCTTCTACTCAAAGCAAAATGGTTTGGCCAAATATATATAACAGGAAGAAGACTACATACATTGAATGAAGCATCAAATTAAATGTTATGCAGTACAGTATGTCGAAGGCATCATCATTTTCTGTTATAACCCAAAATAATGAAGTAAGATGAGAGAAATATGGAAATTGCAATGATTCTAGTTCGTATAATCAGATCAAATTTCTAGTGAAATCATATGACCCTGTTGCATGACCAAAAGGGTAAAGGAGATACTAACATTGTCGGCATCCCAGATCCTGACAGTTTTGTCAAGTGAGGAGGTAGCCACTCCCAAGCCTACATGGAACATCCCACCATTGGCGAGTAGCTTCTCACCACTCCCAAGCCTACATGGAACATCCAATACAAAACAACAAAATCATGCTCGGAGGTTTTATAAGATATGCTAGTTATCTAGATTTTGTGATTTAAGGATACCCATTGGAATGATTGCAGCATCTGAACCACCACAAAGCATCACATCCTGCAGCATCTCCATAAATTAGAAAAGATATGCAGTAAACAGTTATGTGTTAAGACAATGCAGAAACATTACTTCAGGAACTATCAAATTTTATAAGAAATAGCATCCAATAGTCGATCTAGACTTACCAGGTCCATTACAAGCATGGCAGAACCCATATTGGTAGTGGCAATTGGTACTCTCTTTGTCTTTCATGTAGATTCTGCCAGGCAATCAATGCAATTGGTCCTGCAACAAACCAAAGTCTATAAGCTCTCTCACCAGGGTAACACAATTGTAAGAAACAGGAAATCTAGCAAGTATACAAGTGAAGTACTTACCAGGTAATCTAGCAGGTACACATGTTGATGACAACCCCACTGCAGTTCACTTCCCACCGGCGTAATACCTCGCAAGTATAAATTGAAGGTCAAATCCACAAATTTAAACTTAATTGTACAAGTATGACCAAGTTAAGTACTTACCATGGAATGATGTTTCCACGGCTGGCTACTACTGATCCAACTAACCTTGTGTGAAGTCCCATGTGCATATCAAGAAAGAAAACAAATTCTTCTAAATACCAAAAAAAATCTGTTAAGTACCTAAACACCCTTTTACATTCATTCTCTGATAAGTACCTAAACAGCTAGACAAAGTCCTATACAGTGACTTACTTGAAGTGACAACTGGAGTATTGTCATCTACTGCTCCAATGTAAACACAGCATTGCATATTCAAGCTCGGCAAACCCCTGAAACACAGGAAAAACAACTGTTCCAGTTGGACCCGTGACCCTTCTAAATGTGTTTGATAAAAGTGTTGAATTTGAGGTTCTCTCCTGGTCAAAAAAAAACAACATTAACACACAGAGAAAGTAATATTTGTTAACTTAGGATCACCAGCTATAAAAGAGATGTTACTACTGTATAAGAAAATTGGCGGCATATCAAGGGAATTGCTGCGATGATTACCTTCGGCTGGTGGTAGTGGAACGGTGGTGGACTGAAGTGGTAATTGCTGCTGACTTTTGACTTAGCTCTAGAAGGAGCAGGTGATGTTGCGCTGTTGCTGGTGATGCACTTCCCTGCAATGTTCATCTAGTTGCAATCCCAGCTGCAACTCATTCTGCTATTCCCAACAACTCATGGCCCTGCAATCACTGCCAAAAGAAAAATATTATCAACATTAGAACAAGTAAGGTTTGAGACCAGACCAACTAAGGAAAAACATTAGAACGGAAATCTTGCATTATCAACACTACAAACCAGATAAACAATTACCTCTTCAAGGTCCAAGCAAATTTGAGAAGTATCTCCATCTCCGAATCTCTATGCAAACAAAATCACATGCATTTAGTCTACATACAGCAGGAACTAAGCTATTTCACCAACCAATCCCTAAGGTAACAGAAAACACATGAGAAACCAAGGATAAGCATGAGCTTAGGGAAGAAATTGCAAATCCGTAAATTATTTCCATAAGCATGAGATAAAGAAATCCTCAACCAACAAAAATATAACTCACCAACCAATCCCTTGATGCTTCATAGTTAAGTAACCTCCCCAATTCAGCCATTGCATTCTCTATTTCCTTACCCTACTGCTCGATTTCTCCTCGAGTTTCTAACTCTCTCATCAACATAGTCCTCTGCGCCTTTGTCTTTTTCTGAATTAAAATGAAAATGACCATGGATGTCAGAATCAGATGATACCTAGTTACCAAGGATAACTGAGAGAACGTGAATGCATCAGAATAATGTAAACAATGCATTAATAGTTATAAACATATTTACCCTCATTATAAACTTGAAGACCATCTGTTTGTTGAGTGGGTAGGATCAGCAGCAAACAGGATCATCAGAGAAGTCGAAGAAGCAGCACTCATGGCAAGTCTGAACTCGTTGCAAAGCAAACTGATGAGGTGTCATTAGATGTATCAAGTAGGCAAGCATAAGTGACATGAAACTCAGCACAGAGAAAGCATAAATAACATAGCATAGAAAGCATGTTAGATAGAAAGCATAGATCAAATACATTACTAGTAGTCTAGTGAGCACCAACATTGAATCTTAAAGGGGTTAATGCATGTACACACACCCTAGAGAAGGTCTAGCACTAGCAGTCCAAGCTCAAGCCTTCCTTCAATCATCTGTGAACCCTTAAGAGATAGTCCATGTACCAGCTATTAAAACACATCAATAAAGTTCATATACTCAGCATCATAGACAGTTAATTTTCCACGTTCTACAACTTTACAAGTATTTGAGCTTCAAATATTCGAAACCGGTACCAAGTCAGAAATTACCTTTGTTAAACTTGCTTTCTTCACTAACCCATGTCTTAAAAACTGCAACAAATTGTTGTGCAGGCGTTTCTACCTTTGATTTGTGTTCTTAATAACCTCAAATCTGACTTAAAAACAAAACAAAAAAATCCACAATCCATTATACAATTCTAATTCAACTACTAAAAATTGAAACCCTATAAACCCATTTCAAATACAAAAAAATTTAAGAAAAAAATCCATAAATCCATTAAAAAATATTCAGAATCCAAAAGATAAGATAAAAGAAAAGTGAAAGGATGAGAAGTAGACTTGTTAGTTGATTTCAACACCAACAATACTCAATGGTATAACTTACGAGGCATACCCTTAAGCAATGATTGTTTTGATTACAGCTTTGTTGATGAGTGTTCTTCTCGATCTAGTGATATTAACAGGGTTTTCTGAATTTATTTAGAGAAACATATGAGATAACGAATCTAGGGTTTTGATAACAAATCTGATTAAAGAAAGCAAAACGAGTATCTATAGATAAAATCAATAACAGATCTGTGAAATTGAAACTGAAATCGGAATCAAAACCGAAACTGATGATGAATCTAAGTATCTTCAGTGAAGAAAAAAAAGGGGAAGAGAGGCGGAGGAGAAAAGAGAAAAATGAGAAATGAAATATCGATTTTCTAAGGTAGGAGGAGAAAACCCTTATGCAGGGTAGGAAATATCCTCCAGTACTACCCATCTTGGGTGGAAAAACAATAGCAAGCGTGTGAATGGCACACGCACAAACACAAGTGTTACGACCCAAGTGTGACCAAGCATGTGAATGGCACGCCTAAAATTTGGTGTAGTGTGAGGCAATTGGGGTTTACAGATTCGATTGCCTAATTGCTTCAATGTTCACACCACCACCAGGAGTCATAGTTTCTGTTGGAAATTGGTTAAACAAACGTCCAGGAGGTGTATCCATCTCAATGCCTGCATCACCTGCACATACTACCTGAGTATCTAACAATTCATTTGGAGTAGAACTTTCTGGTACGTCCTGCATAGAAAGAATTCTCAAACTTCTTCTTTCACTTCCACGACTTCGCTGACCTTATCCACTGGGACTCATACCTCTACCACTAGGACTCGTACCTCTAACACTTTGACGCATGCCTCTACTACCAGCATGACTCATACCTCTACTACCAGGACTCATGCCTCTACTACCACCATGACTTGTACCACCACCATCATGACCGGGAAATCCTGAACTCACATCAAACATCATGCTTTCTGCCACTTTTTGCAACTCATCCAAGTGGAATCTCTGAAATCCCTGTAGTAGAGCATGATAATCGTTCAACTGGTTCTGATACTGCTCCGGTGTAGCATTGACCCCCTATTATGGATAAATCCGTTCAAGTGCACAGAAACAATTGGATGAGTAACAATCTGTCCAGATGTGGTGGATAGAGTCTGTACATCCCAAGAAAATAGTGGCATATTCGACGATGAACCCGCTTGAGTAGGATATGCAAATGCGTCGTCCGTCTCTGGTAGAGGTTGGGAAGGAAGAAATTCATCACCAAGTGGCATCCTACCTAAAGCTGGGAAATCCATCCGACCCAAATTTTGCGATTGCATAGCAATATTGGGCTTGAAAATAATGTTAAACCAATATAGATATTCAGTCATGTTCATCGGCTCCTGGATCAAATTTTCATCTTCTTCCCAATGATGACCTTCCCTTATCAATTTCTCCCAGTCATCTCGAGAAATCTCTTCACTTGGATAGGGGTTGATGGCTATCACTGTTCTTCTATGCAACTGAAGAAGTAGTCTTTCACCGTAATACCAAACACCTTTTTCAAAAATAGAGTTGTATAACACAACCCTTTTAAGGCTTAGCTTTAGCATTCTATGAGCTTGTTCTTCTTCTAACTCAAGGATTGCTTCATACGGCATGGAGATAAGGTTAAGGCTTGTTCTACACAACTGTTGAATCCTCTGAACAATAGCATGTTGACCATCTTCAATATGTCCTTGCCAATTATCGGAATCATACTTCAGTATGACCGGAAAAACATTAGTGGGAATGATAAGAGAAGGTTCCAAAACACGGAAATATGAATACCACCAATATTAAAAAATAATAACATTGTTGGTTAGTAAATTTTCCATGTCAAAGTAATAAATATATAAACAGCGTAAAAAATATTGGTTCTTACCTCCAACACTCCCCAAAAAGCATTAAAACAATCTTTGACACAAGTCGAGCAATTACCGAGGGATATGTAAATCTCTGATAAAATTGGAGACCCTCAGTCATATGCTGGTGCTTTCTCTAAATCTTCTAATGGTTCAAGAAAACCGATTAACACCACTGAGCTAGCATTTGTAAACAAACATTGGCCTATTGTCCACAACACAAAAACAGACGTTCGAGCTCCTCATAATGCGCAAGGAACAAATGTGGTTTGTTATGTAACCTCAACTCATTCATTTTCCTAGCATAACGTTGCAAAAAGATTTTCAACCCAGCCACTTTTAAACCATGTGCTTTTATTTGTCTATATGCAACATTTCCTTCTACATCATTTTAGTATAAAGGAAGTCTTAATTTTCACATGACTCAAATAATTCAAGTTATATTCGAACGATGGTGGAAGACTATAAACACGTTTTTTTCAAAGATTTTGAATGCGGTAAGTTAGTTTTTTCTTGTAATTAAATCGGTTTTGATTCACTCGAATCGATTCATGAACATTATAGCCACGGTTTGCAAATTGCATTCCTTAATATATAAATGTTTTTGTTCATGAACAAACCAATTTTAGAAAGTAACACACTTAAGTATGCGTACGGGTATGCGTACTTAAGTAACCGGATTTGAGTTTTTTTTGGTTTCCAAACTCAGCAGAAATTCACGGACGTGAACTTTCCGCAAGTATGCATACGGGTACGCATACTTAGGTAACCGGATTGAGTTGGTTTTGATTTCCAAACTCAGCAGAAATTCACGGTCGTGAACTTCCGCCAGTATGCGTATGGGTACGCATACTTACCCAGTCTCCATCAACCATTTAGTACACACACAAGTATGTATACATTTGGTTCCCGGTTTTGGACTTATACACTAATGCGCGAACACATTATATGCTTGTATCCAAAGATGGTTACATGTTCCAAACTCTTTATTTCAATCATTGAAACATTCTTAGAGGATGTTAAATAGAGGTTATTCACATACTATTTTTCATCAAAGCAATTTTCAAGATATTGAAATAATCAACATGACTTTCGTCACTTGTAAAGATGAACTTGGCCAAAGCGAAAGCTTACCAACACATATTTCAAGAAATAGATAGGCGAGATAAACTCGGCTCGAAATAGAAAATGTGTATAATCGAAGTCTATATAGCAATACGACTTTTGTCTCAAGATAGGAGATAGAGTAGATAGACTTTTGAGTGATAGATAAGTTCAAGTTTCCACATACCTTTTTGTCGATGAAGATCCACCAGTTCCTGGAGTAGTTCTTCGTCTTTGCATGATGAACGCCGTGGAGTCTAGAGCTCAACTACACTTTCTATCCTAGTCCGAGACTTAGCTATAAGTAGACAAGAAATCAAGACTTATAGTTTTGGCAACTAAACTTGACAACAAGCTTGAGATAGCAATGCTTGCAAGTTAGACCGAGCAATGCTCTAACAATAGTTAATATCGAGCGATATTCATGGTAGCGCTGGCGATAAAAACTTTATCGATGGTGATATTATCTATTTCGTTCGTTAGAAACTCTGGCATTCAATGGTTTTCCCATAGTGGCGCAACTTGTTTACCATACCACCTCATATATCAAACAGTTTTTTTTAGCCATGCGCATAGGAATAGGCCTCAGTGTGTAAGTATTTGATTTTCGTTTCTTCCATTGTCTTCTCGACCTTGCTCTCTAAATACTTTTTTTTTTAAATATATACTTACCTTTTAAAGGGAAAATGAATCTACGGAGGATGGCTTATAGGCCCGAAATCGCTAGGGGTGCATGTATCCTCTCTTTTTTAGGGATTAAGATTAAGAAAGAGACGTTACACCTCGATCAAGACTACCAAACTGATGGAACTCATTCAACACCTTCCTGAAATCTATCTTCATAATATCCCAGGCTCTCCTATAGAAGTCCATAATGAATTCATTCGGAGATACGATACACAAATATACGCTGAAAATGAAATGGACATACGGACAATACGACCTTGATAAAAGGAAAATAGACATACAGCCTACCAAATTGAAAATGCACCTCTTCCCTTACATCATCCAAAATCATTTTATTTTTTACATTTTTTTGGCAAGGGTTGGTGAAGTATGAACCTCAAAGTCTAACAACTGCTACAGCCTAAACATCAGCCACGAATTCCCGTTAGCTATGTTTTTCTTTTTCTTTGGTAAGCTCCCCAATGAATGCGATTTGAAATTCCAAAAAAAATCAACAATGCCAAGACTCAAAGTCAAGAACCTTGAGATTACTCACATCTTTATCAAGTGAGTACTTCAAGTAAACCCAGACACCCCTTGTTGTAGATGGATGGCGTATCTTAGATTCCCGACCCACCTCCAGTACTATTCGGTCTGCCACTCTTCCAACAAGCTCTGGATCCCTTCCGCTGCCAGCTCGAGCGAGCCTTTCATGCAGCACTTCAGCTGCATTATCTTCAAAATGTGATTCACATTCCTAGACCTCCATCCAAACAGTCACCGGTATGATCTCATCCAATATTATATTAACTGACTAAACGGTATTATCGATTAAGTAGACAACCCCACTAGAGAAACTTTAATAATATTCAGATAGTTTTTAGTGGGAAACTAATCAAAAACCCCATGGGCTCACGTTACTGCCAACTTTTGTTTTGGTACGGAAAAAATGAAATTAATTTCTAAACCTGCAGCACTATATACATACATAGTCTTTGGTCTGTTCTTTAGTAACGTGTTATGTTTTGCTTTTCCAACTGCTCTCATGTATATTCATGTATGTATCACATCAAAGCACCACCCACGGAGAATGATCATGGATCGTAATCTGAGATAAGGTTTTCTATCTCCTTTTTTTCTACTTTTCTTGCTTATCTCCCCTGATTTGATCCAACCGTGCAAAAATGTATCTGCCAGTGCCTGGAGTGGACTCTCTATAAGGGATTGATTTGTCTGGTAGGAATTGTCAATTTCTCCATCAATTTGTCCCTTCACATTGGATCCCTTTAACTGATTGATTATTTGATTGTCTTTCGTTCTTGATTTTAACGTTGAGAGTGTGGAGATCTCGTGGTTGGTTTCATTAAGTGACACTATTTTTAGTTGAAGGTCTGCTCACTGCTGCCTTTGTTGATGACATCTTTATTAACTAGTACCTCGATATCTTGCTTTGTATTTTCTGTTTTTCTTTTCTTTCTTTTTTTGCAGTAAAGTAGTAGGAGATTAGGAGTTGAAGCGTTTTAAAAATCAACAATGCTAATAAGCCAATGCCAATGCCACTGTAGTATAGTAATAAAATTATTAGAGGATGCAATCAGTGAACATGAGTTCAAAATTGTCAGCACAGAATTCTCGACCGGGAAAGAAACAGTAATAATTGGGGATGCCAAATTGAAAAATATTGTCTTATATGAATTCTAGTAACTGAACCGGTACCCACTAGCATCCATGTTAACTTTCGAGGCATTTTTTATAGGGTTAGATTTAGGTTACCTTATAGTATTTTTAATTGACTTTTTTAATTTTGTTTTTGGGAAAATAATTGTAGTATTGAGACGAGATAGTGTTCCCCAATTTGATCTTTAATAAATTTATTAGAAAACAAGAAAACAAACAAACAATAAATCAAACAAAATCATATTAATATTAAACAAAAAAATCACTATGTTTGGAAGTATCAAAGCATGATACGTTAATAGGAACTAGGAGGGCATCAAAAATTCGTCGGTTACTAAAATTTCAAATATTATTAAGTACATTGGAATGCTAATGAAAATGGATGATCTTTTTAGTCGTTTTAAGTCAATGTTTTTATATATAATCTTCTTCGTCCACTAATTGCTGCTTTTTATCGTATTAGTGCTGTATACTGTACTTATAATCACAAGAACTCAAAATTTGCACATGATGAAGGTAAAAACACGTGAAAGAGGTAAGATTCATGTACTTAGATTGAGTTCACGCACACCATGTTCACTTGGAATGATTTGTCTCTGGTGTTCGTACTTTATTTTTCATCATTGGCCTGAGTTGCTAGTTTTACTAGAGACGGTTGTTGCTTGATGGACAATACGTGTTGGCGTATGAGTGATGTTTGGTTCTTGTGTGCGATTTGGCTCTCCGTTCTTAGCGGCGAACGACAAGCCCGATTACCTTTTCAGTCCGTCCCTTGTTTTCCTTCGAGAAAAACCCATTTGGTTCCTGTGTTGCCTACCTATCAAGAAGGTATGGATGATGTCCCTCATTTGTATTGCCTATCGCCTGCTCTTGGGTGGCGCTCTCCACTGGTTGGTCAGATAGATTTTTCATGCACAACGTGTTCGCTTGGAATGATTTGTCTCTGGTTCTCGTGCTTCACTTGCCTTAACTATCTTGAGTTGCTAGCTCTACACCAGACGGTTGTTGCGTGACGGACAATACGTGTTGGTGTATGAGTGGTGTTTGGTTCTTGTATGCTCGTTGGTTCTTCGCTATTAGCGAATTACGACAAGCCCGATTACCTCTTCAGTAACGTCCGGTGTTTTCCTTTGGGAAAAACCCTTTTGGTTCCTGTGTCTATTATCGAGAAGGTATCGATATTTGTCCCTCGAACTAGCGAACATGTGAAATCATCCTAGCAGATTGTGAAGGGGGGATACCACAGCTCTGCAGCTAGCAGGATTATGAAGGGGGAATCTCGTCGTTGCCCTACATCCTGGGAAGAAATGCGGGTATATCCGCCTTAATGGTCGCGAATGCATAATCCCATTGATGTGGTGACTGGCCTATCCTCTGTTCCAAAAACTATCGCAGCGCGGAATGTGCCAAGGATTTACTCTTGTCTTTGTGCAGGTTGTGACTAGGCAGGCATGCCGGCGTAAAACTTTTGCTATACTTTTATGAGATTAAATCTCTAACCTAACTGGAACTTTTTCTTAGACAAAAGGCTTCGGTTATCTGAGGTAAAAACATAAATTGGTTTTCGGATTACACCCCATGAAAACCTATCACGATTTTTATTTTATATATTTTTTGGTGCTATTTGTAGGAAATCTCTCAATTTTTTTATAGAAAAGGTAAGGATATATTAAGGGAAAAAAAGTTATTTACAAAGTTTACAAGATTAGATCCATGGACCTAGTTAAACCCAGAAGAACGAAAGAAAACAGAGAACTATACGCTTAAGATTGTCTCCCTTTGAAACAATATCTCATGATTCTCGTTATAAGAGTAAAAGTTGAAAATATTTATAAGTCCACAGATGTATTGTTTGCTTAATAACATACTTGATCTTCTCCTCAGATTTTGTTCTTCTTCTATTTATTCTTGCGTTTCTTTCCTTCCAAGTTTCTATCTGACAACAAAGAGAATGATCTTCTAAAAATCTCTCCTAATATCATGAAAGCTGAAAGAAACCCAATTTTGTAAGAGCACGACAAAAGAGTAAGGCATCTCCCATTTTATCATGCACGAGTCAATAAAATAATTCCAAATATTTGTCCCCCATGAATAATGGATAAAGAGATGATGCAACGCTTCCGGTTCAATATTGCAGAGAACACAAACATTACTTGTAAACAATACTTATAATAGTTGATTGGTTTTAAATCTCTCAATTTTATTTATATAACAAGAATAACTATGTCATGCTCAAATATATCAAAAGATAATGAAAATGAAAAGGATAAAACTGATGATATTTGAGAGATGGCAAGTGAAGTGATATTTCACCACTCAAATTTGTGTTCGTTAATAAGATTTAAGTGTCGCTAACAAGAGTAATATGCTCAATTTATCATTATCGCAGTCATTTTTAGTAGACATTGACTTTATCGAAATGTAGGATCACAACTCGTTTTAATAACCTTGATGGCACATCTGAGATGATTATAGCAATTAATTGAAATACGATTTTCTAACTATAAGAATCACGTGATTGGCCTACATAAGTCAGTAGAGACGAAATCAATTAAAAATAAAATATTATTAAAAAACCTAAAATTGCTTAAAAACGATTTTTTTATTTAATACTTCTAACTGAAATAGTTATAACCAAGTATGTTAAGATTCAAGAAAACCTTAAAATTATGCTCAGATTGAGATCATAAAGTAAGAAAGCCAAAAGATATATAGTGATTAGAACAAACGAACAATTATCAGAAAGGGTAAGGACATAGCGGGAGAGAAAAAATCATAATTTAATAGATTAGTACAACAATTATTGTATAATATTTTCACAAAAATATACTACTAGAACATCCACAACCACGAAGTATAATTTTTTTTTTTATAGCCCGCTTGAAGTAGAGAAAGACAAAAGATAACAGAAATACAAACCACGCAGCCAACAAGCCTAAAACTATAGTTACATAAAGATCGGAAAGAATGAAGAAGGAGGGCCGATAAAATGTCCACTCTCCTTGGACATTATACCAAGCGGCGTATTTTTCGAGATATGAGTGCATGTGTTGTCTCTAATATGAACATAGGAGAAGGTAATAGTGGTGATGTTTGTATTAACTTCCATGATTTTTTCAATGATTCTAACTCCATAAAATCCGAGATAAAGAGTTATAAAGGATTTTAACAATAACTTGGTAATCATGCACTTTCGATGATGACATGTTGGAAGTTCTTTGAGATCGTTAATTTTGTAGCAATAAGAATTCCGCGAGCTTCAGCAACTATTGGAGGTTCAATGGGGGAAAAATCCCTTAACTATGGATGTGAGAGCCATAATGATTTCTAGTGACAGCCGCAATAATTATATGCACCTGCATCCACGTTAATCTTGATATAAGGGACGTCAGGATGAGACCAAGTAGGTGCAGAGATTTCAACAAGGTGCGGCGGGATGGGTGGGTGGAAAAGTAGCCTCCTCGATACAATCCATGAAGAAGCTGTTGAACCAGGAAAATAATATCTTTAGAATTGAGTGAACTGCGACAGCTTTTCGCTCAAAACCAACAATGTTGCGAGCTTTCCAAATAATGTAAAGTAAAGGTGCCCCTAAGCAGAAACTATATTCGTCATTATTATCTATTAACCACCTTAAAATGAGGTCTTTTATTGTAAATTAGCCTCATTTTCAAATTTGATAATTAGAGGAGATGAGAATAAGACAACTTGTGAAAGCGGGATTGAAGAAACATATGGTCAATTGTTTCTTCATATCCATTACAGAAAGAACACTCCATCGAAATCCTACTAATGAATGTCCCAATTTTTTTTACAACATACCAATGTCATCGTGTAAAAGTCTCCACATAAAGACGTGTACTTTTGGAACAATCCATTCCCTTTTCCAGAACCTTGTCTAGGGAAAATCCACATTGAAATGAGAAGAAGACTCACCTGAATGGTTAACAATGAACATTTAGTAAGATTTCAAAGTAAATTCTCCATGATTCTTAAGGTTCCAGACAAGTCTATCATCCGCTTTCAAATTCCTTAACTGAATGATAGTAATGTGAGCAACCTCCACGTTGTCAAATATAGCTGATGATGTAAAAGTAAGAGTTACTTTGTGTAGATATTGAGTCTCTGAGAAAGAAGTGAAAGTTGGCTTAAATATAGGCAGTGATTGAATCCAGAGATCATTCTAAATGTTGATGGACTTTCCATTTCTAATGACCCATAGTCATCCTTCTTGGAGACCATTTCTAGAGCTTAAAATTGCCTGCCACGTATTTAAACACCGTTGTGGGGTTTTGCAAGTCCAAAAGTGAGGATTTTCTCAAGTATTTAGCTATTAATAAGCATCCCCATAATGACTATGAGTCATGTAAGAATCGCCAGGAAAGTTTAACAACTAATACCTTATTTAGACGTTCAAGTTTTCTAAGCCCCAAATGACCTTTATCTTTGGATTCTATAAACCAATTCCATTTGATGAAACATATCTTTTTTTGGTCTCTGCAATGACCTCACCATAAGTTGTGAATAGTTTTACTCAACTTCTTTAACACATGCTTCAGATGACATTGGTCACCGTAAAAAAGAGAAATCAAAGCTAACACTGATTGGATTAAAGAGGTTTGTCCAATATGTGAAAGACAACGTTTTTTTTCAAACCTGACATCTTAGCATTGAAGTTATCACTTAGAAACTCATAAGACTTGCATTTCTTACTAGGTTTTAATATTTGCACACCAAGGTATTTATCTTCCACCTCAAATTTTCTCACACCCAAAGAATTAACCATATGTTGTTGAACCACAGTAGGAACTCTATTGCTAAATAACACTGTGAACTTGTTATAATTGACCCGTTGTCCTGAAATATGGAGCATATCTACTAATGTCATACATTGCAGTTTGGATTTTATAGAAAAAATAACATTACCGTGTCATGTCATGATAATGTCATTTTAATCATGTCATCGGATCCTTCCCTACCATAAAATCTTTACTTGAATCAATATTTTCTTTTTCTTTTTTAAAGTTTGAGTAAGTGACCGTTCCTCTTAATTTGGAGCATATCTGTTAAGAATGTGGTTAACAACATTGACTTTTGATTCCGTTATAAAGACCATCATGTTCCATTTGAGACATAAAATTTGTGAGGCTTTGAGAGCAAAAAATGAATAAATAAGGCTTTGACTCCGAAAAACAGACTAAAGTCAAGGAGAGTAATGTCGCCGAATTTAGGTTAAGGTTTGGAAATAACTTTTGCACGGCATTTTAATATGCACATTAGCTTGTGAATGAGGTTTGATTTTGGTCAGATATTTCAAACATCGTATGATATAATTGTTGTAGCTAAACTAGACATATGTCATTCCAGTTTACCATATATGGGTATAAATTGCTTTATACCATTTCCACTTCCACCTCTAATGATACCACATTAACTCACCGTCCTGGATGCACATAATTGGGGAAGGTTTAATGACATTATCTTGATATTTTAGCACAATTTTTTTAATAAAATCCAAACGACAACGGATTTGAAGCTAGTTTTTTGGTGACATGTTACTCTTATAAAGCTCTGCATTCATATAAAAAATGAGTGTTTTCCGGTACATGTACGACCACCATCTGCCACTTTGAAAACCAACCGTTAAGAAAACTTACTTTTTTTTTCCAGGTTATAAACAAATATTGGTTTAAATGCTAATAACCACGATTTGAGTTTGATTTTTTTTTTGACACGATCAACGCGGGAATTGAACCCACAACCTATAGGTTGGGAGTCCAACCCCTGGGTCAGATCCTAGAGTAGACATGACCAATGTATCTCGCGATGATGTACTAGGAATCAGTTATTGATCTCAAATAGGGTGAGTCGTGCTTACAGGAGACATCTATGTCTCCGCTCTGGGTCATAAGTCCGCCGGGGACGTTTTTACGCATCTACATAGCCTACATGACCAGCAGTATCTCACGGGTATCTATACTAGGAATCATGGCATCACAATCAGCTTCGTCTCGCGAAGACATGCTGGAAGTCTGTCTATGGCTTATCTATTTTCATCACTAAGATAAAGGGGAAGGATCCGTTGACATGGTTAGAATGACATAATAATAAAGTGGTGACGCCATTTTTCTAAAAAAACCAAAACGACAATCAATTTAAAGCTAATCTTTTGGTGACGCATTCCTCTTATAAAGCTTTACATTCTTACCAAAAATGAGAGTATTCCGAAATACGAAACTTCACCATAGTAGTTTTATACATATCGAAATGCGCTCATTTCTAGTTGAAATGTAGAGTTTTGTAAGAGAAACATGTCTACAAAATATTAACTTTAAATTCATTGCCGTTCGTTAAAAAAAATGGCATTATCGTGTCATATAATGATAATGTTATTCTAATCATGTCATCCTATCCTTTCCCAAAGATAAAATCTTTACATGAATCAACATATTTCTCTTTTTCAAAGTTTCAGATAATAGCAAGTAACCGTTAGAGCAGTTCCTATGGACTCAACAAACTTCAAGTTTGTTGATTTTACTCCCACTATGGACTCAACAAACATGAAAAATGGATGTTCAAACCAACAAATTTTGTTGGTTTGTTGAGTGAGTTAAAACATGTAGCGCGCGCTTGATGAAAGGACGGGCGAGCTTCGAACCAGCGCTGGCGTTTGAGCCAAAAACGCTTAGGCCATCATCATTCGCTGGCGAATTTTCTTCCAACGCCCGCGGCTATTCCTCACACGCCCAGTACAATTCCTAATTCCCAACAATTACTTTAATATTTTTTTATTCACTTTATCCTATTTTATCTCACTTTATCCTATTTTATCTCACCTAAATATTATATTTTATATTTTATCTTTATTTTACAAAACATTTTATATTAAAAATAATAATTAGTGGGGTCTTGAAAAACCAAATCTGTTCATTTTGCTCTAGTTTTCCATAGTGGAAAACACAGCTTGTTCATCCACGTGACTCAAAAAAACAAATTTATTCATTGCTATAAGAACTTCCCTTATTGCTATAAGTCACTCATTTGGATTACAAGGTTGTTTCTAATCATTGTGAGAAACAACTCAAATAGTCTCGCTCCATTATGTAGAACCCCAAAGTTAGATTTGTTAGAAAGGAACCTATTTTAAGTGTCAAAAATCTTACTTGAACAAACCAAAATAAAAACAGAACCGGATCCAAGCTATTCTCAGTTGTCACAACTCACAAGATTCAAAACCCCACCCACCCTTTAACTTTAGACAGTGAGTAGACAATCCTTCTCAGCTTCCAATAATTTCTTTTGTTATTAACAATAAATAAATAATTTTTTTGAATTATTATTTAATAATTAATATTCCTGCTTTTTTATTTTCCATTTTTCAAAAACAACTCTGCAAGATCCTCTGTATTTCTCAGAAAATGCCATCCTTTTTTCTCTTCAATCGAGAGAAGAAGAAAAAGAAACATTTCTTCTTATTTCAATTTCTTCTCCATTCGTCAAAATCTAAACCCTAGAAATCAAAAATCATCTCCAACAATCACAAACAAGAGTCATTCTCATCACTCAAAACAACAAAACATTACCACCTCCATTAATGCTGCTGCTCCTGCTCCTGCTCCTGTGAAACAACCTCCAAACCGTAGATTTTTAACTGTCTTTCTCAATTCTTCTCTCTTTTTCCGAGATCTGTTGTTGTTCTGGTTCTCATTTTCATTTTTCGTTCTTTTTTGGAAATTTTTTCTATATTTATTCATTAGATTTCTTAAATTTTAATAGAATTAGAATGAAAATGTTTTGTACCATAATATAATTTATCTATCAAGAAATTAGATCTATGTAGTTGTTCTATATGAAACAGATCTACGAATTTATCATTCAATTCCAAAATACGAAGCCAAGATCTAGGGTTTCTAGGTCTAGGTTTCTTTGTTGTTGTATGTTTTAATTAGGGTTTTGAAATTGTTTGTATCGTGATGATGATTTTGATCTAGGGTTTAAATCCTGATTTGAGCTATACATATTGATTGAAGTTGAACTTGGCACAATGTTCAAGCAATTTCTCAGTAAATTCCCAAGGAAATCTTCGTCGAAAGCTGAAAATAATGGTGATTCTACTGGAAATAATAATTCTGTAAACAACAATGCTGTTGGAAATGGAATTCAGAGGACTAACAGTTCAAATTCAAGTACTGTATCTAGCCGATCGAATGTGGTTAAAAGAATGTCTTCAGCGGTTTTTCCTTCAACTGTTGTAACTGGTATTGAACCGCTTTTATCATTTAAAGATGTTTCGAATCCTGAGAAACAGAATTTGTTAATCAGTAAGTTGAATTTATGTTGTGTGGTTTTTGACTTCAATGATTCCAAGAATGCTGCTGAGAAAGATCTGAAACGTTCGACTTTGATTGAACTTGTTGATTTTGTTGCTTCTGGATCTGTTAGATTTAATGAGCCTGTAATTGCTGCGGTTTGCAAAATGATTGCGCTTAATTTGTTCAGGGTTTTCCCACCTAATTATCGGTCTAATGGTGGTGGTGAAAATGATGATGATGAACCGATGTTTGATCCTGCTTGGTCTCATTTACAGTTAGTGTATGATTTGCTGCTTAGATTTATCACATCGAGTAATCTTGATGCGAAGGTTGCGAAAAAGCATGTTGATCATTCATTTATTTTGAAATTGTTAGACTTATTTGATTCTGATGATCCAAGAGAAAGGGATTGCTTGAAAACAATTCTACATAGGATTTACGGGAAGTTCATGGTTCACAGACCGTTTATTCGTAAGTCTGTAAGCAACATCTTTTATCGATTTGTTTTCGAAACGGAACGACATAATGGAATTGCTGAGTTGTTGGAGATTTTTGGGAGTGTGATAAGTGGGTTTGCATTACCATTAAAAGAGGAGCATAAGATGTTTCTGTGTAGGGCATTGATTCCTCTTCACAAACCGAAATCTGTGGGTCTTTACCTTCAGCAATTGTCATATTGTATAGCACAATTTCTAGAGAAGGATCCAAAGTTGGTTAGTTACGTGATAAGAGGGTTATTGAAATACTGGCCTGTAACAAGTAGCCAGAAGGAAGTAATGTTTTTGGGTGAGTTGGAGGAGATTTTGGAAGCGACTAATATGGCTGAATTCCAAAAAATAATGGTCCCGTTGTTCAAAAGGATCGGAACAAGTCTCAACAGTTCACATTTCCAGGTAATTTCTTCTAGACATTCGTTTCATTGTTTTTGATCCCTACAGTTTAGAAGCAGGGCTATTGCTTGAGGTACACAATGGTTACCCATCTAAGGTTGTTTTTTATTTTCATCTGTTATATAATCTAGATGTAGTCAGAAATCTATGTAAATACGTTCAAGTATTAGGTGCTTCTTTCTCTATCATGCGAACAATTAAGGGACTCAAAAGAACTTATGATTGTTTTCAAGGCCAATAAGTAACACCATCTCCAGATATATTGTACAAGTTTGTTGGGTTAACCTTATAACGTAAGGAATGCTAGGCGAGTTACTTAGGCATAACCTTGTTAACTTCATTTGGTGGTTATAGAATTCCATGTTCATTCTGTGCCATGAATTTGTAATTTAGCTAACTGGGTAATTCTTGAAACCGTGAAAGTTTGTGGTGTGCTAAAATGTCGAATAAATGTCATTGGATGATGATGTCCCTTTATCATGTTAAAAGGTAAGATAATTTTTCATGCCATCTTCCATGTTTATATGCTTAATTGGTAGGTTTCAGGGTCCTTTCAACTGAATTTCCTTGTTCCAAAGATTATCCAGGGTTACCAGTTTTATGAGTGTCAGCATTCATTGAATAGGATAATTGTAGTTTCTGAATGGATACTGCTGTAGGAAAATCTGCTAGGGAATCAAAGATGTGCAGATTATTTGTTTCACTTAAATCTTGCCTGATCTTCTCTATTGCTCTTGTGTTATCTTCTAGAGATAATTGGGGTTAATTACCTATCCTTCCGCTGCTTATTTAGCATGCTTGTTGTTTGGACCTGCATAATAAGGTCCTCTTCGGTGATCAACTGATCACATGACAGTAACAATGTAATCTGGAAACATGTTTTAAGTTTTAGTTATCTTTGTCGCTCCAGAATTTATCTTGTCACAGTCTTATATCTACAACATTTATTCTTAAATGTGTATGAAACAGTTTCCTAGTATTAATTTTTCTTTTCTAATTTTGAATATATAGGTGGCTGAAAGGGCACTCTTCTTATGGAACAATGATCACATTGTGAGTCTGATAGCGCACAACCGACAAGTGATCCTGCCTCTAATATATCCAGCACTAGAGAAAAATGCCCAAGGACACTGGAATCAAGCTGTTCTTAATCTCACTCTGAATGTTCGGAAGATGTTCGCAGAGATGGACAACGATCTTGTCCTTTCATATCAGGAAAAGTTTGAGGATGAAGCAGCAAAGTTAAAAGCAGCATGTGAGAAGCGAACTGTAATATGGGAACGTCTGGAGAATGTTGCTAGCTTCCAACCGGTAACGGGAAACACTGCAGTTCTGGTAAAACAATGAGTATTCTCTTCATATAAAACTTGATGTAGTCTTAAATCAAAGAAGCATAATATATATATGTTCCCATGCTTGTGCTTGTGTTTTTTATATGATAGTTAAGCAGAGAAAAGTCATGTTTGGTTAACTCAGATGACGAAAAAGAAGAACATCTTTAAGTACTTGTATTCATGTTTGGTCAACTCAGGTCAAGATTAATCCATTTGAGTGGATTTTCATTGTACTAATTCTTCTCTTGACCATGCTAATGCCTGGTACGATGCCTGAAATTTGTTATGCGCTTTTGATACTCAAATACCAACTACCAAAGAAAAGGAATCGGTTTCAATAAGTTTAAGCTTTGTTCTGCATGACTGGTCCTTGGAGGATCATAAGATGAGTTGCAATATTACATAGGATTTTCATTTTTCATCACACAAATTCATTAGTTCACAATACCTATTTGTGAAAATTGCCCAAATTCAGCCTGTAGGGACTGTTACCAATCAAAATGTCAAGGCTTTTGTGTTTTAGAAATACCCATTTAATACATTAAGAAACAGAAGAAGAGAGAATCAAAGATTAAAGATCAAGAAACAAACAGAGCATGAAGATTGAATAACAAATTGATGAAGATTACGTCTAGAACAATAATAAACGTAAACGCTAGCAGCAGCAGAAGAAAAGAATGAACCCCAAAGAAAAACGGAGTTCTCAGATGAGGAGGATAAAGAGCTGTAAAGCTTTTCCCCGCTCATATCATAACAACACTGAAGTGTTAAATGGTGAAACACAATTTTTGAGAGCGACCAAGATAATCTTCATTGCACAAACCAGACTAACCCACAGGAACCTCATAATAAACTCTCATAATAGTATTCGTCTCACCTAGTAGTTTTGTGAAGAGGCCCTTGGCTATGGCTGTTTCAGGTACAATGGAAGAATTATCTGTAGGAATGGAATCACAATCTAGGCCACCAGTCGGTCCCCACAAGGAATGGAAGAATTCTCTCTCGTAACGCTTATTGAATAGCAAACAAATTTGACCGTTTTTTGGGCGATAGAAATACTACAAAAAGGGGGGGAAAGGCACTACAAGAAATCACCTCGAGCTACTAAAATGGTGATCAGTTCAAGTGCATACTACTTTCATTAGGAAACTACATTGTACTAAATGAAATAAACATCGTGACATCCTCAATAACAGTGGTTGTATATTGTACTTCCAGTTTCAAATTGAACAGCAATAGTGATGTGTATAAAAGTTGGTAATCACATGTTCTGAGCTAGCCATAACACTCATTAGTTACATGGAAAATACTACGAACGTTAGTAATTTTATGTTTCAGAACTCATAATGAAAAAGCACATTCACGGTTGCGGATAATCATGAGTAAGAGTGTCACTATGATAGTGATTTATGTGCTCGCGCTGTCTGCCCTCTTTTTCATCAAATCCAAAATTTGCAGTCACTGATGGTCATAAGGCCCATTCTTTGCGCTCATGCACAGTTGCACATTATATATACAGTTCTTAATTCCAAAGCCAAAGGTAATATACCTACCACAAATTAGGTTATCTCATTCAAACAACCAGTACTCAGAATTCTGATTCCAACCTTACATTTTTGCAAGCTCAGCAGCTGCACGGGCAGCTGCAGATGCAAGATCTGCAGCGACAATTGCAGCTCGTGCATTCTCCATGATTTTTGATTTTGTGCTCGTTCTAGTTTCTCCAGTTGTACTAATTACCAATTTATCAGTTTTATCGGGATCAACGATTATTTTCTTGCTGACAAGGGGAGTTGAAGTTTGAAGCTGTTGAGTCCCTTGATTCTGATTTGTTCTGGCAACCAGATCTGCTTCACTGCTAGAGGAAAAGCTAAGCGAGCTCTGTACGACAGGTCTTTGATACTCTGCAGCTCGACTGCGAATTTGCCTTGATCCATCCTAGCACATAAATGGATGAATGGTAAATTGCCAGTAACAGCAGGTGTTTTATAGAGAGCTGAAATATGAAAACTGAAAATGTTTACATCTTTATTTAAACAACCAGTGATTTACAGACCATCAAAGTATAATCTGATGTCATTTCAGTTTTTATATAAGAAAAATATTGTACGCAATTTATATGTAATAATGTTTCCAATAGATAAATTGATTTGTAGTACTCGTGTTCTATACACATATAATTGTTCATATTGATGCTCGATGCAAAGATCACATATTGATGCTCGATGCAAAGATCAACTGTATACTCGAGTTTAATAGAACTGTATACTCGAGTTTAATAGTTCTTGACTAACACTGTATACTCGAGTTTAATAGTTCGTGACTAACAGTCTCAAGCAAGAAACCTAAGTGAGGTTAGCAATTAAGAAAACTAATTTGACAAGTTTCTAAGATCGCACATATAAATTTACTAAAAACATAAACTAAGGTTTCAAAATAACTGACGTGAAAGCTTAAGTAAAAGGAAGCTTAAATAAAAAGGAAATATCTATCAATGTAATGAAGGCTGTGTTATTGATTCATTTAACCCAAGAAAACAGAATGTGAGACAGAATTAGTTTGATCAGCATTTAAGAAAATGTTGGCGTTGTCAAGAGTTCAGACAAAATAAAACCAATATGAGAAGTGGATTAAGATATATAAATTACCAGAAGATCTTCATGCTTTTTGCTGAACTCTGCTATAGCGGTTGAAGGATCCCATTGCAGATTGTACTTTTGAGCAATTTCAATCAGAAGACTGAGTTTTACTTCAGCAGATGGTGCTTTTACAGAAAGCTTTTCAATTATCTACATATTTTAATAAATCAAAAGGAAACAGGAAATTACTAAAACTCAAGTCATGAAGAGATTGTACAACAAGGTTGTAGTTTGAATCGCAAACAAGACGTAATGGATCTACTTTACAGTGCGATTAACACTGGTGCCAGGTTTGAGCTCAGCAGCGGCAGAAATGAACTCTTTTCCATATTTTGCAGTAAATAAACTCTGAATCTGCAATAGCTCTGGCAAATCTGAACATCTAGGAGCAGCGAAGATTATACTCGCAATAGCTTCCTTCAGTTCTGATGGACATTCCCTGGCATATGGGAAATGGTTAGATACAACATAAAGGTTTTAGACGACTAAAAATGATGTAGAAAATATTAAACATTAAGGCTGGTTTGAGGCATATTTAGACTTGGCACATAAATTCAATTGCTTCTCAACTTGTCCCATCCATTCCATCATATTACTTGGGAAATCCCACGTGACAACCCCAGATTCACTTTCAAGCATACTGAAAGGCTAGATGCCATGAGGCAGACCTACTATAAGAAAGACTCGTAACCCCACAAAAACGGGACACCTGTGAACACTACATGAATCTAAATAAACCAATTTAAATTAATTCACTAACCTACAAGTCTACGACTGAGTAAGTCTGCCACATGGCAATTTAGTCTATCAGTATTCATGAAAGTGAATGTGGTGTTGCCATGTGAGATTTAAAAAATTCCCTGATAGTATAGAGAGCTAGAAAATAGGATAGGATAGATCGCATGGTATTTGCAGTTTCAAGCTAAAGGATTTTGTGCTCACTTTTTTCTAATTCCAGAATAAACATGCTTAGTCACAATATATGTGCTAGAACCGAGATGTCAACATGACAACACAAACCAGTCTAGGCCATCAAACGATGAAAGAACTTGGGTTAAAACCTAATATAAATTTGAGAACATCATGCACCATGTGAACATTACGGCTGTGACTTGCTTGCTCCTAGAAGAGCACTGTGGGGAGAAGACTCTTAGGGGAGAAACATGCTGATTAAGCAATATACGTGCTAGATATCAACATGATTGCACAAACCAGTAGAGGGCACCAAACAATGAAACCCCAATTGATACTTTAAGAACATAATGAATACATGTGGCCATTACAGTTGCAACTTGTTCGGCCCAAGAAGAACATGGAGAGGACTAACCCCTTCGGGTCAAAACCTGGCTCCTTGTGGTTTTGGGAGACTATTCCGGGAGCTTGACCATGATGTATGATAAATGCTAACCGCAACTAAGCACTCACTTTGATGTGGGCTCTCTGTCAGGAATGAAGCCCTGTATTATAAACTATTTACCTAAAAAGGGTACCACTTACTTTGTTATTCTATGTTATACTTTCTACAAGGAGCCTCCAACATCATTTGACATGTAGAATCATATCTATCACCGAGCACAACAGATTATGAGGTTTCATTTAAGAAAGAGTAATGAAGATGAACAGATATAAAAAACATAGAACCAGAATAGGTGAATACAGAAACACTAACAGTTCCTAGAACATAAAGGAGGCACCATTCGACTAGTCAGCCAGCTAAACTAATCTGTAATGCTTCTCTGTTTTATTACCCTGTTACAAGGTTGGGAATTTTGTTACCCCAGTCTAATTTCGGGTTTTCAAAACCCTATAAAATGTTTGTTTTTGAGGCCATGTGGGATGAAGTGAACTCTTAGTAACATAAGCGTAAAATTTTTCAGGAATGTCAAACTTAACCAATCATAACCAAAGAAGAACTGCGTCTATGGTGTCAAAATTCGAAGTGCTACCTGGTCAAAATATACCCATAATGGATTAAGGTCCAATAAACCTACTTTGGGGATCTGATTTATTACTTGGACATAATCCACAATTAAGCCAAATGAACTGTACTATCTAGATTTCCATTAAAAAAAATGTATAATCATCCAAGTACGAAACGGAGCAAATTTTAAGATATAATGGTCCAACAGTAGATACTGAATGAGGTTCACACGCAGCAAACTATCCATAGTCAGAATACACTTTCAGTTTTTTTTTTTTTTTTTTTTTGATTAATCAAGGATGGCTTATGATGTTGATCTTGAATGCGATATGCAGAATCATCCATGTCATAAACAAGTTACTCAACAACCACAAACAAGTATTACGATTGGATAATTTTGCATACGACATTCAGGATCAACATCCGAAACCATCCTTGATTCAACAATAAAAAAGAAAGAAACTAAAGGTGCATTTGGACTATGGAGGTGGAAATCAAGGAGGGATTTCTGGGAAAACGAAGAAGATGGGAGAAACGACCCATAGATCAGATCTAACTTGCTTATTTATAGTAATCTAACTTGCTTATTTATAGTAATCTAACTTGCTTATTTATAGTAAGGCACGCTACCTAAACCTAATATTTGCCCTTGTCACACACAAAAGTGTTTTCACTTATGTTGTCATTTTTTCCATCAGATCTTTCTATTGACCGGCTATAAAATTGCCTAAACAAAAGTGACATTATTCTAAACAGATTTGAGTGAAAATATGAATCATTGTGATTGGCCTATGTATCAGCTAAGTTTTTCTTTTAAACCTGTACGTGACTTTATGCAGAACCTTGAATCTTAAACAAGTTTGCTTCCGTGTTCCGTGATCATATCCGAAAACAATAGTACGCAAGTACCTCAAATTAAAAAAGTGAACACATTCTAAATTACCTTTGGCTATCGAGAATTGGAATACGTGCCAAAACAAACTCACAGAACAGCTCCAAGATACTGTATGCCTCCGATATGTTCGCTTCTCGTATGATATGCTCCACCTAACAAATATATGAAAAATAAAATTTCATTCTCCCAGAGAAATTCCTGCAACTAAGAAAGACTAACTTTTGATGAGCCTTTAGAAGTTACCCTGATTTGTACTATAGCTTCTTCGCCATTTCGAAGGAATTGTGCAATCTCTTTACGCATATTATTCAGCTGCATATCTCGTTTATTTTGTACAAGCTTTATACGTGATATGGCCAAGCTCACACATGTTTTGCTAGAGCAATGAACATTGGTATAAGAAGTTGGACGAATAAGAAAATAAAATCAGAAGGAGAAGACACAAAACATTACACAAAACCACTGAAGAGTCAAAGTTGCCATGTTTGCACTCAAAAACTAGATTCTTTGAAAGAGCTTCTAAACCAAATTGATCCAATTCAAAATAGACAGACCAGGCTAGCTTCTAGAAGACTATAACAAAGATCCCTAATTCTGCAACCACTGTCACTTCTATTGGAGTCAACACACCAATCTAGGTTACAAAGCCTAAGCACAATATCATGAACTCTAAAACAATGCAGTTTCAAGTACCAATTAAGCAAGACCATGAAAAACTATTCACCTACCAAAAACTGAACAAAGGGGGAAAGAGAATCTAACCATTTTGCACCAAAAAGCCCTCTGTTAAACAATTGATTTAACAGTGACATTTTGATTATGAGTTTCAAAGCAGAATCAGAGCAGCAGTCACTCAGATCCAATTGACTATTGATTTTGGAAAGAATTCATCTCACAGAGAGTAACATATCTGAATTTTTATTTGGTTTGTGCTCCGGAAGAAATGAAAAGTCCTGAAGAGTTTATTTATCGGAGGACGGAGAAGTTATAAAGGCAGGTGACGGAAGCAGGGGGTGGTTAGTGTGCTGTACCCCCCTAAAACTCATTTGCGCCCTTGTAATTGCAGAAAAAGTTGTAAAACAAGAGGCCCAAATATGTTTCCGTCTTTAGCTCTTCGTAAGTCGTAACACAATCCTAGACTTGGTTGATGACTTGATAAATGAATAAGAAAGGAAGAGAGGGACATGCACTGCCTTGGACTTGGTGGACGTTGTGATGTAAAAGAAAACGGAAGTTGTTAACTGTTGCCGTGGAGACTAGAGAGGATAAAGAAGATGAAAAAGAAAGGATTTTTGTTAAAAGAAGAGCAAAAACTGATATGAGGAGCGTACAAATCGTAGTCAGCTCGTTAACAAAGACCTATTTAATATTTTTTTCAAACTCGGACGAAACCACCCTTACTAAATACACCCAACAAACACACAGAACTCACGCCCATCTCTAAAGACTCCACCAGCACCCGCCGTCTATACTACCAGCAACACCGATACAACATCTGTATATACTCTAACTTAGGAGATATCTTCTCTGTCCAATGTTTTCCAGATAAAAAGAGAAGAAGCTCTTTCGCAAAACCCAACAATTCCAAGTTTAAATATTTGAATATGAAATGAAACTGACGGAGCCCACGAAGTATCAAACTGTTCTTAAAAAGATTGAGCTTTTCAATTAACAAGTAGTAGTCAGTTATTGGATCTTTCCGTATTTCAACTTTTTGTATGTTGATTGATTCACAAAATGATTAATAGCTCCTACATTATAACCCACCAGGATTTCCTCTATTACGGATTTAAAAACCGGAGATGCTTGAATTAAAATGAACACATTTGAAAGATCTCAGTGATGAGAATATTATTCAGTAAGATTAAGAAACAAATGAAAATCCTGGAGAATTGATTTTGTTTTTATTTGGTTCGATTGTTTTTTTATTTCGATTGTTGACGGTAGGATACACGGTGTATGTAGTTGGCTGGTGAATCCGATGAATATAATAGGGGTAGTTTGGTACGAATCAGAATAAAATATTGGATAGGTCCTAGTCAGTGAGTTTACTACGATTTTTGCACTCCTCAGATCCCTTTTCACTCTCCCTTTAACAAAAATCAAAAGAAAGAAAGAGGCGGTGATAAAAAAAACCTTTATAGTGAATTTAGCTAGGCTAATTAGGTTTTTAAGGATTTTTATTTGTGAACAAAATAATGAAAATACCCCTGGACAAATGTAAGGTAAAGTAGTTTGTTCGTACCAAAACCAAAAATTACTTTTGGACACAAAACACAATTGATTTGATGATGATGATATGAACTAGGGTTAGAAAACGAATTAAAGGTGAATAAAAGAGACACGGATTTTACGTGGTTCGGCGAGTTGTGCCTACATTCATGGATGAATCCCCTTGGAGAGAAATATTTTATTGATAAGAATTACAATGGTTTTTTCCGGGTTCCAAAACCTAGAATCTTTGGTTTAGGGTTTAGACCCATGTATCTATATAGTTGTATAGACTTGTCTATCAAGTAATCAGTAACGTTCTATAACTTTCTTCTTGGACCATAGAGATGGATTGGCGAAGACGGACCGGTAGAAACAGGTTGCTTGGCATGGCCCGGAAATATTTCTACTAATATGGCTACCGTTAATCGATACTGGCGCCCAAATATTAGGGTACAAACAAAATATTGGCCAAGCAGACACTAAAAAGGTGTCAATAGAAAAACAATGGGAACGAAAAACTTACAACGGGAAAATGACTCATGGATCCATCCACAGACGGGATTCATTAACAATATTCCGAAGAGTAATCTAAGTTTTTATGACATGTGAGAATGAACACAAAAAAAAACACACAACCAATAGAATAAAAACAATCACACACACACATCTACATTTCATACATAATTTACTAGCTTTCACGTTTCCACTTACATCTACTTATATCAACCAACAGAATAAATTTATCAGGCGTACATAATAAGTCCGCCCCACATAGGCGTACATAATATGTTCGCCTGACATTGAGCGAAGATAATACTCACGCCTAGTGGGGCGGAGTTTATACTTGCGCCAGTACTGGACAGATTTTGAGTTTTCGTCTCACCATCAAATGGTTATTATACATGTACCCCACTCCAAACGGTTATTATAAGTGCGCCTGATATCAGACGCACTTATAACCCCTGCTCGACCAAATATAGTTTTGGTCCGGATTTCAAACCAAATATACTCCTGATTCCAAAAAATCCCCTTCATATTTGGTTTTGCTCCATTCGATTGCGATTGGTTTTTCGGCCCAATTTTAGTTGTAGGAAATACCAATAGGTCATAGAAATAATATATTAGAGAGAGTTTGGTCCAGTTGAGTCAACTGTCTGTCTGGTCCATTTTCAAAATATATATTACAGTTTGGTCCTGCAAATTATGGTTTGGTCCTAGGGTGACGTCATGGATGATGTAATTGTCACCTTGTAGTGGCAGAAATACCCTTTCAGATCCATATATATAGGAATTTCTTAGCACAAAAGAAATTATTTTCTTTTTCTTTTTCTCTCTCCTAGTTTCAGATCTAGTTTCTCTCTGTTCTTGATTTTCTTTTTCTTTTGTTTTGCTGCTGGTGTTTGAATATGATGAAGACGATTGGGTTGAAGATGAAGAAGACGATGAAGATGATGAACGATGAAGATTTATTTTATTTTATTTTCTACTTTTTGTTGTTGTTGTTGTTGTTGTTGTGATGAAGATTTTGGATGTTTTTTCGTCTCTGTTGTTGCTGCTGATGATGGAGACGACGAAGATGAGTTGCTGCTGCTGATGATGAAGATGACGAAGTTCATTTCTGGAATGAACTCTGGTTTGTGATGAAGATTTTGATGTTTTTTTGTTTCTGTTGTTGCTGCTGATGATGGAGACGATGAAGATGAGTTGCTGCTGCTGATGAAGAAGATGAATATGACGAAGTTCATTTCTGGAATGAACTCTGGTTTGTGATGAAGATTTTG